>CM024754.1:119466737-119563454 GCA_014218235.1 Colocasia esculenta
TGGGTTAGGAAGTAACTCGACCCTCTTTCCAGGGGTATAAGCTTGCACATGGATTTAGGTTTGGCCTACCTTTGATCGGCTTCAAGAAGGTGGTTTTTGCAGGTCGTAGCAGATGAACGGGGGAAAAGATGAGCTTGTATGCCTGATCTCCTACTCTCCAGCCACCAACTAGCTTCCTCCACACGACCCTAGCAAGTTCTAACTCGTCCCTAGGGTTTGGGTGAAAGTATTTAAGCAACCATGGTGTTTAGGAGTCCTATTTGACTAGGAAGAAGGGTTGCGGGATTGGCATGTTGGTTTCCTATTTTTGATGATTTCTTTCTCCTCCCTTTGAGTGTGTGAGGCTTTAGGAAACCTCCCCACCATAGTTAGGCACGATTTGGGTTGCCATGAATGCATGATTGCATCCCAATTCAACTCTAATTGCCTCTTTTAATTTCAGCTTATTTATGTTACGAATTTCTGTATTTTCTTGCTTCATTTGATTTTGGGTCATATATGTCCATTGGCCCAATTATGATATTGGGTCATTATAAATAATGTTATAAGCCTTTCTAACATTTTTAATTAATTTTGATTGCGTCGTATTTTCGTATTAACGGTTTTTTCGACTTGTTTCTTGATTTGGATAATCGGTCACACCGTAACTCTTAAACCTAGTCCAAATGATTTTTATTGACCCCGATTTCTTGATGGGTCATTAGATGATATTATTTGAAGCCCATATATATTTTTATTAATTTTCTAACTCATCCAAGTACGTGGGATAATGATTTTTCAACTTATTCATGAATTGCGATAATAAGTCGCGAAACACTTTAAACTTGGCTAATCCAATTTTTCTTGGCACAAATTTCTTTTTGAACATATAGGAATAATGTTTGGGGTTGACTTATAATTTTTACGGAATTTCTGATATGTTTTAGCACATACGATAATGGTACGTATGTTTTAAATAATTTAATATTATGGAAATTATTTATTTCCATTTATTTAAATTTTTATGTAATGAAATTTTCCGGGATGCTACACTCTCCCCCACTTAGAGAATTTGGTCCCCAAATTCATAGATCATTAATTGTCTTTTGATAGTTATGACCTTGAGGGCGTTTCAGATTTAATTCCACTAACTTGTTTCCGCATCGTAGATCTAGTCCAACATCTACAACCCATGGGCCACCCGTACTATTCATTTGGTTCCTTCCACTCATTTTTTCTTTTCCACGGTCGTTATAGCTCCATCTTAATCCACCAAATGAACTATGGTATAATGACTAGATTATTCGTTTCTAATTTCTCCTTAATGATCTCCCCCACTTAGAAATGTACCAATAAGAAAACATCATAGGATCAGTCTAGGGGTTTAACATTCATACCTCCTTCCGGAAGCTCCGCTTGTGTCATTGCATTCACCCGTCCTTGATGCTTTACCACTCCTTGGTTCCTTCCAGCTTGGTCTTTTAGCATGGGACAGTTGGGTATACGATGTTCATGACTCCCACATCGCAAGCAAGCCCCGGCCTTCTTCCAGCACTTGTCCGCTTGGTGCCCAGGCTTGTTGCAAAATTTACAATACTCCATCGTCATTGTTTCTTCTACTTTGATCTTTTTCTCCATGCCATAGTCCTTCCCAGTGGTTGGCCTTTTGTTGTTGTAGTTATTATTGTTATTGGGGAAAGTTCCAGTTGTATCGACTGCTCCCCTTTTGTAAAGGTCGTCTTTGAGTTGTCCTTTCCCCTCATGCCTTCCACCTTAGCCATGGTGTCTTCTACCAGCTAAGCTCTTTGGACCATCTCTGTGTAAGTTGCATGTTGGTGTGGTCTGAGCCTTTCAATGAACATGGGCCTGAGCCCATCCATGAAACGGTTAGCCTTCAGTCTTTCAGTTCCCACCAGATGTGGGGCATACACAGCAAGACGTGCGAACTGAGCCTCATACTCAGCCACGGACATTCCCTTCTACTTCAGTGCGGCAAATTCTGTCGCTTTCTTCTCCTTCATCTCTCTCAGAGAAATATTTCCCCAGAATATCTCCAGGAATCCGGCCCACTCCAATTCAGCTATTTAGGCAATGGGCCGAATGGGCCTTCCACCATGCTCGGGCATCCTTGGTAATTTGAAAGTGGCCAGTACCACTTTCTCCCTATTAGTGCATTGCATCATTTAGAAGATCCTTTCTATTTCTTCCTGCTAGTTTTCTGCCTCGTCTGGGTCAGGGGATCCAAAGAAACGAGGATGTTTAAACTTCTAAAGTTGCGGTGCAGGTCACCGGCTCCATTCCTTGCAGCTCCAGCTTGATTTCCAGCTTGACTACATTTTGTAATGCTTGGGTCAACCCAGCCAAGGTTTCTTGCATAGCTTGCCATTGATTACGAGCCATTGCAGTTGAATGTAAGAGTTATGAAGGTTCCTGAGAAAAGGATGGAAACCAATTAATCCTCTAGATATATTATAAGAGTCATGGGTAGCAGTGTTTAATTCTTTCTATCATATTCCCAGTCTCTACCCATTCTCCCAGGTACTATATTTAATTTCCATGACCTAGGTTCCATAGGTATCTCCTATTCCTGAGACATATATCCTATTTGGTATTCCTAGGCTCTGATACCATTAAACTGTCACGTCCTGAGAATTACGCACGGTATATTATTAATTAATTCGAGTCGATATCCCGGACGTGAACAGTCGGCAAATAAGCCTCTAGCTAGCACGCACTAATTGTGTATCAACACAACATCATAATAGGGCCCATATGTTGAACTCAATATAAATTGTATTCAAATCTCAACTCTTTGTATTCAAATGGAAACCAGTACAGACTAAGACTCAATAAAGGGAAAGTACATTTAATCCACACTTCCTACTACATTGTACTAACACTCGAAGCAAACTACTATAACTGGACTCATAGTTGGAATGCTCTTCACTCGGACGCATTCCCATCCTTGACTTGCTCTTCCTCTTGAACGTCATAGTCACCTAGATTGGGTAAAGTAGGGAGAGCAAACTAGCCCAGTAGGATTTATATCTCAATGTGTGGGCAATGATATAAGTGATTAACATTTTAGAACTAGGCAAGTACGATGAATGATATGCAGTACGAATAAAACTCGTTAAAACATGATAATAAAACAAGCTAGATGGAGTGAACAAGATAGAACAAGATTTGTGAACAAGATGACTAGATAGAACTAGCAATAGATCACTTTGTACAAGCACGCAAGATTTCACTTGATGTCATTAGCTTTCAAGAACGTAAGATATCACTAGTTGCATTAAATGTAGGATGGCCATATCACGCAAGCAAGCAAGCAAGAATGTATGAGCACGATCAAGTAACACTAATCAGGCACGTAGACACTAATGTACACCGAGAAAAGATCCATCAATAATGTACACTAGGACACGTGTATGTGGTTATTGTATCTATCATTCAACAAGAAAGCAAGACTCCCAGCGCAGATGCAACGCCAGTAATCATTATACCCCATGTTAACAGTATATCTATGACTCGTCGTCATTGGGGCTAGATTGGAGCCCTTGGACACACGTCGTGCCCTGTCATCATCTCATGTAAATTTTTTAAATGTAGATAGCCACAGTCATTAATAATGGCCAATGAGAGTTTCAAATAAGCATGTGTAATGTCATGTTCATGATGATGATGGGAACAAGTAATAAGTAATTGAACATGATTTCATGGTACAATGGTCAAGAGATAAATTCGGCAGCATAACGGTACGATTTGTACTTTGGTTAAATCTTTACAATAATGGCTTTAGTCTAGATTGTCAATCCACACATGAGAACAGAAGAGAAAGGAAGTGCACGCTATCTTCAGGGAACTTCAATGGTACAACCAACTCGTCGGCCATGTGGGAATCCATGGTCAGAGGAGATTTACGGAGGCCTTGGTGAAAAGGTCGCTAGTCTACCGATTCGGAATGACCGGTAGAGAGTTTCCAATTTCCCAAGAAAGGGCTGTCTAACAGTGCGAGTGTGTAGTGCGGTACGCGTGTCTCAATTCACAAACTGGGGAAAAACACTTTAACATGATAGCATGAAGTGAAACTATGCCCTTAAATAAACATGAATTGCGAGATTTTAGGATAACAATTTATCATTTTAAGAAGCTAGAACAGTTCAAAGAGTTAATCAAAAGTCACCTGAATAGTCACGTCATTTAAGAGAGCATTGGAATAATGTTCGTGTACTTAAAGCTTTTTAAATGGGTTTAACACTTTTAAGCCATGAAAATAACCACCATGCATTAATCAGACCCAAGACATGTGGATTACACACTAAATATTACCTTAACCAAACCTCGGGTATAGTGGTTAGGTTTTGCAAGACAGTAAGTGGGGTTAAGTGACAAATCCTGATATCGCGATAGGGGCATTTAAGGATAGCGACAGGGCTGTCAGGCCCGAAGTCAGGTCGCGACAGGTTCATATAAGGAAAGTGACAGAGGGCTGTCAGGCCCGGGTCAGGTCACGACAGGTGCATATAAGGAAGGCGACAGGGGCTGTCAGGCCCAGGTCAGGTCGCGACAGGCCCCAGCAAGGGTCGCGACGGGTCGGGACCAGAAAGCGACAGGGTGTTGTGAAGAACGCGACTGGGCGGTCAGATCAGGCAGCACGATCGCGACGGAGCGCCGCATCGCGATCAGATCGTGACGGTGCGGCTGTCGCGACGAAACCTCAGAACGCGGCCCATCGGGCCATCGCGTTCACAGCGTCTGGGCCTGACTCTGGCAGAGCAAGGACATGTTCTTGGATTGCGGTCCAGAACTTCCATATATTGACACAGGGTGCTTCCGAAATAGAGAACAAATTGTACAGTGTATGAAAAATAACGAAACTAGTTTTAAAACAACCTAGACATACAAGGGTACTTTCAGTAAATCAGAATTAGAAAATAAGGATGGTTTTGATAGGCTTTGATCAAGTCGAACACAACATCAGACCAAGTGTAACCTGAAACCGTAGTTTCATGCAGCAACCCTATTACCACGCTTATAACTCTCTAACTAGTCACATTTAGACAAAATGTTCAACACAAAACCTGACGAGGACAATAGTAGAATACCTTTCATGTTATGAGTTTACTCTAATTCGGTCTTGAATCAAGTGAAACATATAAAGAACGGGAAAATCCCTAACAGTGCACGACTTTGGGAAAACGCTTATAATTCAAAATCTACTAAATGAAATTCGATGAAACCAGTGGGAAACGAAAGTTAAATTGATGCTCTACACATTGGTATAGGATATGTTAATATTTGGCCCGAGAAAACCTACCTTTTGGGTTGATGAAGTCTCGTTCTTCCAGAAAACCCGTGTTCAGACCACTTGGAGGAGAACGCTTAATACATGATTTTTATTGACCCAGATTTCTTGATGGGTCATTAGATGATATTATTTGAAGCCCATCTATGATTTTTATTTAATTTTCTAACTCATCCAAATACGTGTGATAATTATTTTCTGACTTATTCATGAATTGCGATAATAAGTCGCGAAACCTTTAATTACTTGGCTAATCCAATTTTTCTTGGCACAATTTCTTTGTGGAACATAATAATAATGTTTGGGGTTGATTTATATTTTACGGAATTTTTCGATATGTTTTAGCACATACGATAATGGTACACATGTTTTAAATAATCCAATATTATGGAATTATTTATTTCCATTTATTTAAATTTTTATGTAACTAAAATTTCTGGGGTGCTACAAGAGTCTTCCAGGATCAATACATAGAGAATGAGTAGTTTGCCTGGAGTCGGCGGCCTCAGGACAGGGGGGTTAGCCAAATATTCCTTTAGTCCATCAAAAGTCGTCTGACACTTTCACGTCCCAATGAAATTCGACTCTCGGCTTGGTGAGGTCATAGAAGGGTCTACACCTCTGCGAATGTTGGGAGACGAACCGGCGAATAAACTGCAGCCTCTCAATTAATCCTCAAACTTCCTTCAAATTCTTGGGAGGGGGCATCTCTCTTATCGCCTTCGCCTTTTTGGGATCAATCTCTATACCCCTCTTGCTCACGATGAAACCTAGAAGCTTACTCGATGACACACCAAATACACACTTCTTGGGGTTCATTTTCAACTAATACTCTCTTAAACTTTGTAAAACTTTTGTTAGAACCCCAGGATGCTCAGCCATTGCTATTGATTTTACCACCAGGTCATCCACGTACACCTCGATGTAGATATGAATCATGTCATGAAGGGTAGCCATCATAGCTCTTTGATAAGTTGCTCCATCATTCTTAAGCCCAAATGGCATGACTACATAGTAATAAGTTCCCCATGGTGTAGTGAACGAGGTCTTCTCCTGGTCTTCCTTAGCCAACTTGATTTGGTTGTACCCTGAGAAGACATCCATGAAAGAGAGGGTTTCATACCCGGCCGTGTTATCTATGAGCACGTCGAGGTAAGGTAATGGAAAATCATCTTTAGGACACGCGTGGTTGAGATCCCGAAAATCGATTCAGATTCTGACTCTTCCATCCTTTTTCATAACTTGGACAATGTTCGCCACCCAATTTGGATAAAGTACGACTCTAATGAACTTGGCTTTGTGGAGCTTGTTGACCTCATCCTTCATTTTCAAAGCCATCTGTGGGTGGAAATGCCTCAACCACTGCTTAATGGCAATGGACCCCGGCTTAAGTGTAAGATGATGTTCAACGAGCGCGGTGTCCAAGCCTGGCATATCCCCATAGCTCCATGCAAACGTGTCCTTGTATTCTCTGAGAACCTCAATGATTGCCTCCTCTTCAGCTGGTGATAAGATACTATTTATGAGGATGGTCCTAGGGTTTTCCTCAGTTCCCAGTTGATTTCCTTGGTGGTTTCTTCTACGGCGGCTGACGGTTCATCAAATCTTCTAACTCCGCTTGCAAACACGTCAGCCTTGACCTCAAACTCTTCATCACCTTCTTCAATTGGGTCATCGTCATCCATTATTTCATAGACTCCGAACCCATCATCAATCAGGCACAACGACTGCTCATACTCTATATCTGGCAACTGCAAAGGCTCTTCTACGAATTCTGGAATTTCTAGACATGCCTTGCATCTACGAGCTAGATCAGCGAGGAAGCGGTGTGGAACCCTCTTATCCTTGGACTTCTTCTTGGATGCTACCCCCAGCTTATTGCTACTCTCACCTAGACCCTCACTACAACTACTAGAATCTACAGCAGAGGGTGGAGAAGTAGGAAAAGCAATAAAAGAAGGTCCCTACGTGGGGGAAGATGGAGGAGGATTAAAAGCAGTAAAAGAACTTCTCTGCGTGGGGGAAGGAGGAGGAGGCGGAAAAGCAGTAAATGTCCCCTGCGTGGAGGGGGAAGGAGATCCCTATGTGGAGGGAAAGAGTAGATCGGTCATAGGACCGAGGAGGAGTGGCCCGTAGGTTGGGGCACACTCAGAGGAAAGGTAAGAGGTCTCCTTGATGGAGACGATGGAATCAGCCATTTGAAACATGGCATTTTTTTGTTGTTGGGATTTTCGTGGTTATTCGACTTTTTTTTGTTTTTGTTTATCATGTAGAGGGAGAGAGGGCGAGGTGAGATTGCCAATCTAGAGAGAAGTGAAACAAGCGTGTGCTCGAATGGAGGGAGATCGTTGGTAAGAGGGAGTTGGACGGCGAGCGTCTGCTCGAAGGAGTGGAGAGAGATTGTGAAATGGGGCGTCGTGCCCGAGGAATGCTTAAGGAAATGAAAAATGGCCACGCAGTGGCCTGGAGGAGATTGGGCGCGATGCCCAGAGAGAAAAGGCCCGCCCCGAGCCTAGTTGTTGTGGGAGATGGTGTGCCTAGCTCGGCTTCATCTGTGCGCTCATTCTTTGGCTGCTCCTTGCCTTCGGCTGCTGCCAGTTGCTCGGTATCTTCCGGTGTGAAGAGTTGGCTTAAGGAGTCAGCAATATCGCTCATTTCAAACCACTAGTTCCATTCTCATTCAGACTCGCCCTTTTTCATTTTCTTCTGGGGCCTGAGATTTGCAACAGCTTTATATGTGGCCGGGGAAGTAGTATGAAAGAGTTCTAACTTGATGGTAGATGTATGTTCACTCCCAGGCTGCAGCGGCCCGTTCTTGAAGTGTTGGTACAAGGATCATGTAAGTGGCTGCTCCTGCTTATGGCCTGCCCTGCCTAGCTTGTACCCCAGTCCTGCCCTGGGTCTTGTCTTGTTGTCCTTCACAACTTTAGTTCTTCCCTGTAAATGTGCACCTAGCCCTTTGCTTGGCTGGTACCCCATCCTCAGCATTATATACCACCCCTTCTCAGTGATGATTTTGTTTCTGTTCACTGTACTGACAGATGATGAACTGGTCGGGCTTTGATGCATGTCGTACACGTCTAGCACCGACATAAGCGGCTGATTGCTGGGCCAAATGGAAGGGACAGAGTTGTCAGTCATAGCGTCCATGTTGTTGGGTTTACATGAGTATGTTAAGTTGACATATGGTATGTTTGTTTTTGATGATGAGCAATCGATGAGCATTTCATGAACAATACAAATTGATGTGATGTGAATATGTGAAACATAATGAGAATGTCAAGTCAAGCAAATGTTAATCAAGAAAAGCAAATGCTAATCAAGAAAAACATGTCTAACTTGTTTATTTATATGTTCATTATATCTCACTAATAATTGTCTTTTAATGTAGGTGTGAATGTACACAAGACAAGCAACAAAATCCAAGTGCAAAAGAACAAGACAAGCTGCTAGAACAAGCAGCTATCAACAGATGAATAGTGTGTTGTCAACAGATGAATAGTGCACTTGTCGACAGATACATTGTAGCCTGTCGACAGATACACATAGAAAATGGTTTCTTGGAAGGTCATCTTCTGGTTTTTGCAAACCTGTCAGCACCTGTCGACAGCAGCAAGTCGGCTGTCGACAGACGAATTTTGGGAAGATCTGATGGTTATGATATGATCTATATTTGGGTGTTTCCTTTTAGCACGACTCTCTATGCTTGGACACCACTATATATAGACCATATAGAGGTATTTTCGCAGCAAAGGAGCCTCCACACAAAAAACCCTAAGCCAAGAACAAGAAGAAGAAGGTTCCCTCTGTTTTCTGCTTCAACTCTCCATCTAGCGTGAGGAAGATCCATCTCACGAGCGGAGTTGAAGTTGGTTTGTCCATCTTTCAAGCTTCTCCATCAACTGATACATGTCAAGACAAAGCTTGAAGTTCTTCTGGACGACCACCACAAAGAGTTCTTCATTTGGATTTGATCTTCAACTCAGAACTCTTCTTTTATTCTACCTTTTATATCTTTGTGTGTGTGATAGTGGTTCAAGTGTTCCTTGTGCTTGATCCACGTGTGGATTGTTGTTCTGATTGCGTGTTTGCATCAGACAACATGTGTGGTGTGTTGGTCAGATCAAGGCTAGAGGATCTGTTCTATTGTGGACTTGATCTAGCGTGTGTGTGTGTGGTTGAGCCGTTGTGCTCGTGTGTGTGTGTTGTACTCAGTTCTTGAGTAGTGTGTCCTCACTGTGTGAGGGGTGGATGTAGGAGTCATGTGGTGTGATCTCTGAACCACCTAAAAATCCCTTGTGCATTGTGGTTTGACTTGTGGTTTGCATTGTGTTGCGCTAGATGCATGCCTAGGGATTTCGTCTACACACTAACTGTTAATTTGTTCACACACATTACATCAGATCAAAGGGGTTTTGATTGAGTAGATTTATTTATTCGAAGTATTTTTTTATTTGCTTAAGTTTCCGCTGAAATCTATTCAACCCCCCCTTCTAGCTTTGCCATAACCGAATATCCGATCCTAACAATTGGTATCAGAGCAGGTTCTCTGTTCATCTCGTTGTGTTTTGGGGAATCTATCTTTGTTGCTTTACTGCTCTGATTCCTACATTGATTCTAAATCTAACTTGATTTGCTTGAACTGATTGATTGTCTTTTGATCTCACTCATATTTTTGTTGATTGGTCTAATCTTCTGAACATTTCAGAAATATGGCTAAGTTCTCAAGCATCATAAATAGACCTATGATAATTGAGTTTGATGACAAGGTTGATAAAGCAGGTCTCCTCTCTGAAAACATGCAAGTCTAGAAAGGGAACGGAGGAAAATGCTACATGGCTCATGGCAGCTCAAGAGGCCTTCCCGTTCAGACGAATCTAAAGGATCACATCTGTCAGAGAAGTCAAGAAACTCTCAAAGGTCAGTAAATCCAATTCAGATCCATTTGATGCATCAATATCTAATTCTGATTCAGAGGAAGATATATCCTATGATGATTGATAGAATGCTATGAGCACTTGTCCATCAATTTAAGAAGGAAAGCTCAAAACTAGAAGCTAAAGAAAAATTATAGAGAAGAATGAAATGATAATTGATAATGCTTAGCATTCTATGAAGAAAATGAAAAATTGAAAATGAAGTCAAAACTATGAAATCAAGTTTCTAAGTTGAAAGAAGATCATGATCATGTGGAATCTGAAAATTCTAATTTGAAAAATGAAATGAAAAATTGATTGATCATAATGAGAATCTCAAATTTTATAATGATCAATTGAATAAACAAATCTCCACATGGCTCATGATCCCAATAAAAGAAAATGCAATCAACTGTTTGAGGAGAATCTCATCTGAAAAGAGATTGAATGCTTGTATCATGAAGACCATTAAATGATGAATGGAACAATTCTAAGAAGAAAATTGCTGACTTGGAAAATCAAATTGTTCAAAGTGAAATGAAAAGAACAAAATGAGAAATGGTCTGAATGTCATGACAAACCAACTTTAAACTTCTGAAAAGAGAGTTGTTGCATTGAAAGCTGCAAAAGGAAGAACCTATTTCAATTGAAAACCAGAAAAAAATGGAACAAAAACAAGAGTCCACAATGGTAACGACCCAGAATCTGCATTACCAGTAACAACCAGTAACCCGAATTCTGACCCGCTAACCCACGAGACAAAGCTCGGAGGGTATGAAGTGAACATCCGAGGAGACTATATTAAGGATACACACCATGTAAAGCTGTAAAATTCCACTATATGAACATAACATGTCCACTCAGAGTCTGAGCAAGGTACAGAGTACAGAAGTATAACCAAAAGTACTACTCACTGCAGCTAAGGAGCACCACACCGGAGTGGCTAGACTCGCCTGGAACGGGAGTCGACAAGACCCACCTGAAAGGGAGGGGAGTGAGTCTCAAGAAAAGAGACCCAGTAGGGAAAAGTACCCCACCGGCAACAGAACTAAAGTGCGGAAAGTAAAAACCTCGAAACCAAGGCCTGACAGGTTGTGGATTGGGATGGGGGATATAGGCGGATATTGGCAAGAAATATCTACATCAATCATCTCTATGTACTGCTTCTCCTGCCACAGACTCGGTCACTCTAAAGATGCCTATACATCTGTGGAGGAGGCCACCAGGAAAATCTTCCGGCGTTGCTGTCATTCCCAACCCTCAAAGGGCTTGGATCCCTGTTCGTGAAGGATGTCCAGTTGTTCGTGTGCTCGGTTTGGTGTGTTTGATGGGCTCTCTCCTGTAGATCGCCTGAATCTCTCTCCCTATCTCTCCTTCGATCTCCAGGATCAGAGTGTTTCGTTGGTTTCTGAATCGGATGAGTTGTCGTTGCCGGAGTTACGACGGTTACCGACATAGAGGTGGCAGTTGTCGCCGGTGTCATGGGGCGCCGCTGGTGGCGTCGCCTGCCATTTTTTGCCCCGCTAACAAGGGCAGATTTCCAGGTTTGGAGGGTGCGCTTCATCGGAGCTCCCCGCGGGAGGCCTTCCTCCTCCAAATCCTCGCGGGTCCTCGCGTCAGAAGTAGCAGGTGTCCCTGCTGGCGTTGGCGTCCTGCAAGTGCTTCCACCGGAGATTGCTAAGGGAGGTATCCACGCGGATATCGCGGTAGAGTCTGGTGGATCTTCTGGCGAGGCCAGCTCGATGGCGGAAGACAAGGAATTTCTATCGCTGCAGTGACCCTTTGTTGACATTTCTATGTCCATATCGCTATCCCTGCTTTGTCAGCCCAGAATCCCATTGACAATGGGGCACCTCGTCTTCCAACGATGGCAAACTTCCTTGTTTCCCTTGTCCCGTGAAGCAATGCAGTACCCAGATTTGCTGCTGATGATGGGGCCTCCCCCAGACCCAGCACAATGGCCTTTTGCTCACAAGGGAGCTCGAAATGGTGAGAGGTCAGCATAATTCCTGAACTACATGTGTGAGTTGATATGCAAGTGAGAAAATGCCTCCTAGGATCGCAGTTGTTTGTGGATTCCAATACAACACAGGCTCAGGAAGAAGTGCAACGGGAGATTATATCTTCTAGTATGGCTGACATTGTGGATCCGATTACTGCTCAAGTTAATACTCACATGACTTTTGCTCAAGTGGTGCGTCAGTCTCCAGCTACCCATGGAAAGGCTAATATTGGAGTATCCTCAAATTCCCCTTTCAGTGGGTCTTCTTCTTCTGGTCGACGTATTTCACGTCCATCTCACAAAGGGGGTGTTAGGATTTGCCTCCCAAACACTAGAAATCGCTCTCCGAGCCCTCTGCATCCGACAGATGCTATTAATATGCCAGTTCTCTCTCCAACTTCAGATATGCGGATGAAGGCGTTGGCCATTGCTGACCTTGCTAAAGCGAAAATATCTTTATGCCTGGCTTGTTCGATCAAGAGCTATCTGAAATGGATCGGATGAAGATATTATGGAGCGCTGTTCGCGACGACCAGGTTTACGGCCTCGGACAGTTCTTCGGCGCACTCACTCATGGGATAATCTTCTATGGAGTTTTTAGTTTGACTTAATTTTGTTGGTTTTTTGTATTGGTCTCGCTTTGGTGTTACATCTCCTCTTTTAATAAAATTTCGGCCTTCCTTGGCCTTTTACAAAAAAAAAATAATAATGTAAGTACACGTCGCACCACAACACAAAACTATAAACCTCGCGGCACAGTAACACACCTCTCACACACACACAGTAAGTAGGACTCAGCTAGGGTCTGTGGCTCGGCGTCCCGTCACCACAGAGGCTCTCAACCCCAGCCACGTGTGCACACTACAGACGCTCTCTCTCGCGTCTAGTCCACGACCGGTTTTTTCCCTACGCTTGACCCTAGCGGTAGAGAAGGGCCCACGGAGACCGGCTCAAAACCACCACAAGGAGTACGCACAGGACAGAGTCGCACTCGGCGTCCTGGCTCACTAGCGGAGGACAACCACGCTAGTCATCTAGACGGAGTCGCACCCACACCTAGGTAACACAACAGAAACGGGTACACGTAACGCAACGCGCGTACAACATACGGAACACACTCAACGTCTGAAACCCCGTACAGTAAGTAAACACCTCGTACCACAATCAACTACTACTATGCACAGCGGAGTCACACTCTAAGCCTGGCCCACATGTGTAAACAGGGCGGACATCACATGTCGATCGCCTTGAACACAACACTTATCCTGCTGGGACACAGGTATTAACGGCCATATCGATTGCCGCCAATATAAGTAAACGGCACTCATCATGTCGTTTACCCTTCTAACGGCCATCGACCATGTCGTCAATATCACCCCTGAAGATCTCAACGTCAACAGATGTGGACGTTAAGCTCTTCAGTCCCCTAAACCCAGAACTGAACTGAATCAGTTCAATTGGGCAGATCACCCAACAGAACTTCGACTGATGGAGAAAACACTTCCTCTCATCAATCTATACTACCAGAATATCAGAATTAAACAGTCTAACGCCTAGATTGTCCAAACACCCACAATTCCGGCATGGTACAACCCAACCCTAAACCACAATTCACACACTGATTCACACATTAGCATGCTGGATTGCTAAGGAGGGTTGTAGAGTTAAGTCCCTACCTCAGAACGCTTTATAAACCCCCAAACAGCCACTAATCGCGCCGGAACCCCCCGAAGACTCCGCGCGAATCGCACCAAAACTCGCGTTTCCCGCTCGATCAGCACCCCACGCGATCCAGGGCCTTCCCACGAGCTCCCAACAACCATCAGAAGCTGAGGAAAAGGAGAAAGGCAAAGGTGGAGGAAGGAGAGGAAATGAGAAGAATGAGCTCTGCTCTCGGGTTGCCCTATTTCAACAGGTCCGACCAGTTGACGTCAACATCACTGGTCGCCTACAGAACCGCCAAAGACCTAACGTCCCATCGCTGGACGTTGAGTTCAACCTCAACGTCAACATCGCTGGACGCTCACTCTAAGTCAACGGCTAGCCCTGGCCGTCAACCCCAAGTCAACGACAATGGTCTTGTCGTCACCACACAGAACCTTACAAGACCCAATAAGGATCCGCAAAGACCCGAGACCTTACAGCCCCCCCCCCTTAAGGAATTTTCCCTCAAAATTCAAACAACATAAAGAAAGAAGACTCACCAAAGAGGTACGAAACTGCTCGCGCATTTCGTCCTCTTGCTCTCATGTCGACTCACCACCGGAGTGCCGCTGCCACGCAACAACTAAACTGGGATAGCCTTGTTCCTCAACCTCTGAACTCGGCGATCCTCAATGTGCAACGGAAACTCTGGTACAGTCAACACTGGAGTCACCTCAGACCACTCTGCACTCTGCAGAACGTGAGACTCGTCAGAAAGTTACCTCCGAAGCATCGACACGTGAAACACATCGTGGACTGCTGCCAACTCTGACGGAAGCTCAAGTCTGTACGCCAAACCTCCGACACGCTCAGTAATGGTGAAAGGTCCAATAAAGCGAGGACTCAACTTTCCACGCCTACCAAACCTCACCACTCCCTTCATAAGACACACGGACAAACACCTGGTCCCCTACCTGAAACTCGAGCGGTCGTCTGCGCTGATCTGCATAACTCTTCTGCCGACTCTGAGCTGACTGAAGCCTCTGTCTCACAAGCTGAACTACCTCAACTGCCTGCTGTACCAACTCTGGCCCCGTGACAACTCGTTCGCCAACCTCGAACCAGTCAAGAGGTGCGACACGGTCGTCCGTACAAAGCCTCATATGGTGCCAAACTGATACTGAGTGATAGCTATTATTATATGCGAACTCGACCAACGGCAAGTGAGCTGTCCACACGACCCCTGCCACTCCAGACAGCAAGCTCTAAGCATGTCCTCCAAAGTCTGGATAGTCCGCTCTGACTGACCGTCTGACTGAGGGTGGTAGGCGGAACTAAAAGCCAACTCTGTCCCCAAAGCTCTCTGGAAACTGCGCCAGAACCCAGAAGTGAAGCGAGGATCTCCTGTCTGACACAATAGAGATCGGCACTCCATGCAAAGGAACAATCCGCTCTACGTACAAGCGGCCAACCTACTCACACCCCAACTAGTCCTGACAGGCAAGAATCTGGCAGTCTTCGTCAATCTGTCCACAAGAACCCAAATGCTGTCAAAACCTCCAGCTGTCCTCGGCAAACCACAAACAAAGTCAGTCGTCACATGGTCCCACTTCCACATCGGAATCTCTAACGGCTGCACAAGTCCTCCTGGACGCTGATGTTCGGCCTTCACCTGCTGACAGACCAAACCCTAGCAACAAAAGCCGCTATGTCTCTCTTCATTCCAGGCCACCAAAACTGACGTCTCAACCTGTGATACATCTTGGTCGACCCTGGATGAATCGAGTACCTGGAACCATGTGCCTCCTGCAACACAACTCTCCTGATAGACTCCTCAACAGGAACATAGAGTCTATCTCGGAACCTAACAGTCCCGTCCTCGCAAAGCTCAACCTCTGGAGAAGCACACACACTGTGCAACTCGGGATCTGCCTGATGGGCCTCAGCAACTGTCTCACAACGGCGGGAGCCGCTAACAAACTGCCCAACACAGACTGACGACGACTGGACGAAACTCTGAAAGACCCCTCTGTCGCAGACTGCCACAACTGCCACTCTCTAAGCATCAGATGACTCATCTGTGCTTTCCTACTCAAGGCATCTGCAACTACATTCGCTTTCCAGGCTTATACTCAATGCTGAAATCATAGTCTTTCAGATATTCCATCCATCGACGCTGCCTCATATTCAGATCCCTCTGAAAAACACATACCTCAACTCTGGTGGTCGGTACGGACTACAAAACTCACTCCGTACAGGTAAAGACGCCAAATCCGCAAAGCAAACACCACAGCTGCAAGCTCTAGGTCGTGGGTCGGGTAACTCTCTCGTGGGGCTTAAGCTGGCGAGACGCATAAGCCACCACCCGGCCTTGCTGCATCAAAAACCGCACCCAAACCAACACCTGAAGCATCTGTGCAAACCTCAAAACCCTCCTCACCTGAAGGTAAGGCAAGAACTGGCATTGTCGTAAGCAGTCGCTTCAACTCCTTGAAGCTCTACTCACACTACTCCGACCACTCAAACGGAACTCCCTTTCTCGTCAATCGAGTCAAGGGTGCAGCAACCTGAGAAAATCTCGAACAACCCTGCGGTAGTAACCTGCCAAACCCAGAAAGCTACGAATCTCAGACACAGATCTGGGACTCTCCCACTGCAAAACTGCCTCAACCTTCACTGGATCTACCGAAACTCCCTCACCTGAGATCACGTGCCCCAAAAAGTGAACCTGTTGTAGCCAGAACTCACACTTACTAAGTTTGGCATACAACAAGTGCTCTCGCAAAGTCTGCAACACGATCCTCAGGTGCTCGGCATGTTCCTCCTCCGAAATGGAGTACACCAGAATGTCGTCAACAAACACTACGACAAACCGGTCCAAGAACTGGTGGAACACCCCGTGCATCAGATCCATGAAGGCCGCTGGAGCATTGGTGAGCCCAAACGGCATCACCAAAACTCAAAGTGTCCATATCTGGTCCGAAAAGCAGTCCTCTCAATGTCAGAATCTCTAATCCGCAACTGATAGTAGCCCGACCTCAAGTCAATCTTCGAAAGACACGAGTAGACTGAAGCTGATCAAAGAGATCATCAATCCTAGGCAAAGGATACCTATTCTTGATGGTCACTTGATTTAGCTTCCTATATCAATACACAACCTCAGGCTACCATCCTTCTTCCGGACAAACAAAACAGGTGACCCCCACGAGAAAAGCTAGGACGGATATAGCCCTTCTCCAACAACTCCTCAAGCTGCCTCTTCAACTCCCTCAACTCTCCGCTGGTGCCATACGGTACGGTGCCTGAGCAAAATGTACAGTGCCAGGAACCACTCTACAGTAAACTCAATCTCTCTCTCTGGCGGTAGACCAGGCAACTCTTTCGGAAAAACATCCGGAACTCACACACTACAGGAATGTCTCCCACTCCCGAGGCAATCTGGTCAGAGTCACTACAGAAACTAGGAAACCCTGACAACCAGAAGCAAGTAACATCCCTGCCCTCAAAGCAGAAACTAAAAAGCGAGAAGTAAGAGGTACGATACCCTGGAAGTAGAACGTCGCTTCCCCAGGTATCCGCAAGTGCACCCTCTTCTTCTGGCAATCCATCACTGCACCATACCGCTCTAACCAGTCCATACCCAAAATCACATCATAGTCATGTAACTGCAAAGCAAACAGACGGGCTGACAACCACTGATCCTGCAACTGCACAGGTACCTCCTCAAGACAGTAGGACATAAGGACAAAGTCCCCTATCGGCAACTCTACTACTGCTAACTCAACAGACTCTCCCGAACTCAACTCTCCAAGGGAGTCTAAAAATTCCTCAGACACAAAAGAGTGAGAGGCACCGGAATCAAACAAAACTCTAGTTGTACAACCAAAACTAAACAGTACCTTCCACCAGGTGAGCTGCCTCCGCGTCTGCACGGGTCAAGTGAGTAACACGACCTCTACCTCTCGACCCACCAAACCTCCGGTCTGCTGACGCTGCTGCACAGGTGCCTGCTGCTGCTGCTGCTGCACTCGGGGCTGTGACTGGGTCTGCTGCTGCAGCACACGAGGTAGCAAAGGACAATCTCGCGCCATGTGACCCATCTGGTCACACCGGTAACACTGACCAGCAAAAGTACATTGTACCTGCTGCGAAGGCTGACCTGTCGGCTGCTGAACACTCCCAACCGACTGCTGCCTCTGCTCTGCCTGCCTCCTATCACGCCGAAACTTCCTCCGAGATCCTGACTTCGCCGTTGTCCCAGTAGAAGTAGACGCGTAGGAAGTCGCAGTCCTCGGGGTCATCTGCACACTACCCTGCTGCTATCGAGGCTGAGAAGGAACTACCTATGTCTGAACCTCTGCGCTCCGAGCACGAGTCCGCAAAGTGTCTGCCTCCAACGCTGCCGCTGTCTGATAGGCCGCATCCAAGTCTGTGACACGAGCAACTATCAGCGCCTGCCTGAGCTCTGGCCTCAAGCCTCTCACGAACTGCTAATCCTCAGACCCTCATCTCCCATAATCTGCGGAGCATAACGCCCTAGCTCTACAATCTGGCCCTGTACTGCACACAGTAAAGTCCCTCTGCTGCATGTCCAGAAACTGGTACAACCTCTCCGTCCGAACGTAAGTAGGACAGAAGGCTCTCTCAAAAGAAACGACAAACTCCTGCCACGGAATTTGTCTAAGTGGACGAGACTGAAAAGTAGTCTCCCACTCAGTGGACCACCAAGACAACGCCTTCGCCTGCAACTGGTAACTGGCTAGCAGCACTCGCTCCTCGGGAACACACTCCATGGAACGAAAAGTCCGTTCCACTGCATCTAACCACGCCCGCGCTGCATCTGGATAAGGCTGGCCCAAAACTAAGGAGTTGAAACTGCAAAAACTCCCTCAACACCTTCCCAGTACCACCCTAGGGTACCGGCGCATCACGGTGCTGAGCAACAAACTGAGCCATCCCCTCAAGAAATCGAGTCATGTCTAATCCCTGAGCTACCTGAGGTGGAGGTGTGGGCGGGAGCAATACCACTATGTGCGTCCTGTGGCAAAGGCTGCGTCTGCTGAGGTGGGGAGCATCTCCAACCTCCTGAGAGTCACCTGCTCAGCCACTCCCTCTCTAGGACGTCGCCTAGGAGCCATAGTACTATACACAGAGCAAAATACACACATAAATATACTAACTACTCCGGGCTAAAAGATAGATAGCTGCAGCTGTACTCTTATACTCTGAGTCTACATGATGGGTATTTCCTTATATATATCTCATCAAACCAGCTCTGATACCAAACTGTAACGACCCAGAATCCGCATTACCAGTAACAACCAGTAACCCGAATTCTGACCCGCTAACCCACGAGACAAGCTCGGAAGGGTAGGAAGTGAACGTCCGAGGAGACTATATGTAAGAAGATACACACCATGTAAAACTGTAAAATTCCACTATATGAACATAACATGTACAACTCAGAGTCTGAGCAAGGTACAGAGTACAGAAGTACAACAAAAAGTACTACTCACTGCAGCTAAGGAGCACCAACACCGGAGTGGCTAGACTCGCCTGGAACGGGAGTCGACGAAGACCCACCTGAAAGGGAGGGGAGTGAGTCTCAAGAAAAGAGACCCAGTAGGGAAAAGTAACCCCACCGGCAACAAAACTAAAGTGCGGAAAGTAAAAACTAAATGTAAGTACATGTCGCACCACAACACAAAACTGTAAACCTCGCGGCACAGTAACACACACTCTCACACACACACAATAAGTAGGACTCAGCTAGGGTCTGTGGCTCGGCGTCCCGTCACCACAGAGGCTCTCAACCCCAGCCACGTGTGCACACTACAGACGCTCTCTCTCGCGTCTGGTCCACGACCGGTTTTTCCCCTACGCTTGGCCCTAGCGGTAGAGAAGGGGCTCCACGGAGACCGGCTCAAAACCACCACAAGGAGTACGCACAGGACAGAGTCGCACTCGGCGTCCTGGCTCACTAGCGGAGGACAACCACACGCTAGTCATCTAGACGGAGTCGCACCCACGCCTAGGTAACACAATAAAACGGGTACACGATAACGCAACGCGCGTACAACAGACGGAACACACTCAACGTCTGAAACCCCGTACAATAAGTAAACACCTCGTACCACAATCAACTACTACTATGCACAGGCGGAGTCACACTCTAAGCCTGGCCCACATGTGTAAACAGGGCGGACATCACATGTCGATCGCCTTGAAACACAACACTTAAGCCTGCTGGGACACAGGGTATTAACGGCCATATCGATTGCCGCCAATAATAGGTAAACGGCACTCATCATGTCATTTACCCTGACTCAACGGCCATCGAACATGTCGTCAATATTACCCCTGAAGATCTCAACGTCAACAGATGTGGACGTTAAGCTCTTCAGTCCCCAAAACCCAGAACTGAACTGAATCAGTTCAATTGGGCAGAATCACCCAACAGAACTTCGACTGATGGAGAGAAACACTTCCTCTCATCAATCTATACTACCAGAATATCAGAATTAAACAGTCTAACTCCTAGATTGTCCAAAACACCCACAATTCCGGCATAGTACAACCAAACCCTAAACCACAATTCACACACTGATTCACACAAATTAGCATGCTGGATTGCTAAGGAGGGTTGTAGGAGTTAAGTCCCTACCTCAAAACGCTTTATAAACCCCCAAACAGCCACTAATCGCGCCAGAACCCCCCGAAGACTCCACGCGAATCGCACCAAAATCTCGCGTTTCCCGCTCGATCACGCACCGCCACGCGATCCAGAGCCTTCCCACGAGCTCCCATCAACCATCAGAAGCTAAGGAAAAAGAGAAAGGCATAGGTGGAGGAAAGGAGAGGAAATGAGAAGAATGAGCTCTGCTCTCGGGTTGCCCTATTTCAACAGGTCTGACCAGTTGACGTCAACATCACTGGTCGCCTACAGAACCGCCAAAGACCTGACGTCCACATCGCTGGACATTGAGTTCAACCTCAAACGTCAACATCGCTGGATGCTCACTCTAAGTCAACGGCTAGCCCTGGCAGTCAACCCTAAGTCAACAACAATGGTCTTGTCGTCGACCACACAGAACCTTTACAAGACCCAATAAGGATCCGCAAAGACCCGGGACCTTACACACAAGGTCTCCACACCTCCTCCAGCAACCCAGAATATTTCAAGGAAATCTCCAACTCCACATCATGCCAAGAGATACCAAAGGGTACCACCTCCTTCTTCTCAACCCAAGGGTGATCAAAGGTACTCTAAAGGATCTCAGAGATTCCAGCAAATGCAATCACACTATGGTAAGCTCTAGGTAAATGCTCAACCTGTTTGCTTCAAATGCAAAAGACTTTGTCATCTTTCTAAATTCTGTTGGAAGAAAAATCACACTCACAAATATGCTAAAACAGTTCAATGCTATGCATGTCATCAATATGGTCATGTCTCTAGGGACTGTTGGCATAGAAATGGTTATCTTGTGCATGCTCCCAAGCCCCATGCTCATAATTCCATTAATGAAAGAAATACATCTATTCAAAAATTAAAGTCACTTTGATTTAGAAATCATTGTTGAATTCTAACATTGACGTCATTGCAGGACCCAAGCAAGTGGGTTCCAAAACCAGCTTAATAACAAGCTGAGATGTCTTGCAGCCATATAGTTTAAATGGATTCATGACATTGGCTGTGCAAGGCAAGAAATGATTGGAGAACAAATGTAAAAATTTTTAGATTGATATTGACGACTGTTCAGGTAAAATCTCTTTATCACTACAAATTTGAACTTCTAGAATTGAAATGGATTTTTAATTCTATCTAAGTAATGAAAAATGTGTTTTGATGCTATCCCCAAATGACAATGCTTCTTAGCCATTGGACTCATGCTAAAATTAAAAAAATGGATCTTTTATGTAGTGACTATTTGGTATATTAAATGGTGAAATGTGGAAGGACAAGTCTGGCTTGTCTAGAAACTATCATTATGCGTGAGAAATATTCTCCGCCAAGTATCAATAGTCTTCTACTACATAAAGATTATAAAAAAATTCATAATCTCAAGAACCTCAATTGATCACGTTTATACTCTCCTTATGCAAATTGCTTGACATGAACATGTGTGAATTGCTTGAATGTTCATTCAATACCATGTATACATTATGGGGGAGTAAGTCAAAAAGAGTTTTTGAGTGAGTTGTTTGAGGGACATTCTTTCACATCAATCTTGCCACATGTCTCTCTTTAAAAGAATGAATGTTGGTGTTTTTATGCTTATGGATGTTCTTTTGTGTGCAAATGCTTGGTATGTTTGTGTATCTCATTGATTGATTTGCTTGAATGATGAGTCATCATATGCACACTCTATGGGGGAGTAAGTTAAGGCTAGGTGAGTGAAATTCATAAGGGATACCCTTCATATTCAATGTGTATTTATCCCTCAATCTTATGGTTCAAATCACTCTCAATTCAAAGCCTTAAAGCTGAAGTTTCAAAGCCCCTGTCGACAACCCCAAACAGCCTGTCGACAGATATGCCTTCACAGAACTGAGAAATTGCACCCTCTGTGCATCTGTCGACAGCCAACACCCTAGCTATCGATAGCCCATACCTTGCCTGAACCCAGAACTTCACAACTGTCTGCGTTTGTCGATAGGCTCATGTTTGCTATCGACAGATACTCACATCATCCATAAATCTTCATCTTTTCTAATCCTTTCTTTATGAGTATGTTCATATTATTGATGCAAGGGGAGAATATGGACTTACTATTCATTGCAATCTTTCATACTCAGATAGTATCAAAGACATTGACTTAATCACAATGATTTTGATATAATATTTTGTGTTTGAGTCTAGGTTGTGTTATCTAGAAAATATTGATCAAATCTAATGATTCTAACCTAACTCACTTGAATAACTCCCTTGCAAATAATCATTTTTCTCAAGTGGATTGATAAGTACGAAGGTTATTGAATTTTATGTTTTACATTGGATTTTGACCTTAAATAACCTTTTGATCATGATTTAAGAATTAAAAACAAAAGGAGAAAAGCTACATATTTCTAAACTCAAAGTTCAAACAAAAAGTATTTGAAATGGGATAAAGGTAGAGCAATGATGAGTATTACCGAGTAACCGGCGACATGGGCATCACAAATGTCAGTCTTTGCGTCAAAAAGTACTTTCATTATCTCTGTACAATGGTATGATGGTCACTTACACTGAGTAACTGGGGGTACAAGCATCCCAAATGTCTACCTTCACTTCAAAAGGTGAAAGTGATCTTAATTACTACTTTTCCCACATTAACTTGACAAAGAAAAAAATTCAATGCAAGAAATAGAGTGTAGCCTCCATGTTTTTACATCAAGGGCAATGTGTTGTTTATTGTTAATCGCTCATGTAGACATTACTTTCAAGTACCAACTGAACATCACCCACAAAGGAACATGCTTTTCTACAATGGTTTTATTCAAAGGGGTTATCTTATTTTCAATGTTTTTGAACGATGTCTTCTAAATAATACAACTTGAGATTCCCGAAGTATGATTTCTTAACCATTGTAGAATTTTATGTGTCTAACTACTAGTGTCTATGACATCTTGCAATGGGTATAAACCAGTTCTCAACCTTAAAATTCTAATTGAACACTCATTCCCCACTCATATCTTTCACAATTCAATTCTGTGGTCACACAGTTCTTTGCTTCATTTCCTTCCACTTCTTTGAGTCATCAGTTTGTTAACTCCGTCATCTCTTTCTCCTTCACTTTTGCTTTTGTTGTTTCATGCAATGGATTACTTTTTTTTTGTAACTGTGTGTACTTACTGATCAATGACTGGAAACACAGTTCTTTGCTTCATTCTTATCCATTTGTGCATGACTTATCTTTTTGGATGTTGTCAAAAGGGGGAGAAACATCAATTGTGTATAAATTGAAATTTTGTGATCATCAAAAAGGGGGAGAATGTTGGGTTTACATGAGTATGTTAAGTTGACATATGGTATGTTTGTTTTTGATGATGAGCAATCGATGAGCATTTCATGAACAATACAAATTGATGTGATGTGAATATGTGAAACATAATGAGAATGTCAAGTCAAGCAAATGTTAATCAAGAAAAGCAAATGCTAATCAAGAAAAACATGTCTAACTTGTTCATTTATATGTTCATTATAACTCACTAATAATTGTCTTTTAATGTAGGTGTGAATGTACACAAGACAAGCAACAAAATCCAAGTGCAAAAGAACAAGACAAGCTGTTGGAACAAGTAGCTGTCAACAGATGAATAGTGTGCAGTCAACAGATGAATAGTGCACCTGTCGACAGATACACTGTAGCATGTCGACAGATACACACAGAAAATGGTTTCCCGAAAGGCCAGTCTTCTGGTTTTTGCAAACCTGTCAGCACCTGTCGACAGCAGCAAGTCGGTTGTCGACAGATAGAGTTTTAGGAAGATCCGATAGTTATGATATGATCTATATTTAGGTGTTTCATTTTAGCACGACTCTCTATGCTTGGACACCACTATATATAGACCATATAGAGCTATTTTCGCAGCAAAGGAGCCTCCACACAAAAAAACCCTAAGCCAAGAACAAGAAGAAGAAGGTTCCCTTGTCTTCTGCTTTAACTCTCCATCCAGCGCGAGGAAGATCCATCTCACGAGTGGAGTTGAAGTTGGTTTGTCCAACTTTCAAGCTTCTCCATCAACTGATACATGTCAAGACAAAGCTTGAAGTTCTTCTGGACGACCACCACGAAGAGTTCTTCATTTGGATTTGATCTTCAACTCAGAACTCTTCTTTTATTCTACCTTTCATATCTTTGTGTGTGTGATAGTGGTTCAAGTGTTCGTTGTGCTTGATCCACGTGTGGATTGTTGTTCTGATTGCGTGTTTGCATCAGACAACGTGTGTGGTGTGTTGGTCAGATCAAGGCTAGAGGATCTGATCTATTGTGGACTTGATCTAGCGTGTGTGTGTGTGGTTGAGCCGTTGTGCTCGTGTGTGTGTGTGTTGTACTCAGTTCTTGAGTAGTGTGTCCTCACTGTGTGAGGGGTGGATGTAGGAGTCACGTGGTATGATCTCCGAACCATCTAAAAATCCCTTGTGCACTGTGGTTTGACTTGTGGTTTGCATTGTGTTGCGCTAGATGCATGCCTAGGGATTTCGTCTACACACTAACTGTTAATTTGTTCACACACATTACATCATATCAAAAGGGTTTTGATTGAGTAGATTTATTTATCCGAAGTAATTTTTAATTTACTTAAGTTTCCGCTGCAAATCTATTCAACCCCCCTTCTAGCTTTGCCATAACCGAATATCTGATCCTAACACATGTCACGTCCTAATAAACGTCCATTTATCGAAAATGACATAAAATAGGTAAAAGAAATGAAACTTATAATCTTACACATTTAACACTGTCATAGCGGAAGCTTAATTTACATAACACTTCCTCGTTATAATCCATACGAGGAGTAAGAAAAAGGAAACTTAATACATTCTGCTTCTACAGTACTAATGAAAACATAGTTGTTGAACTCCAGACGACTGGTTGTCCCGCTCAGCACACTTTTCCCCCCTTTTAAGCATTACCCTCATCTTAATCACCTGAAATGGTAGGATTTGATGAGCTAACTAGCCCAGTAGGATTCAATCTTCTAATCAAAAGGATTAAGATAATCAAGAACCGGATAAGAAAATTACCTGATAATAATGCAGGACAACAAAGACGGTTGAATGACCATGACAAATAGATAACATATGTGAAACAGGAATATAGAACTAAGATTACATGATCAAGAGTTCAAGACAATATTCCATGTTCTGATTCAAATACATCCAACTCATGATAAAATGGCATGATGACTAATCAAGATTGTATTGATGCAATGCCAAACATCCACAGATCATTTATCGTTCTGTACGACCATTAAATGAATTAGGGTGCTCCTCCCGGGACTGGACCAGCCCCACTTGCACTGGCATATATCTCATTTGAGTCCTAAGACCCAATAATTGTCATCACAAGTCATTCATATTCAAATGTGGTACACAAGTACTCAAGATCTTTCATATAACAAAAGTTTATGAATCAATGCTAACGAATACAGAAGGTTGACTTAATTTATAGTCCCTGTCAGAAGACCAGAAGTCATATAGTCCTTTCTTTTTTGTGTTATTTAATTTCGAGTCCCTACTTTTAGTTTCTCAACATTTATGTGTCTTCGAAGACGAGTCATCGTTTTAGCATCAACTTTTTCCTCTTTTACCCTTTTCTTCTTCTGGTCTTTCCCTATGTAGACTTACATTCATTACAGTTCGTGTATATATCGCTTACAATAAGCTTTGATATCACTTACAGTAAGTCTTGTTGAACCACTCCTTGTTTGTCCTTGTATTTTGGTGATAACAAAACTTATGATAATACTAAGAATATCTTTGTGATAACAAAATTTATGATTAGACTTATATTGAATATCTTGTTTCATCTGTGTCGCATCAATCTCATAATAAATTGATAAGTCTTAATGAGTAGAACGATTCATTCGATCGCTAGAACGATATTTTGGTTCTCACAACGATTCGATAACCGCCACAACGATTTGTTTAGTGACTGCTATAACGGTTCGCTAAGGCTCATAACGATTTCATAAGTGAGAACAACGATTTGCTCTCACAAATGATTTGGTCGCCATAACGATTGGATAAGTGAGCACAATGATTTGCCCTCACAATGACTTGCCTTCTATACCGATTCGTTAAGGCTCATAACGATTTGATAAGTGAGTACAACGATTTGCTCTCACAAACGATTTGGTCGCCATAACGATTTGATAAGTGAGCGCAACGATTTGCCCTCACAATGATTTGCCTTCTATAACGATTCGTTAAGGCTCATAACGATTTGATAAGTGAGTATAACGATTTGCTCTCATATCGATTTGGTTCTTATAACGATTTCATAAGTGAGAACAACGATTTCGTTCTCATAACGATTTGATAAGTTGCACATCAATTTGTCATTCATAACGATTTGTTAAGTCTTATAAGTATAACGATTTGATAAGTAACTTAAACAACAATTCACTTCAATTTAAACACAGTTTGTTTAAGTGCTTTTTGGCGCCTAATGAAAAGTCAAATATCTTCTGACAGAAAAAATTGCATGCATGTTTCAGAGTCTTGTCAGAAAAAGATATGAACTCCTATTTTCAGCATGATAGCAGAAACACAGTGGCATGCACCATTTATCATAAACACTCTCTTATGCTAACACTCTTTTCTATGCTTACAGACCTCGAAGACCACCAGAGTCTGATTAAGACAAATGAAGAGAAGATGAGCAACGGTTAGAACTCCAACGGATCTCTTCAACGGATCTATTCAAAAGCCTCTCATATAAAAGGTGAAGCATGGCTGAAGAAAAGATGGTGAGCTTTCCTGAATATCCTTGAAGGAGTGTACATCCGGTGAGGAACCTCAACGCCACCTACACTCAAAGAAAGAGAGAAAGAGCCTGAGCCAATAAGAAGCAAGCAAAAGCGTCTCAAGCATTGAAGCCTTCAAGATTTCTTTTCTCTCTTCATTCTCTCTTCGAGCTCATTGTAAATCTGGGGGGAGAGTCTGTGACTGTGAGCTAAGTTCTTAGTGTTCATCTTGTATTAGCTCTCAGTCTGATCTTTCTTTTTCTAAGAAAGATTTATGTCCGGCTATAGGACTGTATACAGTGTAGAACCTAGCTAGGAGTTTTTGTCTAGCAGAACTGCACTGGGGTTTGTACCAGGAGGTTTGCTTCTGAGCCTGTAAAAGAAGTGGGCTACCTTCTTGCCTGGAAAAGAGAAGAAGACCAGCTGGGGTTCTGGGTGTTGTAGTGTCCTTGAGGGGGACTGTACCCTTGGTTAGTGAAATCCCAAGAGGTTGCTTGGGGACTGGACGTAGGACTTCCATGTGGGAAGGGCCGAACTAGGATAAATTCATTGTGTCCTTTGTGTGATTGTTTATTTGCTTCCGCACTGCTACTCTTTATCACACTAAACTAACCAAACCTTCAAGTGGTATTTTTCCTGTGTTTTTAGTTTCTATTTGCAGAAATCAGGAAAACCTATTCACCCCCCCCCCTTTAGGTTATCAAGCTGATAGCTGGCCAACAAGTCTTTATATCACTTACAGTAAGTCTTTAATATCACTTACAATTATAAGCATTTAATATCACTTATAGCAAGCCTTTGATATCAGTTACAGTAAGCTTATATATCGCTTACAAGAAGTCTTCATATCACTTACAGTAAGCCTTTAATATCACTTATAGTAAGCCTTTAATATCACTTATAGTAAGTCTTTGATATCACTTACAGTAAGTCTTTGATATCACTTACAGTAAGCCTACATATCGCTTACAGAAAGTCTTCATATCACTTACAGTAAATCTTGGTATCAGTTACAGCCTACAAATATAAGCTTTTAGAAAACAAAAAAGTTTTGTTAGTTTATGAGTGCTAGGATTCGAACTCAGGTCTCCACAAACTCAACATGAGATACCCTTATTACTAAGCTACAACCACAATTGTGTTACAATATAACATATAATATATTTCATTAAGTATTGATATCTCTTACAGCAAATATACACATCATTTATAGTAAGTCTTGACATTACTTATAGTATATGTTAAACTCAATTACAGTAAACGTTATTCTCTATTACAATATATGTTTATTCTCTATTATAGCATATGTTAAGCCTCATTACAATAAATATTATTCCCTATTATAGTATACATTAAGTTCTGTTACAGTAAGCATTATCAGCTATTATAGTAAAAGTAATTCTCTATTACAATATATGTTTATTTTCTATTACAACCTATGTTAAGTCTTGTTGTAAATATCATTCTCTATTACAATATACATTAAGCTCTCTTACAGAATAGCATAGGTTAATGTATGTGATTCTGTAGGTTAATGTACATTGTAACAGAGCTTAATATACATTAACCTACAATAATAACATACATTAATAATATACATTAAAATACATTAACCTATATTATTGTTACATAATACCATAGGTTAATGTATATTGTAACAAAAATTAATGTATGTTATTAATGTATGTTATAGTATACTGTAACAGAGTTTAATATATATTGTAACAAAGCTTTCCTGGCTAAGGCAGCAAGTAATTATTTTGAGGCACTCTTACAATCTTCAAATAATTCGGTGGAGGAATCCTTGCTGGAGGTTATCCCGGATGTCATCTCTCTGGATCAGAATTCTACTCTCTGTAAGTGCCCTGATTTGGAGGAAGTAAAAAGGGATGTTTGGGCGTTGAATGGGAACAGTGCTCTTAGGCCCGATGGTTTCACTGGCTCTTTTTTTACATCTTGCTGGGACATTGTTGGAACAGATGTAAGGCCCTCGAATTTCCTTCGCATTATTTGTATTTGTGTGTGTATATTTGTGCTTGTGTATGTATATACATATTTACGTACACATTAATTAGTACAATTACGTGTGCATGTGTTTATACTAGATGTAAATAATGCATGTATTGAATGGTGATAGTATGAATACACTACCATATACATATTGCATGTATATATGCATGGCATGCATAGTTTTCTGCATGTTTTAGACTTCTGCCCGAAGGCCATATTGGCGTCAATAGCAGGACGTCGATGAGGTGTCAGCGTCCACCCATGGACGCCAACACTAATCCCAGCGTCTAACGATGTGGACGCCAACTTCTCTGGCCTGCATGCGCAGCAGAGCCGGAAATTCCGGAAACAAGGTAGCTCACCCATTGGGGAGATGTCCCCAACGGTCTGAAACACATCTTGTCACCCCATGCGTGGGAGAGAAGCCTCTCCCATATGTCTAAACCCGAATCTGCTTCCCCAACCCTCTCTTCACCCTTTTGCAAGAGAGAAAGAAGAGAAGAAACCCTAGTTTCTGAACTGAGGAAAACCCCCACTTTGGAACCCAAAATCCCTCAACCTGAAGATTGTTCCGGAGACCTGCTGTTTCAAGGAGGTTGCTGGATCGACGAGGAAGGCCTCCCCGACCTTGGAAGGCACTGGAGCTCGCTCAGGAACCTGGAGTCAAGCATTTCTAAGAGCTTCTTGGGACAGCCCAAGGAGAGCTTCACCGAGCCCTAGATCCCTTGGTGCATTTTCCTAAAGGCAAGTACCCCATTCATAACGTCCCCGTATGTGTCTAGGTTGGTTTTACTATTTTTGTACATTTTCCCTCGTGTCCTAGACCCTCAGATTCACCCCATCTTTGGAGCTCGGGTCTGTATTCTGCACAGACCTGCATTGACGGCAAAGTCCCTGGTCGCTAAGATCATGCTTAGCGTCCATCGACTATGACGTTGACCTTGAATCAGCGGCCAGAGACCGCCGCCAAGTTCATCTGGACAGAACAGCAACCTGTTCTGCCCTCCTATACGATTATTTTCGATATGTTTCACGATGAGGATATACTGTAAATCATTTATATGTATGTATAATGTTGAGGTGATGAATGTGGTGTGTGGATGGATGAGTGTGCATGGTGGTGAATGATAGAAGTTATTTTGTTCCATGAAATTACAAGCATGATTAGTTGTTAATCTTGTCAATCTACTGTTGCATGATTTAGGACTAGCCTGTATGCCCAAGTTTGTGAGGATCATGCACGTATGGATCAGCCCTATTCTGAAATTTGAGATTTTGCCATGCTTGTGTGAATTATTGAAAGTGTTGTTTGGGAAATAGGAATTGTGCATAAGTCATGATAAATCCTTGGTAAACCAGGCATCGCCCCATAAATTGAGAAATAAATTCTGTAGCTCTATACATGTAGGGTTCAGACAGTAGCTTGCTAAAATTGTGACTTGTGTATAATTCCATATCGACTTGAATTACGAATGGCATGAAAAATAGATGTTTGATTTTCTGTAAATTCATTTTAACTTAGAAAAATCTGAAAATTGCATGAAGGGTCCTAAACCCGAAATTAGTTTGTGAATAAAATTCAGGTCATTTGGACCAGAGCACGATGCCTTATGAAATTTCTTCATGAAAAATGTGAAATTGATGCATGTCATTGTAAAATGAGTTGATTCTTGTTTAATCCAACTTGATTAATGGAATTACTTGCTTGTTAATGTCTGAAATCTGTAGTGTCATGTTAGGAAAACAGAGGCATGTGCATGTGAGTGAGAAAGTGAATGAAGTGAGAGTGACATGTGTCAAACCATGTGTAAAATCGGTAAAAATGTGTAAATGTGTAACTGTGCCAAATGTGACACTGCTTCCGTAGAGGGCAGTGGAACCGTATCAGGGAAAAGTCCCCCTGAGAAAGTTCAATGTGTAAGTGACCCTAAGGGCATTAGGGGGAAATCCTGGAGGTGGACAAGTACCACTGGTTAGGGTGGAGACTTGTTCTCCCGGTCTGCGCAGTCCAAGAGTCGTCATTGTATTGCCTAGATGGCGTCTATGTGATGTGATGTGTTGTGTCCTTCTTTGGTGGTTTGGACTATGTGTCACGGCACCTAAATGTGAATGTGTAAATGTGTATGTGTTCATGTGTTAATGTGAAAGTGAACAATGTGTAATGTGTATGTGTAAAGTGCAAAATACGTGAATTGGAAATTGTGTAAAGAAAAATGTGAGACCAAAATGTGAGGGTATGATATTGTAATCCATGTTGTGACAAATCTGAAACCATGTTAAATCAGTAGCTTCATTATGTTAGGATCATGTTTATATGTGTAAATTGCCTAGAATCCATGCTAGGGACAATTAACAAGTATGTGCACAAAATTTCATGTTTGGTTGTTCACATGTTGTACTTTAAATAATGTTGTAGCTCTCATGTGTAGGTTATGGTTACTAAAGCATGTGAAAACCAGCAAGCTTAAGCATGTGAAAATGGTTATGTATATGTATAAGAACATGTAGATTCCATACTAGTTGTGTTCCCTCTCATGTGCGCGCGGAATTCATGTTAATGGCTTTCATGTTTTGGTTAAAATGCAAAGTAGAATTTCATGGGTAGAAATGATTAGAGAGCATGTGTTAGGAAATTCATTTCGTTAAGGAAATCTGAAAGCATGTATCATGTGTTTACTGATAGAACCATCATGATAGATTGTTCATTTCAAGGTTTAAGCATGCTACATGTTGAGTCTTTTGCAATTGTGTGTGTAGAGCCTACTATGACATGTACGTGTATGGTGTGAGTGGTGTTACTTTCTAAGTCTTTTAGACTCACTACTTGCTTCGGCGTACAGGTGTAGTTGGTGACGTGGCACCGTTGGAGGAGACGGTGGAGACGGACTCCGAGCGCGGAGATTAGACTGTTGGAGCAGTTGTACCCTTTTGTATTTTCATAGTATGTAAAAGTGACATTGTACTAGAACTATCATGAGAGAATTGTATAAGTGTGGACATCTATGTATTTAATTTTCAGTAATTTAAATCATGTGAACTTCTAAGTTCTTTAATGTTATTGCAATTTCATGTATGCTAAATGTGGATGATGAATGAATGAAGACAGTAGTTCTTTTACTTCCGCTACTCTGTTCTATATTCACGTGTATCTCAGCTGAATGTATCGTTGGGTAAATGTCCCACTGTGATGACGCTTGCTATACCGACGTGGGTTGGTATAACCGTACCGGTATAATGAGGGCCGTCACAACAGACGTCTATTATGCTGTTAAGGGTTTCTTAAGTGGATACTCATTTCCTAAAAATATCACCTCCACGTACATTGCCTTGATTCCTAAGAATAATTGTCCCATCACTTTCAATGACTACAGGCCTGTTAGCTTATGCAATTTTACATACAAAATTATTTCCAGGATTCTTTGTGACAGGTTAACTGATATCCTTCCTATGATCATATCTCATGAGCAAGGCGCCTTTGTCAAAGGCAGATTTATCCTGGACAATGTGTCTATGGCGAGACAGATGGTACGTGATATTGGTCGTAAGATAAGAGGAAATAATGTGGTTCTTAAATTAGATATCAAAAAGGCATATGACAGCATGGAGTGGAATTTTCTCTTTGCGGTTCTCAAAAAATTTGGGTTTTCCTCAAGATTTATCTCTTGCATTGGTATGATGATTTCCAACTGCTAGTTTTCTATCTTATTCAATGGCTCTCCAGCTGGCTATTTTAGATCTACTAGAGGCCTTCGTCAGGGTGATCCAATTGCCCCTGCTTTGTTCATTATTATGGAGGAGGCTTTAAGCAGAGGTATAAAGCACATGGTGTAGACTGGCTACATCCTCCCATATGCTGGCCCTAGGGGCTGCCCGCCCACCTCTCACCTTCTTTTTGCTGATGACACCTTGGTCTTTGTGAATGGTAATATTCGTAATGTCTAGAGATTGATGGAATTTCTTAAAAGGTATGCTACTTCCTCCGGTCAACATGTCAATCCTAATAAGAGTTGTTTCATGTTGCCTGCTAAAGCAAATGCACACACCGTCCACAAGATCAAAGAGCTTACAGGTTTCTACAGGAAAATTGGGTCAATTACTTATCTTGGGGTACCGGTGAAACCTGGTAGATTGAAGGCTGAGGATTATAGCTCCTTGATTGACAAAGTTAATGGTAAGCTTCACTCATGGAAGTCCAAGTTGTTATCTCAAGCTGGGAAAATAACATTAATCAACTCTGTTATTTCCTCTCTACCAATATATCTCGCTGCCACATCTTATATCCCAAAACCTATTATTAACTATATTGAGATAACCTCAGCTGCATTTTTCTGGGATGGAGCTGATGGGGCTCACCGACGCCACTGGGTAGCTTGGTCATCCATTCAAAGACCGATTATGGAAGGTGGTTTGGGTGTTCGGAGTCTGTGGCATTTGCAAGTTTCTTTGGCTGTGAAACAACTTTGGAACATTAAACATAACTCTACTCTTTGGGAATCCTATGCTAGAAGAAGATACTCTCTAGGGAGTGTGTCTAATATTCCAGGGATTCCAAAAAATGTTTATATGGAAGCATATAAAATGTGAGAATACTAAGTGGGTCCATGGCAATGGGAGGAGGATTGATATTTTACATGATGTTTGGATTGGTGATTCTCCCCTTAGTAACATTACTCAAATGGATCATCCTAATGCATCCTTGAATGATGTGATTATGAATGTTGATCACCCCATCAGGCCTATTATCCCTCAACCTATATTAGATGGGCTTTCCCTCTCAAGTGATGAGGATACTTGTTTCTGGGCGGCTTCCATCAATGGTTCTTTCTCTACCAAATCGGTGTATGATCTGATCAGACCGAAAGGAATTCAGAGGCCTACTCTTGCTAAGATTTGGCACAATTCTTTTTACCGAAGAGCGTCTCTTTTCTCTTGGAAAATTATGAACCGAGAAGTTCCTGTTGACAGCCGGATTTCTGAAATTGGTATTCCTATGGCGTCCTGCTGCTCCTGCTGTGCTCATCCCAGTACGGAAGACCTGGACCATCTTTTCATAAACAGTGATATTGCATCTCATCTCTGGCGCTGGTTAACTCCGCTTATTTCCTCAAAGATCATCCTCCATAATCATATCACAACCCGCCTTTGGAGCTTCATGCAGAAATCTAACACTAAAACTGTAAGGCCCTCGAATTTTATTGCATTATTGTATTGCATGTAAATAATTCATGTTGTGTATGTACGTATGTAACTATTTACGTAAGTACTAGTAGTATACTATTGCATGCATGTGTATAAACTAAATGTAAATAGTGTATGAATGGTATGATGGTAGTATGTACATGATAACGTATACATATGGCATGTATATAGGTGTAAAATGTGCATGGTTTCTGCATGTTTTAGAGTTCTGGCCGAAGGCCAGATTGGCGTCAATATCAATGGACGCTTGAGTTGAGTAGGCGTCAACCCCATGGACGCCAATACTAAGTCCAGCGTCCAGCGATGTGGGCGCCAACTTCTCTGACCTGCATGCGTTGCAGAGCCCAAAATTCCGGGAGCAAGCTAGCTCACCCATTGGGGAGCTGTCTCCAACGGTCTGATGGCCCTCTTGTCCGACCTGCGTGAGAGGAGAGCTCCTCTCCTCTATATACAAACCCCTTTGCAACCAGAAAACCCTCTCTTGGCTCTTTGCAAAGAGAAGAAGAAGAAACCCTAGTTCTGTGAGAAAGACCTGGTTTTGCAAGCTTAGATCCGGGGATTTGGAGCTACATCCGGCCATCTACAACGACTGGAAGACAGCTGGAGCATCAGGGAAGGCTTCCCCGACTTCTCCTTGGTGTCTACATCAGTCAAGAACCTGGAGGAAGGTGTCATTGGAGGCTTCTTGGGACTGCCCAAGGAGAGCTTCACCGCCACCTTTGATCCCTTTGGAGTTTTTACAAGAGGCAAGTACCCTACCCATAACGTCCCTGTATGTGTCTAGGCTGGTTTTGCTATTTTTATGCATTTTCTCTCATGTCCTAGACCCCCAAATTCACCCCATCTTTGGAGCTCGGGTCTGTGTTCTGCACAGACCTGACATTAACGGCAATATCCCTTGCCGCTAAGATCATGCTTAGCGTCCAACGATTATGCCGTTGACATTGAATTAGCGGCCAGAGACCGCCGCCAAGTTCATCTGAGCAGAACAGCAAGCTGTTCTGCCCTTCTATATGATTAATTTCGACGTGTTTTGCGATGAGGATATAATGTAACTCTTATATACTATGTACACTAGCTATGTGATGAATGGGAGAATGAATGTACACCTATTTTGTGGGTGGTTGAGTTTAATTGTTTACCTAATGTGTATGCGAAAAGAATGGCCATGTGTATTCACCATGATCCTAATGATCAGTGGCAAGTTTTGTTGCCCAATTTTTTAGACCATGTATGCATGATACTATCTGTGCTCTGAGTTTCTGACATTTTTCCCATGCTTGTATGATTATTTAAAAATTCTGTTTTGGGAAAAATAGAAATCATGCGTAGGACATGTTAAATTCCAGTAAATTGCGTGTTGCTCGATAAATTCGGGAACAAATTCTGTGACCCTGTGCATGCTAGGGTGCAGACAGTGAGCTATTAAAATTTGTGATTTTGTTTAACTCCATGTTAAATTGCATTATGAATATTAGTGTGGAATGGATTGTTAATTTTCTGAAATTTCATTTTGAGTCAGAAAAATCTGAAATTTTGCATGTGGGATCCTAAGCCCGAAATTAGCTTGTGGTTAAAATTCAGGTCATTTGGACCAGTACATGATGCAATATGAATTTTCCATGTAAAAATGTGAAACTAATGCATGCCTTTGTAAAATGATTTGATTTTGTATATAGCAACCTGATTAGCGAAATTTCCTGAGTGCTAAAATTCTGTAATTATAGTGCCATGTTAGGAAAAATAGAGAAGTGTGCATGTGAGTGAGAAAGTGAATGAAATGAGAGTGACATGTGTAAACCTATGTGTTAAAATCGGTAAAAATGTGTAATGTGTAACTTGTGCCAAATGTGACACTGCTTCCGTAGAGGGCAGTGGAACCGTATCAGGGAAAAGTCCCCCTGAGAAGATTCAATGTGTAGTGACCCTAAGGTCATTAGGGGGAAATCCTGGAGGTGGACAAGTACCACTGGTTAGGGTGGAGACTTGTTCTCCCGGTCTGCGCAGTCCAAGAGTCCATTGTATTGCCTAGATGGCGTCTATGTGATGTGATGTGTTGTGTCCTTCTTTGGTGGTTTGGACTATGTGTCACGACACTAAATGTGAATGTGTAATGTGAATGTGTAATGTGTATGTGTCCATGTGAAACAAAATGTGAATGTGGTTGTGATCATGTGCAAATTGTGTAGTGTGAAAATGTGTAAACGCGCAATGTGTAATGTGTTAAAGATGTGAACAAGAAATTGTGTAAAAATGTGAAACCGAAATGTGAGGATGTGAGATTTAAATCCATGATATGAGGATCTGAAATCATGTTAGAACAGCAATATAGATGTGGTACGATCATGTCTTATATGTGTACAATGCGTAGAATCCATGCTAGGGACAATCCTTACTTATGTGTAAATCATTCCATGTATGTTTACTTTCACATTGTGGTTTGAATGAGAATGTAGCTTTCATGTGTTAGATTGTAAAGTGTTAACCAACATCAAAACAGCAAGCTTAAAGTATGAAAAATGGTCATGTATATGCGTAGGAATGTGTAGATTCCATGTTAGGTATGTGTCCTTCCATGCATGTTCGGAAGTTTATGTTAATGGCTTTCATGTCTTAGTTGGTTGAAGGTAGATTTTTATGTGAGAAATGAATAGAAAACATGTGATAGGTGATTCTATTCTACAAATCTGAAAGCATAGTCCATGTATTTAAATTGTAGATTCACTATGATAGGTTGAAAAATTAAATGTCAAGCATGCTACATGTTGTGTTTTATGAATGTGTATGTAAAACCTACCATGATATGTGCATGTGCGGTATGTGTAGAATACTTGCGGAGTCTTTTAGACTCACTACTTGCTTCGGCATACAGGTGTAGTTGGTGACGAGACACTTGTGGAGGAGACGTTGGGACCGACTCCGAGCGCGGAGATTAGAGCGTTGTTGGAGTACTTGTGACTTTTGTGATTTTCATAGTATGTAATTGAACATTGTATTATCTTTATCATGGAAGAATGTATAAGTGTGGACATTTATGAATTGATTTCAGCAATTTAATTATGTGGACTTTTAGTTCTTTAAACGTTATCAAATCATGTATGTTAAATGTGGATGATGAATGAATGAAGACACTGGTTCTTTTACTTCCGCTACTCTGTTCTTATATTCACGTGTATCTCAGCTGAATGTCATTGTTGGGTAAATGTCCCACTGTGATGACGCTCGCTATACCGACGTGGGTTGGTATAACCGTACCGGTATAAAGAGGGTCGTCGCAGAGATTGGTATCAGAGCAACCGGTTGAGATTGCACATGAATATACACAAGTCATCATCTTCATTACATGCTAAGTCTACATAGGAATGTCCACATGTGTAGAATTGATTAATAATGAATGAAAAGTAGATAAGAAAATGGTTAGAAAACTTAGTAACCTAGCTCTAATGGTGGCTGAAATTTATTACAGCCATGGCTTCGAGAGGTAGGCGTGGCGGAGCGCCGGCCCGTGAGGACGAGCCGCGACGTGACGAGCGGGTGGAGCAGCAGGCCCCCACACCGCAAGGTCCTGTACTTCCCCCACCGCCACCTGTGGATTATGGAGTTTTCATGCAAGGTCTGGTGCAAGCCATGCAGACGCAGGCTCATACCCAGGCAGCACTCCAGGCTCAGTTGGAGGCTCAGGTTAGACTAATAAGATGAATTATTAGCTGTTTTATTTGATTGTGCGATATTATGTTGATTGTGTATTGTTTGCTATGATGTAGCAGGCTCAAGTACCAGCTCAAGACCATGGTGGACCTTCTACCATGGAGAGATTCAAGAGGATGCTACCACCCTCTTTTAAGGGGGAGAGCAATCCTTTGTTGGCTGAAAGCTGGATGAGGGAGATAGAAAAGATCTTTCGAGCCATCAGGTGTGCAGATGAGGATAAGGTTACATTGGCCACCTACATGCTACAGGTATGCTTTAGTTGATATGCTTGTATGTTTTTTAAGCTAGATTTGTTTAGATGGTGCTTATGAGCGGTGTACTGCAGGAAAGAGCTGATGTATGGTGGGCTTCATTGCTGCGTACCCGATTTGAGGACGGAGCTATCGACGTTGCTTGGGACGAGTTCGTGAGGCTCTTTCGGGCCAAGTTCGTCCCCGAGCATGTGCAAGATCGGATGGAGCAGGAATTCCTATCTTTGGCTCAAGGCTCCATGACTGTGCTGGAATATGAGGCAAGATTTTCTGAACTCTCTAAATATGCACCTCATATCGTGGCAGACGAGCGCAGGAAGACAAAGAAGTTCGTGATGGGACTCAAGCCATCACTGCGGACGAGGCTTGTGGCATTTGACCACCGCACGTTGGACGAGGCCCTCAGTGCTGCTTGTAGGCAGGAGGGAGAGATGGAGCAATACCTGGAAGAAAAGAAAGCTTCGCAGAAGAGGCCAGCAGCGACATTCCAACGGCAAGACAAGAAGAAAGTAGTGTACGAGACACCGCAGCGATCCGTGGCAGTCGGCAGTTCTCAGGTACCTTCTGTACGTTTCCCTGGTGTGAAGAAAGAGTGTCCCCACTGTGGGAAGACACATGGTGGTACCGAATGTTGGATGATTACGGGCAAGTGCTTGAAATGCGGAAGCAGCGACCACAAAATCAAGGATTGCCCAAGACTTCAGCAGGGAGTCCAGTGCGGAGCGCCAGCCCCAACAGTAGCGGCAGTGGCGCCAGCTACAGGAAGACCAGGCAGGCCTCGAGCCCCAGCTCGAGTGTTTGCTTTAGCTCGCGAGGACGCCGAGCAGGCGGAGCATGTCACCGAAGGTACGGTTTTGCTTTTAGGTGTGCACGCTCGGGTTTTGTTTGATACGGGTGCTACTCACTCGTTCATTTCCGAGCGGTTCGCTAGGCAGTTAGCCCTAGAGTCAGGTATAGAGTCTGAGGATTTAGAGGTCCCTTTGTCTGTGCACACCCCTGCGGGTACGGTATCGACTAGGAAGTGCATTCTGTCGTTACCTGTGTGCATTGAGGATAGAATCCTAGATGGGTGTTTCTTCTTGCTAAAGATGAAGGACTATGATGCTATTCTTGGTCTGGATTGGCTAGAGGAGCACTATGCGTTAGTGGATTGTCGCCGGAAGAGGATTGTTTTCCGCATTCCTGGTGAGGACGAGTTCTCTCATCCCTTGCCAAGGAACTTGGCTGGAAAGTTAGTCATCTCTGCCATGAAGGCGATGTGCATGGTGAACAAGGGTTGTGACGCTTTTCTTGCCAGCGTGGTACTAGTGCCAGAGGCTGGTGAGTCACCTACTCTTGCAGAGATTGAGGTAGTGCAGGATTTTCCAGACGTCTTTCCTGATGATTTGTCTGGTTTGCCACCGGATAGAGAGATAGAGTTTACCATAGAGTTGCTACGGGCACCTCTCCTATCTCGAAGGCTCCATATCGGATGGCACCTGCGGAGTTAGCCGAGTTGAGGAGGCAGTTGCAAGAGTTGCTTGATAAGGGATTTATTCGCCCTAGTGTTTCCCCTTGGGGCGCACCATATTGTTCGTCAAGAAGAAAGACGAGTCACTTAGGTTATGCATTGACTATAGGAAGTTGAACCAAGTGACTGTGAAGAACAGGTATCCCTTACCTCGTATTGATGACTTGTTGGACCAGTTGCGGGAGGCATCAGTCTTTTCTAAGATTGATTTGTGATCTGGTTATCATCAGTTGAGGATTCGGAGCGAGGATGTGTCCAAGACGGCGTTTAGAACCCGTTATGGACATTATGAGTTTTTGGTCCTTCCTTTCGGATTGACCAATGCCCCTGCAGCGTTCATGAATCTCATGAACAGGGTGTTTAGGCCTTATTTAGATAGCTTTGTCATGGTGTTTATTGATGATGTGCTGGTTTACTCTCCGGATGAGGCCACACACCGTCAGCATTTGAGGTTAGTGTTAGAGGTTCTTCGTGAGCACAAGCTGTACGCTAAGTTCAGCAAGTGCGATTTTTGGTTGCGCGAGGTTCATTTACTTGGGCATGTTATCTCCGGTGCTGGTGTTGCAGTGGATCCAGCAAAGGTCCAGGCAGTTATGGATTGGGAGGTTCCCAAGACCCCTTCGGAGATTCGTAGTTTTATTGGTTTAGCTGGTTACTATCGGCGATTTATTGAGGGATTTTCATCCATCGCCGCCCCTTTGACTCAGCTTACCAGAAAGGGGGTGAAGTTTGTTTGGTCTGAGAAGTGTGAGAGTAGTTTTCAATTATTGAAGACTAAGCTCACGATAGCCCCGGTGTTAGTCTTACCGAGCGGTGTAGAGGGTTTTGCTATCTACACGGATGCGTCTCGGATTGGGTTAGGCTGTGTACTAATGCAGCAGGAAAGGGTAGTGGCTTATGCTTATCGTCAGTTGAAGGAGCATGAGAGGAACTATCCGACTCATGACTTGGAGCTCGCAGCAGTGGTTCATGCACTAAAGATCTGGAGGCACTATCTTTATGGTGTCAGATTTGAGGTGTTTACCGACCACAAGAGCTTGAAGTATCTTTTCTCCCAAAAGGAATTAAACCTGAGGCAGAAGAGATGGATTGAGTTCTTGAAGGACTATGACCTCGACCTTCAGTATCACCCTGGAAAGGCGAATGTTGTAGCGGATGCGCTGAGTAGAAAGAGGCCATCTCTCCAACAGGATTGGAAGATGTTGGAAGATGCAGCTTGCGCGTTGACTGAGTTAGAGCCATCGCTATGTCAGGCTTTTGTAGCTTAGTTATCTCTTAGGTCCTCGGTTTTGGATGAGGTGATCGAGCAACAGGGAGCTGACCCTAGACTCTTAGAGTTAGTGGGCAAGGCAGGCATTGCTCGTGATGAGGACGGTGTGATTAGATTTCAGCACCGTGTTTGTGTCCCCGATTTAGTAGATGTCCGTGAGCATGTGTTAGGGGAGGCTCACAGATCACGATTCTCTATTCATCTGGGTAACACAAAGATGTACCAGGATTTGAAGAGATCCTTTTGGTGGTCTGGCATGAAGAGGGACGTAGCGGATTATGTATCCCTGTGTTTAGTATGCCAGCAAGTGAAGGCCGAGCGACAGCGACCATCCGACCTTATGCAAAGGATGGACATCCCAGTGTGGAAGTGGGAAACTGTCACTATGGACTTTGTTTCGGGTTTGCCTCGATCTAGAAGGGGCAATGACTCGATTTGGGTAGTTGTAGATAGATTCTCGAGGACTGCTCATTTCTTGCCTATGAAGAAGAAGCAGTCAGTAGAGAGTTTAGCTAGATTGTATGTTAGTAGTGTCATTAGATTGCATGGTGTGCCGAAGTCGATCATTTCGGATCGAGATCCGAGATTTACTTCGAGGTTGTGGAAGGGTCTTCAGGATGCTTTAGGTTCGGAGCTGAAGCTCAGTTCGGCGTTTCATCCCCAGACTGATGGACAGTCCGAGAGGACCATCCAGACGCTCGAGGATATGTTGAGAGCGTGTGTTTTGGATTGGAAGGATGATTGGGAGCGTCATTTACCTCTAGTGGAGTTCGCATACAACAACAGCTTTCATGCGAGTATTGTTATGGCTCCATTTGAGGCGTTGTATGGTAGGCCCTGCAGATCTCCGTTATGCCGGGAGGAGACTGGTGATAGGCAGCTGATCGGTCCGGAGTTAGTTCAGGAGACTTCGGATAAGGTCCAGCTTATCAGGAAGAGGCTTGTTGCGGCTCAGGATAGGCAGAAAAGTTATGCCGACAACAGGAGGAAGGATCTTGAGTTCGAGGTTGGCGATCATGTCTTCTTGAAGATATCGCCTACTCGAGGTGTTGTTAGATTTGGCAGGCATAGTAAGTTGAGCCCTAGATTCAATGGCCCATATGATATTCTCAGACGTTTGGGTAGCGTGGCATATGAGCTAGCCTTACCCCCAGCTTTGGCTAGTGTTCATCCTGTATTTCACGTTTCGATGCTCAGGAAGTATGTCCGAGATCCGTCTCATGTGATTAGTCATGAGCCAGTGGAGATTCAGCCAGATCTGTCGTATGTCGAGAAACCAGTAGCTATTCTTGACCGAAAGGTTCAGCATCTCCGGAACAAGAGTATTGCGTCGGTGAAAGTTCTGTGGCGGAACTTCTCATGAGAGGAGGCTACTTGGGAGCTTGAGGATGCGATGAAGAAGAAGTATCCCCTTTTGTTTGAGTAGCGTCGTTCTAACTTCGAGGACGAAGTTTCTTTTAAGGGGGAGAGGGTGTAAGGCCTTCGAATTTTATTGCATTATTGTATTGCATGTAAATAATTCATGTTGTGTATGTACGTATGTAACTATTTACGTAAGTACTAGTAGTATACTATTACATGCATGTGATAAACTAAATGTAAATAGTGTATGAATGGTATGATGGTAGTATGTACATGATAACGTATACATATGGCATGTATATAGGTGTAAAATGTGCATGGTTTCTGCATGTTTTAGAGTTCTGGCCGAAGGCCAGGTTGGCGTCAATATCAATGGATGCTTGAGTTGAGTAGGCGTCAACCCCATGGACGCCAATACTAAGTCCAGCGTCCAGCGATGTGGACGCCAACTTCTCTGACCTACATGCGTTGCAGAGCCTAGAATTCCGGGAGCAAGCTAGCTCACCCATTGGGGAGCTGTCTCCAACGGTCTGATGGCCCTCTTGTCCGACCTGCGTGAGAGGAGAGCTCCTCTCCTCTATATACAAACCCCTTTGCAACCAGAAAACCCTCTCTTGGCTGTTTTCAAAGAGAAGAAGAAGAAACCCTAGTTCTGTGAGAAAGACCTGGTTTTGCAAGCTTAGATCCGGGGATTTGGAGCTACATCCGGCCATCTACAACGATGGAAGACAGCTGGAGCATCAAGGAAGGCTTCCCCGACTTCTCCTTGGTGTCTACATCAGTCAAGAACCCGGAGGAAGGTGTCATTGGAGGCTTCTTGGGATTGCCCAAGGAGAGCTTCACCGCCACCTTTGATCCCTTTGGAGTTTTTACAAGAGGCAAGTACCCTACCCATAACGTCCCTGTATGTGTCTAGGTTGGTTTTGCTATTTTTATGCATTTTCTCTCGTGTCCTAGACCCCCAAATTCACCCCATCTTTGGAGCTCGGGTCTGTGTTCTGCACAGACCTGACATTAACGGCAATATCCCTTGCCGCTAAGATCATGCTTAGCTTCCAGCGATTATGCCGTTGACATTGAATTAGCGGCCAGAGACCGCCGCCAAGTTCATCTGAGCAGAACAGCAAGCTGTTCTGCCCTTCTATATGATTAATTTCAACGTGTTTTGCGATGAGGATATAATGTAACTCTTATATACTATGTACACTAGCTAATGTGATGAATGGGAGAATGAATGTACATCTATTTTGTGGGTGGTTGAGTTTAATTGTTTACCTAATGTGTATGCGAAAAGAATGGCCATGTGTATTCACCATGATCCTAATGATCAGTGGCAAAGTTTTGTTGCCCAAATTTGTTAGACCATGTATGCATGTTACTATCTGTGCTCTGAGTTTATGACATTTTTCCCATGCTTGTATGATTATTTAAAAATTCTGTTTTGGGAAAAATAGAAATCATGCTTAGGTCATGTTAAATTTCAGTAAATTGTGTGTTGCTCGATAAATTCGGGAACAAATTCTGTGACCCTGTGCATGCTAGGGTGCAGACAGTGAGCTATTAAAATTTGTGATTTTGTTTAACTCCATGTTAAATTGCATTATGAATATTAGTGTGGAATGGATGGTTAATTTTCTGAAATTTCATTTTGAGTCAGAAAAATCTGAAATTTTGCATGTGGGATCCTAAGCCCGAAATTAGCTTGTGGTTAAAATTTCAGGTCATTTGGACCAGTACATGATGCAATATGAATTTTCCATGTAAACATGTGAAACTAATGCATGCCTTTGTAAAATGATTTGATTTTGTATATAGCAACCTGATTAGCAAAATTTCCTGAGTGCTAAAATTCTGTAATTATAGTGTCATGTTAGGAAAAACAGAGAAGTGTGCATGTGAGTGAGAAAGTGAATGAAATGAGAGTGACATGTGTAAACCTATGTGTTAAAATCGGTTAAAAATGTGTAATGTGTAACTTGTGCCAAATGTGACACTGCTTCCGCAGAGGGCAGTGGAACCGTATCAGGGAAAAGTCCCCCTGAGAAGGTTCAATGTGTAGTGACCCTAAGGGCATTAGGGGGAAATCCTGGAGGTGGACAAGTACCACTGGTTAGGGTGGAGACTTGTTCTCCCGGTCTGCGCAGTCCAAGAGTCGCCATTGTATTGCCTAGATGGCGTCTATGTGATGTGATGTGTTGTGTCCTTCTTTGGTGGTTTGGACTATGTGTCACGGCACTAAATGTGAATGTGTAAATGTGTATGTGTCCATGTGAAAACAAAATGTGAATGTGGTTGTGATCATGTGCAAATTGTGTAGTGTGAACAATGTGTAAACGCGCAATGTGTAATGTGTTAAAGATGTGAACAAGAAATTGTGTAAAAATGTGAAACCGAAATGTGAGGATGTGAGATTTAAATCCATGATATGAGGATCTGAAATCATGTTAGAACAGCAATATAGATGTGGTTACGATCATGTCTTATATGTGTACAATGCGTAGAATCCATGCTAGGGACAATCCTTACTTATGTGTAAATCATTCCATGTATGTTTACTTTCACATTGTGGTTTGAATGAGAATGTAGCTTTCATGTGTTAGATTGTAAAGTGTTAACCAACATCAAAACAGCAAGCTTAAAGTATGAAAAATGGTCATGTATATGCGTAGGAGTGTGTAGATTCCATGTTAGGTATGTGTCCTTCCATGCATGTTCGGAAGTTTATGTTAATGGCTTTCATGTCTTAGTTGGTTGAAGGTAGATTTTTATGTGAGAAATGAATAGAAAACATGTGATAGGTGATTCTATTTCTACAAATCTGAAAGCATAGTCCATGTATTTAAATTGTAGATTCACCATGATAGGTTGAAAAATTAAATGTCAAGCATGCTACATGTTGTGTTTTATGAATGTGTATGTAAAACCTACCATGATATGTGCATGTGCGGTATGTGTAGAATACTTGCGGAGTCTTTTAGACTCACTACTTGCTTCGGCATACAGGTGTAGTTGGTGACGAGACACTTGTGGAGGAGACGTTGGAGACCGACTCGAGAGCGGAGATTAGAGCGTTGCTGGAGTACTTGTGACTTTTGTGATTTTCATAGTATGTAAATTGAACATTGTATTATCTTTATCATGGAAGAATGTATAAGTGTGGACATTTATGAATTTGATTTCAGCAATTTAAATTATGTGGACTTTTAGTTCTTTAAACGTTATCAAATCATGTATGTTAAATGTGGATGATGAATGAATGAAGACACTGGTTCTTTCACTTCCGCTACTATGTTCTTATATTCACGTGTATCTCAGCTGAATGTCATTGTTGGGTAAATGTCCCACTGTGATGACGCTCGCTATACCGACGTGGGTTGGTATAACCGTACCGGTATAAAGAGAGTCGTCGCAAAAACTCCCATCGGGTTTGTGACCCTATACTCGCTAATGTTTATGCTTTGGTATATTTGGAAGGAAAGATGCCTTAGAAGGTTTGAATCTATTTCCAGCTCTACTGGTTCTATCATCAACAATATCAAAGCTACTATTGCTCACTCATTAACCACCTTCAGTTTCAAGATGGATGTTCCTCCTAAGGTTTTGCAGGTTCTACATGAGTTTGGTTATGCTCCACAGTGCTCTTCCAAGGTGCTGAAGCTGGTTAGATGGATTCCTCCATTAAGTAATTTCAGCCTCAATGTGGACGGTACTTGCAAAGGAAACCCCGGCGTATGTGGAGGCGGAGGTTGTATACGTGATTCCCATGGCAATGTCCATGTGGCTTTCTCACATTTTTATGGGGATGGCACAAGCATGATCGCTGAAGTTCGGGCCTTTATGATGGCCTTAAGCTGGCCGCCTCTACAGGCTTCCAGCTATCTGCTGTCTACTCTGACTCTCAATCCTTGGTAAAATCTATTGAGGAAAAGAAGATGATCTCCTGGCAGTCCTACAGATGGTGGAGGGAGGCTCTGTCTCTACTATCACAGCAGAATACTCCTTTCTCTCATGCATATCGGGAAACCAACTAGCTTGCTGATGTCTTTGCAAATATAGCTGTTAAGACTATGCGCAATGACTTATTATGGGGGGCGTGTAATGTTCCTCACCCTTGTAAGGGGCCAATGGTCATTGACAAATCTAGCCTAATGCATGTTAGATTGGTGTAATGGGGTTGGCCTCATGAACGCTTGTATCTTCTTTTCCTATATTAAATCAGGCCCAGGTTCTCATGGGTGGAGTGAGAACATTTTCTCCCTCTGGGGAAGGTGCACTCTCCCTGTTGAGGCCTAAGGACCTCTTATTTAAAAAAAAAAAAAAACTTAATGTAGGTTAATGTATGTTATAAGTTCTCTTACAATATATATTAAGTTATGTTACAATATGTTATTCTATAATAGAGCTTAATGAATATTGTAAAAGGGAATGATATTTACTGTAATAAGACTTAACATAGGTTGTAATAGAAAATAAACATATATTGTAATAGAGAATTATGTTTACTATAAAAGATGATAATGTTTACTGTAATATAACTTAATGCATACTATAATAGGGAATAATATTTATTGTAATGAGGCTTAACATAGGCTATAATAGAGAATAAACATGTATTGTAATAGAGAATAATATTTATTGTAATTGAGTTTAACATATACTATAAGTAATGTCAAGACTTACTATAAATGATGTGTATATTTACTGTAAGTGATATCAATACTTAATGAAATAAATTATATGTTATATTGTAACACAACTGTGATTGTAGCTTAATGGTAAGGGTATCTTATGTTGAGTTTGTGGAGACCTAGGTTTGAATCCTAACACTCACAAAAAAATAAAACTTTTTTGTTTTCTAAAAGCTTATAGTTGTAGGTTGTAACTGATACCAAGACTTACAATAAGTGATATGAAGACTTCCTGAAAACGATATGTAGGCTTACTATAAATGATATCAAAGACTTACTATAAGTGCTATTAAAGACTTACTGTAAGTGATATTAAAGACTTGTTGTAAGTGATATTAAAGACTTACTGTAAGTGATATTAAATGCTTACTGTAAGTGATATGAAGGCTTCCTGTAAGCGATATGTAGGTTTATTGTAAGTGATATCAAAGACTTATTATAAGTAATATTAAAGGCTTACTGTAAGTGATATTAAAGGCTTACTGTAAGTGATATGAAGACTTACTATAAGTGATATCAAAACTTACTATAAGCGATATATACACTAACTGTAATGAATGTAGGTCTACATAGAGAAAGACTAGAAGAAGGAAGGGCAAAATAGAAAAAAGTTGATGCTAAAAGGACGACTCATCTTCCAAGACTCATAAATGCTGAGAAACTAAAAGTAGGGACTAGAACACAAAAAAGAAAGGACTATATGACTTTTGATCTTCCAACAGGGACTATAAGTTAAGTCTAACCCTCTAACAAGGACTTCTAGTTAATTTTTCCTACATAAAATGTCCATAACAATGAAAGAAAATCATGAATCCTCGTCCTCGTCCTCCTCTTCCTCGTCTCCTCTGACGCCACTCAATGAAGGAACCTACAATAGATATATAACAATAATAATTAAAATTAAATACTACTACAAGTAATAAATTAATTAAATTTTTAGAATTTATTTTTCTATATAATTCACTCACTTTTAAACTAAAGTAACTAGCTTAATGTCAATTAGAGGGCCGAGCCCAAACCGGGAGTCAGATTTGAACTCTGTTTGTAGCGCCCCGACGCGGAATATCGGAGCGATATTATAGTTATTAAATAGTACAGAGCGAAAGATAAATGTCAAACCGTTGCACAATTGGAATAATACCACATAAAATCTAACTTCATTAATAATTCATCAAATAACTATTACATCCATTAATCAGAGCCAAAACTAGGGCCCAGAGTACTTTATTCAAATCCAAACTATTACATAATGGCTAACTACCGACTGACTCATAACTATACAACTAACTACTAAGTAGTGATTGTTGGAATGGGTCACTTCTGAGCGTCCTCCTCAGTCCCTTCCTCGTAAGTGTGGTCATCTCCATTAGACTCACCTGGACACATGAAATAATAACGCAGGATGAGCGAATAACGCCCAGTATGACTCAATATCTCATGAGAACTAGCATGCTTTAAATGATTAATGTCTTAAAAGGGCAGGGTAACTAGATAGAATAGTCATGCAAGTATAGTAACGATGTCAAGAGAATACTAGCACTTGTATAAGGAAATAGCATAACAATAACGATAAATGGAATGGCCATGCAACGATAATAGCATGTAACGATAGCACTTGTATAGAACTTGAATAGATTGCACTTGTATTGATAGCACTTTGATTGTCATAGATTAATCTTGATAGTATAATAGCACTGAGTGCATGCCGTACACACCCTTGATCATTTTAACTCCCATGGGCACTGGCACTTTTCGGGCGCTCTCCCCAGGACCAGATCGGGCCCTCTTGCGCTGGCATAAATCATTTTCTTATCTTAGACAATCACACAAATGGCCAAGAGAGTACCAAGAATAGATGAGAGTAATAGATGAAAGTATAGAGTGAAAGTGAATAGATGAGAGTAACGAGATAGTAGATGAGATAGGGTATATTCATAAAACAACAATAAACATCGATAGTAACAGTTGCACAGCACTAAGTCAGGTACCGACAGTCTGGTAGAAGTCACCACCGCCCACTAGCCATGCTATGAACACATGCCAGATGGTCTGGCATGATCACAAGGTAAGAAGGATACACACTAAGGTTATAGATCGTGCTGATCCCTAAGGGTGTAACGGGTTTTAAGGATACAACTAGCTCGTCAGCTAAGGACGTGCGCCAAAGCCAAGAAGACTTACGGAGGCCTTGAAAAGGAGTCCCTGGCCAAGTCGGGAGTATTTTCAGTGGAGAGGTGGTCCATGCCAAGAGAGTGTGTAGAAACTAGGGTCCGTCGTGCCTCGAGTGCTCGAAGGCCGAGGGAAACGATCACGGTATTCAAATCATGTGATTAAAATGAAGACAAGTGTAAATAATTAAATAGGGAAATTTAGTAATTAATTTCACTTAATTACTAGATACATTATTGAGTAGTTTAATAAGGTTTAATGGCAAATAGGAATGTTAGGTGTGTGCAAGTGTAAGAAATCAAGAGAGCTTGCAAGGTTGTGCTCATGGCTTTTAAATTAATGAATTTCATGTATTGACAAATAATCAATCATTAATAGTCATGACAGTGTTTAATTAGGGTTAAACAAGGTTTAAATACCACATATAACAAGGGTATAAGTGTAAATTTAAGTTCTGGCCGCAACGTAGGTGGCTGTCGCGTTCAGGACGCGACGCCAGGCCCGGTCGCCTTCTGCTGAACGGCCACTAGGGTTAACCTGGGCAGATCGCGACATGTCGACCCATCGTGTTCAGAATGTGACAGACCCCCGTGTCGTGACCCCCTCTGAGATCATGACGGGTCGGGCCGTCGCGACTCCAGAAGGTGGCCCGAGCCCAGAAAAGGAGTTTTGCCCCTTTTCCAGGTGGGTTCCATCCCTCCATACATAACACAGTCCACTTCAAAAATCGATATAAAATCACAGAAAGCTCCAAAATTCACGAAATTAGTTTTAAACGAAACTAGACATGGAGATCTATCACTGGGCTTGATTAATTAGAAAACAAACATGTAGAGGACATGCTTTTATTAGGTTACTTTTCAGTGACCTAAACATGAATAGTTTTGAATAGACGAATTAATTGGCAGTGGTCACATGATGAAAATTGGGGCAAGTAGGGGCGTTTGAAAGGTAAGAGCATTTAGTATTTATGAGAATATTTGCAGGACATGGGAATGAGTACATGCGAGGATTGAAAGCCAACTTTAGGGTTCGGGCACATGATGATGTTTAGGATTCAAGCATTTAATTCGCCCTCATGGAAGAACGAAATAGAGCAAAACCAGAGGGTTTTCAAAGAGGATCATGCGGGCTACCTAGGGTTAAAATTTCACATTTTGTGCTTGAGAGATTGCCTACCTTTTCTCATGAATACTAAATCCTAGGGTTGATGATGAAAAGAAGATGAAAACCACACTTGTTCCAGCCTTCTCCTCCAAGATTCTTCGTCTACAGCTCTCCTCCACGACCTCCAAAGCTTCAGCAATCATTCTATGGGTTGATAATAGGGCCGATTTGGGGGTGTTTTGTTTGGTTTAAGAGTCCTTACCCATTCTAAACTCCTCCCTTCTAATAAATCTGAATTTTCCTTATTTATCTCCTTCTCTCTTTGCATTTATCTCCTACTTGGATGGAGGAGAGGTTATTTCGTGGGTAAAAGGTTAGGTTAGGTTATGACTCTTTTTAGGATAGATTTGGGTCATTAAATAATTATTTTAACCCTTTACCTATTTACCACTAATTTTACTCCGAATTTAGCTTAATTACCTCCATCCCATGATGGGCTCTTCACCTTTGGGCCCAACAATCCATGTTAGGACCATTAGTACAACCCATTGCTAATTTAACTTAATGGGCATTGATTTAATTCTCTTTTATTTCAATTATTCTCTCTTTAATCTAATTTAATTTCATTTATTATTTATTAATTAAATTTTTTATTTTATTTGGGATTTAAAAATCAAGGTTGCTACATCCTCCCCCTCTTAAAGAGTATTTGGTCCCCAAATTCAGAGGATCATAAGGGAAGATAGACTTACTGGATAATTCCGGCACATGGCGGCTTCGGGTTCCCACGTGGCTTCTTCGACTTCATGATTTCTCCAGAGTATCTTGACCACGGGTATAGCTCGATTCCGAAGTTTTTGCATCTTCTTGTCCAATATTTTACCCGACTTCTCTTCATAGGTCATATCTTTATTCAAAATGATATCATCATAACTGATTACGTGTGACGGGTCATACACGTACTTCCTTAGCATTGATACATGAAAGACATTGTGTACTGTAGAAAACTGAGGAGGTAGTGCCAAATGATACGCCACCTCGCCAACTCTATCCAATACCTCAAATAGACCTATGAATCTTGGTCTCAACTTGCCTTTCATCCCAAACCTTTCAAATCCTCGGGTCGGGGATACCATCAGCATCACATGATCTCCAGTTTGAAATTCTAAATCTCTTCTTCTCTTGTCTGCATAGCTTTTCTGCCTGGATTGGGCTATCTTAATCCTGTCTTTGATGATCTGTATATCCCTACTGGTGTTCTGCACCATGTCTGGTCCCAGCCATTACTGCTCACCGACTTCATTCCAACAGACTGGCGATCTATAGCTTCTGTCGTACAGTGCTTCAAATGGTGTCATTTTAATGCTGGCCTGATAGCTGTTATTGTAGGCAAATTCTATTAAGGATAGTTGTTCATTCCAGTACCCCTCAAAGTCTATGGTGCAGGCTCGTAGCATGTCTTCCACAATTTGGTTTGTTCTTTCTATCTGCCCATCTGTCTATGGGTGGAATGCTATGCTGAAATTGAGTTTTGTGCCTAAAGCTGTTTGAAGTCCCTTCCAGAATCTAGATGTGAATCTGGGGTCACGATCTGAGACAATGGACACGGGGACTCCATGTAGTCTCACTATCTCCTTTACATACAGAGCTGCAAGTACATCCACACTCCATGTACTCTTAATTGCAAGGAAATGTGCGGACTTAGTCAATCGGTCCACAATAACCCAGATAGCATCAAGTCCACCACGAGTTCGGGGTAAACCCATGATGAAATCCATGCCGATACTTTCCCATTTCCATTTAGGTATGTCCAGGGGTCTGAGTACACCTGCAGGACGACAGTGTTCAGCTTTTACCTGTTGACATGTGAGGTAGTGGGCGGCATGCTCAGCCACCTCACGCTTCATGTTCGGCCACCAAAACGACCTTTTCATGTCTTGGTACATCTTGGTTGCTCCTGGGTGTATGGTGTATTTAGTCTTGTGGGCTTCATCCATCAACTTCCTCTTTAACTCTTCATTGTCAGGCACACAAGTCCTGGTTTGGAATAATAATCGCCCATCTTCAGTAACAGAGAAATTAGGCTTATCTGCTATGGTCTCTCTGACTCGGATCAAGAATGGGTCGTTATCCTGCTATTGCCTGATCTCGGCAAAAATGTCAAGTTGAGCTCTAAGGTTAGAAACTAACATCTTATCACTTCTTGCTCAATATTTAGATCCAGACTGGCGAATGTTCTAATAATTGTATCTCACCCATGACTAAACAAGATAAGGTTGCTACTGGCTTCCTACTAAGTGCATCAGCTACTGCATTACCCTTTCCTGGGTGGTATTGGAAGTTGAAATCAAAATCCTTCAAATACTCTAGCCATCTTCTTTGTCGCATATTGTGCTCTTTCTGAGAAAACAGATACTTTAAACTCTTGTGGTCGGAGTAGACAATGAACTACTCCCCATACAGATAATGCCTCCATATTTTGAGTGCAAATACCACAACAACCAATTCTAAGTCATGGACAGGATAATAACTTCATGAGGCTTCAATTGTCTTGATGAATATGCTATCACTTTCTCATTCTGCAATAATACGCAGTCTAGACCGATTCCAGATGCATCAGTGTAGACTGAGAATCCTTCGCCCTCGACTGGTAATGCAAGGACTGGTGCAGATGTCAAGAGTTGCTTCAGAGTCTGAAAGCTTTTCTCGCACTCCTTGTTCCAGACATAGGGGTTCTCTTTTCGCGTAAGGCGAGTAAGAGGTACAACTATCTTGGAGAAGTCTTTTATGAACCGTCTGTAATAGCCAGTCAGTCCAAGAAAACTTCTTATCTCGGTGACATTGGTCGTTCTCTCCCAGTTGAGTACAGCTTCTACCTTGGAAGGATCGACAACGATACCATCCTTTGATATGATATGGCCTAGAAATGACACCTCCTCGAGTCAGAATTCACACTTGCTCAATTTGGCGTAGAGTTTGTTGTCGCGCAAGATCTGCAGAGCGATCCTCAAATGCTCCTCATGCTCTTCCTTGGTCTTTGAGTATATGAGAATATCATCAATAAAGACCACGACGAATTTGTCGAGGTATGGACGATAGATGTTGTTCATCAATTGCATAAAAGTTGCAGGAGTATTGGTTAGTCCAAAAGGCATGACTACAAATTCATAATGACCGTACATGCTCCTGAAAGCTGTCTTGTAGATATCCGCATCTTTAATTCTCATCTGATGATATCCCGATTTAAGGTCAATCTTAGAGAAATATTTGGCTCCGGATATCTGATCAAATAACTCATCAACACGAGGCAGAGGATACTTGTTCTTGATAGTGAGATGATTCAGTTGCCTGTAGTCGATGCATAATCTTAATGATCTGTCCTTCTTCTTAACGAATAATACTGGTGCTCCCCAAGGAGAAGTACTTGGCCTGATAAATCCCTTTTCCAATAGTTCCATCAATTGTTCTTTCAATTCCTTTAATTCGGTAGGAGATATTCTATATGGTTGACGTGACACCGGTGCAGCTCCAGGTATTAAATCAATTGAGAAATTTACATCTCTTTCAGGTGGAATGCCTGGAAGCTCATCGGGAAACACGTCGGCGTATTCTTGTACTATATGGATGTCTGATATCTTAGTTGCTTTCTTTTCAACTATAATGGCAGCAAGCAATGCCACACAGCCTTTTCTTATCATGTTCTGCGCCTTAATAGCAGAGACGAGAGACAAGTGTCTCTTGTGTCTACGTCCCGTGGAGGTCAGTTTAGGGAATTCACTAAAGGAAATCTTCCCTCTTCTACAATTCACGATAGCCCCATACGTGGACAGCCAATCGGCTCCCAGAATAACATGGTAGCCCACCATGGTAATACAGATCAAGTCGGCTCTCAGATTAAGATCACCAATCTTAACATCAGCTAATGGAAAGTATTTGTTTAATTGAGCTTTCTCCCCCAAAGGGGTAGTGTCAGGCAATTCAAATTCCATGGATGCAGGTTTTTCATTTAATGTATCAACAAATGCTTGTGATATAAATGAATGTGTAGCACCAATGTCAAACAAAACAAATGCTGATTGAGAAAAGACTGGTAGAGTACCTTCGACGACTCCACCCTCCTCGGTGGTCTCAACTTCTTGCAAGGCCTGCAATCAACCGGGCTTTTTCTGTCCCATCGGACGCTTCTCATTCTCCTTAAGCAAGGAGCACTCGGGAATACGATGGTCTCGACTCCCGCAACGTAGGCATGCACTTGCCATCTTCCAGCATTCTTCTGTCGTGTGACCTTGCTTGTCACAGTGCTTGCATCTTGGTTTGTTGTTTGGGGCAGTAGGGGTGAAGACTTTGGGCTTCCACTCTTGGCTTGGCCCGTCGGTGATACTTAACGGCCTTTTCTTGCCGTTGGTGGGCTTGCTTGGTGCTCCCAAGGTCTTCTCCTTCTTGACCATCCTGCCCTTGATGCGATCAGTGAGATCGGTCGCATCCTCTAGCAGTTGTGCCTTCCTGACCATCTTGGATAAGTCTGGATGTCCAGAGGTGCAAGTTAAGTGATGTATGCGGGCCTGAGCCCATTAAGAAAGTGTTTCGCCTTCATTCTTTCTGTGCCGACTAGATGATTGGCATATCATGCCAATCGAGAGAACTGAGCCTCATACTCAGTAACTGTAAGGTTCCTTTGTTTCAATGCAGCAAACTCGGATGCCTTCCTCTCTTGGACCATTTCAGAAAAGTATTTGGAGTTGAAATGCTCCTTAAACTCATTCCATGTAAATTACACGTCTGCCCTTGTGGCTTCAACAGATTCCCACCACGCACGGGCGTCACGCTCAAGCTGAAAGGTTGCTAAAAGTAATTTGTCACCATCCGCGCATTGCATTAGGTGGAAAACACATTCAATCTCCTTCAGCCAATTCTCTGCCTCATCGGGATCAGTGGTCCCACTGAAACGAGACGGATTCAGATTGCGGAAGTTTCTGTGTAGTTCTCCGGCTCCTCGGTTATTATTATTATTATTAGCTCCAGCAGCCTAAAGTAACGCCTGAGTAAGCTGCTGAATGGTGTGTTGCATATCACGGACTTGTGCACGCTCCGCTACCATTGCTTAAGTTCCTTCAAAAGAGAATTTTAAATGCAAGATATTGAGTTTGCACTAAGTTTGTGCCTGTGCGAGTTTATTTCACCTTATTACCCTTGGTTCTACCCATCTCACAAAGGTATGGAGTTAGACTCTAAGTCAAGCAGGTCAAACCTAGATCATCCTATAATTAAGAATAACCTAGGCTCTGATACCAAAAAATTGTAACGCCCCGACGAGGAATATCGGAGCAATATTACAGTTATTAAATAGTACAGAGCGAAAGATAAAGTCAACCATTGCACAATTGGAATAATACCACATAAAATCCAACTTCATTAATAATTCATCAAATAACTATTACATCCATTGATCAGAGCCAAAACTAGGGCCCAAGTACTTTATTCAAATCCAAACTATTACATAATGGCTAACTACCGACTGACTCATAACTATACCAACTAACTACAAAGCAGTGATTGTTGGAATGGGTCACTCCTGAGCGTCCTCCTCAGTCCCTTCCTCGTAAGTGTGGTCATCTCCATTAGACTCACCTGGACACATGAAATAATAACGCAGGATGAGCGAATAACGCCTAGTATGACTCAATATCTCATGAGAACTAGCATGCTTTAAATGATTAATGTCTTAAAAGGGCAGGGTAACTAGAGGGAATAGTCATGAAAGTATAGTAACGATGGCAAGAGAATACTAGCACTTGTACAGGAAATAGCATAACAATAACGATAAATGGAATGGCCATGCAATGATAATAGCATGTAACGATAGCACTTGTATAGCACTTGTATGATAGCACTTTGATTATCATAGATTAATCTTGATAGTATAATAGCACTGAGTGCATGCCGTACACACCTTGATCATTTTAACTCCATGGGCACTGGCACTTTTCGGGCGCTCTCCCCAGGACCAGATCGGGCCTATTGCGCTGGCATAAATCATTTTCTTATCTTAGACAATCACACAAATGGCCAAGAGAGTACCAAGAATAGATGAGAGTAATAGATGAAAGTATAGAGTGAAAGTGAACAGATGAGAGTAACGAGATAGTAGATGAGATAGGGTATATTCATAAAACAATGATAAACATCGATAGTAATAGTTGCACAGCACTAGGTCGGGTACCGACAGTCTGGTAGAAGTCACCACCGCCCACTAGCCGTGCTATGAACACAGGCCAGATGGTCTGGCATGATCACAAGGTAAGAAGGATACACACTAAGGTCATGGATCGTGCTGATCCCTAAGGATGTAACGGGTTTTAAGGGTACAACTAGCTCGTCGGCTAAGGACGTGCGCCAAAGCCAAGAAGACTTACGGAGGCCTTGACAAGGAGTCCCTGGCCAAGTCGGGAGTATTTTCGGTGGAGAGGTGGTCCATGCCAAGAGAGTGTGTAGAAACTAGGGTCCGTCGTGCCTCGAGTGCTCGAAGGCCAAGGGAAACGATCACGATATTCAAATCATGAGATTAAAATGAAGACAAGTGTAAATAATTAAATATGGGAATTTAGTAATTAATTTCACTTAATTACTAGATATATTATTGAGTAGTTTAATATGGTTTAATGGCAAACATGAATGTTAGGTGTGTGCAAGTGTAAGAAATCAAGAGAGCATGTAAGGTTGTGCTCATGGCTTTTAAATTAATGAATTTCATGTATTGACAAATAACCAGTCGTTAATAGTCATGAAAGTGTTTAATTAGGGTTAAACAGGGTTTAAATACCACATATAACAAGGGTGTAAGTGAAAATTAAGTTCTGGACGCAACACTGCGATCACGACATAGGTGGCTGTCGCGTTCAGGTCGCGATGCCAGGACCGGTCGCGTTCTACTGAACCGACCACTAAGGCCAACTCGGGTAGGACGCGACATGTCGACACATCGCGTTCAGAACGCGACGGACCCCCGTGTCGCGACCCCCTCTGAGATAGCGACAGGTCGGGCCGTCACGACTCCAGAAGGAGGCCCGAGCCCAGAAAAAGAGTTTTGCCCTTTTCCAGGTTGTGGCAGCAAAGATCATCGGCTTAAGGAATGTCCGAACCTGAAGACGAAGTTCGTCTCAAGAGATGCTTCATCAATAATCATAAAGGAGAGGCTTAGTCAGAAATGATCTCGGCGATGTCATTACAGGTACTTGATTGATCTTCGAGGACGAAGATCTTTTTCAAGAGGGGGAGAGTGTGATACCCCGAAATTTTTATTCATTTTATATTGTGCATGAATAATTATTGTTGTGTGTATTCAATTATGCGTATTATATTTCTATATTCCTATGAACTCATGCATGTATTATATTTATATAATTTTGTGAGAATAGGCAATTAGCTAAATTGATGTGTATTGTGTATACTAAAATACTAGGCTTGTAATACTTAAGTAATACTATGCATGCTAATCTAATTACCGATGTGCATGTTATGTTTTATCTATTTCATGCATAATGTATATATTATGTTGTAAATGCCTATATATTATGCATATGATAATTCAAGTATGTGCATGCAAGGATTTCTTTTGTTGTATAGATTATTCATAGATAACTTATTAAATTTGTATCTAATAATATATGCATACTCTATCTAAATCTTGAAGTGCATACCATCCTGCTATTCCATGGAGGTGTGTGTAAAAATATACATATATGTATGCTACCTTATACATGTGCTATCTATCTATTTAATCCTATGTACATCAATTCATCTATAGTATATGAATAATATAGATAACATTGTCCATGTAATAGGTAATTTGCTGTGGACCATGTAAATATATGGTGCTATTTTCATACAAGTATAAAACATACGTAATTGTGCATGCATTATCTAGTTATCAATGTATGTAAATCCATGCATATGGTGCGTGTTGTACACATAGTAAGAAATTATTATCATACACTTTGTAAATAATCATGAGTTTATTTCTGAGCACGTAATATATATAAACGTGTGTGAATTATCTAATTATTGAGGTGCCTATTGTATTTAATTATTTTAATGCACGTAGTTAGTGTTAAGGATGTGCGTATGTATACATACATGTGTTATCCTTGTTTAAATAATATTTTATCTACTTTAAGCGTGTTAAATTATTTAGGGTGTGTAAAGTACTTGGATGATAATATACATACAATATTAACTAATAATGGACACATTTTAATCATAAGTTCATGCGTAATGTATGTAATTATGCAATGTGTACGTATGTGTGCATATATGTATGTATGATGCATATTGTTCTTAATTATAATTAATGTAAGTTGTAATTAATTAAATATTACATAATGCAAGTATTTTATGTGGTAATGATATATGAAATTATTTTTGCATATACTAAATTATTTTAGTGCATTTATGCATTAAATTCAAGGTCTGTCGGTGTTTCGGCTGCTCAGGACTGCTGGCGGCCAGGACCTGGACGCCAAGACACTGCTGGCGGCCAGACCTGGACGCCAACCCACAGTGGGTGGCCAGACCTGGACGCCAACCCCCAATGGGCGGCCAGACCTTGACATCAACTACCAGGTTGACTACAACCGATGTTGACGTTAATATCCAGCTGCGTAACGGTTCCAGAATTGTTAATGTCCGTGTTTTGGCTAGTTTCAGATTAGGAAACCCTTCCTAAACCTTTGGTAACCTACCCTAATGCGTACCCAACCCTTGAACCTATAAAATACCCACTCTTGGATGAGGAAAAGGCTTTCAACATTTGGTGAAAACCCTAGCTCCGAGATGGTGAAAAGCTGATCTTTAGAAGGCCGGTCCATCAACTGGAGGTGTTCCCCGAAGAGCTACAACATCTGGAGGATAGCCTATACATAGAGGAAGAGATTTCAACTCCGAGGAGCCATCCACATCGACAGGAGAAGATCTAAGGCGTTTCCGAGCACCTTTTTCGCAGGGCCGAAAAGGGCTTCACCGACGATTCTGATCTTTGTAGATTTTTTAAGAGGCAAGTAAACCTAGATCTTGATCCTATACATGTCCCCTAAGTCCTAGGTATTTTTACGGATTTTTCCTCACGTCCTGGAACCCCGAATTCACCGTTGTATGAAAAGTCGTATGTATGTGCTGCTGGGAGCAAGTAGAAGGCAGCATAGGTTGCAGTCAAGTTCTTCAGAAGAAGTTGACGGCAACATCCCTTGACGTCTACTTCTTCAGGACCTGAAAGTGTTACTTTTTGATCTTCTTTTGCTGTTTAAATAATCTGGACATGGGTATACTCTGAAAATTTTATGGGTAATCGTATACTGTCAGTAAGTCATATCATGAGGTTGCCTAAATTTTCTATGAACCATGTTAATTATTAAAATTCAGTGACTGAGTAATGAGCATGATATGAACATGTTAAATCTAGTATAAATGGATTTTGTGATGAATTAGTTTTCATAAATTTTCCATGACAGATTGAATGTTGGTATTAGGTTTCTGTTCTGTTAATGCCTAAACATATTGATATGTCTCATGCTTAATGATATTTCGATAAATATGTCTGAATTCTAGATTTAATTGTAGAAATATGTTTATTGTCCGAAAAATCCAGAAAATTTCATATGTGACATACTTATTGATAATAACCTGTGATAAAATTTTAGACCTCAATTGATGACAATATATTATAATGTCTAGTTAAAACCGTTGAAATTTCACATATTAGATGTGTGAATTTGATCTGGTATAATCCTGCAAATATACAGCATGTTAGGACTGTATTGTAAGATGTTTTATTTTGAAAATAGTAGTTTCATGATTAGGCTAATCAAGACATGTGCAATTGACAATAAGATACTTTAAGTGATCAATTAATATATGTGAACAATGTAATAAAGTGTAAGAATGTGATAAAGTGAATGTGAAATAATTGGGTCGAGAATGACACTGCTACCCTAGAGGCTTCGAGAGCTGTACATAGAAAAGTCCCTATGGGAAGCTCTACATTGTAAAAGTTTGTCCTAAAGACATTGGGAAAAACCCGGAGGTGGACAAGTACCATTGGATAGGGTGGAGAGAGCTTCTCCGGTCTGCGCAGTTACCAAGATTCACCATTCATTGCCTAGGTGGTGGGTATGTGATATGAGTTGTGTTATGAGTTATGTGTTATGAGATGTGATGAGTTATGAGTATGAGATATTTGTTTGTGTCCTCTAAAAGGTAGTTAGGACTATGTGTCAAGGTATTTTAAGTAATTGGAATATGTATAAAGTGTAAGATTATATGCGAATGTGGCACATGATGAGTGCAAATGATATGATATGTGATAAATGAAAACCAAGAGTAAATGATGTGAAGAATATGTGAAAAGATATGTAAGAGACAGTAATGTTATTGAGAGTGTGCTTGCATGTGAAAACCGATGTAGTAATGCATAATGTTCATATTTTCATGCATTAATTACCTCATTTGCAATATCATGCTTATCATCATGTCATGTAGTTTATTGTTCTTCATGTAATAGTGTATGTGAATAAACATGAGTAACTATGTCATTTATGCAACATGAAAGATGAAAATGTAGAATTGTGAATGGGATAAGATAGCATATGAACAAATGTAAATCCATGTAATTGAATGTAATTCATGTCAAAACAGCAAGTAAAGTGTAGTTATGAAGGTGATAAATGTATGTAATATTAATTAGGTTCCATGCTAGATGTGATGTTTGCTTAGTACAAAGTTTCATGCTTTAGTAATTATTGTTGCCAACCAATTTGACCATGTTTTAACTTCTCATTCATGTTATAAAATATGAAACCATGTGTATGAGATGTATGTACATTAAAACAGCAAGCAAAATGTGAAATTAAATATGAAAAGTGCATGTGAAAAGTGAATAGTCATCATATTAGTTTGTTCATTCATTTATGTCTAATTCTATGATCTAGTTGTAGAAATATGTCATGTAATGAATTAATGTGGAAATGAAGGAATCATGTTATGTGTTAAGTGTAGAGAATGTACATGTGTATAGTAATAGTATCCATGATTTAGAATAAATATGATAGAATGAGCATGTCTAGGTGATTAAAAATGTGTTGATAGCTAAGAGTATGTTCCATGTGTTTGGGAGTTTAAATGATAGTATGTATTCATGAGTGTTTAATAGCTTAATGTGAATGTGATATGTTTAAGATTAAGTCTTTTTTTACTTGCTGAGTCTTTGGACTCACCCTTGCTTCGGTGTACAGGTTGACAGGTATCCCGTGCTAGGGGGAGAGACGCTATCTTGGAGGAGAGGCTTTTGAGGAGCAAGTAGTAGTTGTATTTTCCTTTCATAGTTGAATAAAAATGTTATTTGGACAATGTAGCTCTTTCATCATGTAATATTGTGGACATTGTCATTCTATTTTTGCACTATATAGATTGTGGAATATGGGATGATGATGGACTAAGTTAAATTGTTGTATTTATTCCGCTGAAATCAATTGCTATCTACGTACTATTCAACCTATCGGCTAGTGTTGGGTTTTATCCCACTGTAATGACACTCTTTAAACCGATGGGGATTGGTATACTCCTCCCTTCTAATAAATCCGAATTTTCCTTATTTATCTCCTTCTCTCTTTGCATTTATCTCCTACTTTGGATGGAGGAGAGGTTAATTTCGTGGGTAAAGGGTTAGAGTAAGGTTATGACACTTTTTAGGATAGATTTGGTCATTTATAATTATTTTAACCCTTTACCTATTACCACTAATTTTTACTCCGAATTTAGCTTAATTATCTCCCATCCCATGATGGCTCTTCACCTTTGGGCCCAACAATCCATGTTAGGACTATTAGTACAACCCATTGCTAATTTAGCTTAATGGACTTTGATTTAATTCTCTTTTATTTCAATTATTCTCTCTTTAATCTAATTTAATTTCATTTATCACATTTATTAATTAAAATTTTTTATTTTATTTGGGATTTAAAATTAAGGTTGCTACACCGTTAGTTTTCACAAGTCACACTTATCGCCCTAGCCGTGTTGGAACAAACTGAAGGCCAATCGAATTAGTATTTCTAATTTTAGTCTCTCAAAATTAAGTTCTTCGTTTTGAAACTAAACTAACTTGCTTAATGTGAATTTGAGCCCCGAGCTCAAACCGGGAGTCCGATTTGAACTCCGTCAGTTTTCACAAATCACACTCATTGCCCCGCCGGGCTGGAATAAATTAGAGGCCGATCAGATTATTATTTCTAATTTTGGACCCCAAAACCTAACTAAGCTCTTCCTTTTTAAACTAAACTAAACTAAACTAACTTGTTTAATGTGAATTTGAGCGTCGAGCTCAAACCGGAGTTCAATTTCAACTCTGTAAGTTTCCACAAGTCACACCCATTGCCCCGACCGTGTTGGAACAAACCGGAGGCCAATCGGATTAATATTTCTAATTTTGGACCCCCAAACCTAGCTAAATTCTTCATTTAAAAACTAAACTAAACAAACTTGTTTAATGTGAATTTGAGTGTCAAGCTCAAACTGTGAGTCCGATTTGAACTCTGTAAGTTTTCATAAGTCACACTCATCGCCCTACCCGTGTTAGAACAAACTGGAGGCCAATTGGATTAATATTTCTAATTTTGGACCCCCAAACTTAAGTTCTTTATTTTTAAACTAAACTAACTTGCTTAATGTGAATTTGAGTGTTGAGCTCAAACCGGGAGTCCGATTTGAACTATGTAAGTTTACACAAGTCACACTCATCGCCTCGGCCGTGCTGGTACAAATCGGAGGTCAATCAGATTAGTATTTCTAATGTTGGACCGTCAAACCTAACTAAGTTCTTCCTCTTTAAACTAAACTAACTTGTTTAATGTGAATTTGAGTGTTGAGCTCAAACCAGGAGTCCGATTTGAACTCCGTATGTTTCCACAAGTCTCACCCATTGCGTCGGCCATGTTGGAACAAATCGGAGACCAATTGGATTAGTATTTTTAATTTTGGACCCCCAAACCTAGCTAAGTTCTTTCTTTTTAAACTAAACTAAACTAACTTGCTTAATGTGAATTTGAGTGCCGAGCTGTAACCGGAAGTCCGATTTAAATTCCGTAAGTTTCCACAAGTCACACTCATCACACCGGCCGTGTTGGAACAAACCGGAGGCCAATCGAATTAGTATTCTAATTTTGACCCCCAAACCTATCTAAGTGCTTCCTTTTAAAACTAAACTAAACTAAACTAACTTGCTTAATATGAGTTGAGTGCCAAGCTCAAATCGGAAGTTCGATTTGAACTTCGTAAGTTTCCACAGGTAACACTCATCGCCCTGGCCGTGCTGGAACAAACCGGAAGCCAATCGGATTAGTATTTCTAAATTTGGAACCCCAAATCTAAGTTCTTCATTTTTAAACTAAACTAGATTAATGTGAATTTGAGTGCCGCGTTGAAACCGGGCGTCCGATTTGAACTCTGTTAGTTTAACCCCAACCCTTTACCAAAGTGGCGCTAAAAGGGTTTTTGGGCACCACCCCTATCTCGTGCTTTCTCTTTGGTTTCCCTATGATGGGGAGCCCTACCACGCTTGGATTTGGGTCAGATGCCTCGAACCCCATTGGGTAACGATTGTCGTCACCACCACCTAGTGTGCAGCTCTACCCATGCCACATCCATGTTCCACTCGTGCCCCTATGACCACTCTACTGTAGGCTTTCAAATCAAGCATTGTCGTTGTACGATCCCCTCCCTTTTTCGTACTGCACAAGGAGTCCCCTTGTCATTGCCCTACCTGGCCTCCCCTGTGCTGTCATGACATTCTTTTCTTTCTTCTCCTCTAACCGCCTCTGTGTGTGTGTGTGTAATTGACTTCCCCCATTCTCCCTCTTTCGTATACCCTCCCTTCAGATCTCTCTCTCTCGCTCTCTCTCTCTCTCTCTCTCTCTCTCTCTCTCTCTCTCTCTCTCTCTCTCTCTCTCTCTCTCTCTCTCTCTCCCATTAGTTATATTTTCCTTACATCCCGTCCTCCTCAACATAGCTACTATTTGCTTGGCGCCGTAGAAGGCGGAGCTGCACCTCCCCACCCCTGCGGAATCGCCCATACGGCGGCGACCCTACCAACATTAGGCTGCATGCACCACCGTAGCCATTCGGGTTGGTGCCGAGAGTGACCCACCTCTCACCATGTCACGAACCCGTCATGCACGAGCAGGGAATTCCGGGCCTAGTTGTGTCACCCAGTCTAGCACCAAGTCTGTGTCACTTGCTTGACCTAATCACCTTCCAAAAGACCTGTTGGCCCAACTTAGGATCTAGAGTGATCCCGCCCAACTGACGCCACCCTCCCCCTGTGCATTAGTTTGGCTTATCCAAAGGACATATTACATATATAGGCCCATTACAGTGGTTAGTCGCCATGTATCTTTTTGTCCCGCATCAATATCACTACCTTTGAAGGGCGGCCTAGGATCATCAAGAAGATTGTCCCTATGTGACTTGGAAGTAGGGGTCTACAAACATAATCCGAAATTCTGATTTGATTTTGATAAATTATCAATTTCGGAATTGAAAAATAATACTGATAGCTTATCGGAATCGAACATTCCGATAAGTTATCAAAATTGGAATCGATTATTTTGATAAATTATCCATTAACTCAAAAGACAAAGTCATGGTAAACACCTTAGTTTATCGAAATTTTGGTTCCGATAATATTATCGGAATCAGAATTAACCATTTCGATTTTATCAGAATCAGAATTGGAACTATATTTCGATTATCAAAATCGGTATTTTCGATTCCGAATCCGATCCATATACAGCCCTACTTGAAAGTCACATGTTCCAAATTGAAAACAATCTAATCTCTCCACTTGTCGGTATAAGACTGCATACATCATCCCTTTCTTAGACTATGTGTTGATGAGAGCCTCAATATCACTACCTTTCTACTTGCCAAATGTTTTCAGAGAGGCGGGCGTGCCACCAATATTGTCTTCCACCAAAAAAAAAGGAACTTGTTATCTGTGGCCTTTAGTGTTTTCTTTTATATATATAGTTTACACTTCAATAATTACAGACGTCTTAAACAGCAAACTGTGGGACGAGCTAGTAAGCTGCATATGAACATTGGTGAGTTGTACTGATGATTGTATGCAGAAAAGTTTCTTATCGGCATAATTTTTCCTTCCAAGATTAATGAGGATAGGCATGCATACTTGGGCTTTAATGCATACACATGTATGCTAGAATGTACCAATAGGCATTAGACGTTGGCTTCCAAAGTTTACCTTCTAACAAAAAATGTCTCGAAGTATTGTTTGTGCCACAACTAGTCCGGAACGACTATAAATGAGTGGTGTTTCCTGACGGGTTTTGAACAGCCTGTTTCATTAGGCCAATCTGGGATTTTTGGCCCAAAATATTAAGGGTCTGTTTAGATACAACTTACAAAAGATACGAAGAGGTGTATTATAAATACATTTTTAATAAACACGTTAGTTGTAAATTGTAAACATGTTTTCTATTAATTTATGTTTGGAGATTTTTTTTAAAATATATGGGTTAAACTCCGTTTACAGAAAGAGCCTTCACTATAACTAATTCATAGTAGATTTGTGGAAATTATGTTTATAAGGACATTTTGATTTTATGATAAACTCAAGGGAGTTTGTGATAAACTTATTTTAAGTCTCCAAACAAAAGGTATAATTTAATATGAGTTTATGATAAACTTAAACTTTGTTTATGGTGTACATCCAAACAGCCCCTAATAAGAAATCGAATTCAGGTCTTCACTTGTATCCAAATCGTTTATTTTGGGTCATGATCCAAACCCGGATCGGAGATATGTCCGGACTCCAAATTCGGTATGGACCTGGATCATGCGCTTTCAAATTCAGGTTCCAATTGCCAATTAAGTATCTGGCTCACAGATTCGATTCATTGATAAGGTTAATATATAACGTATAATCTCAAAAAGGGAACAACTTTATTTTCGATGGATACGGGTACAACGATCGACGTATCCATACGGTCGGTGGCACTAATTTTTTAGGATGGGTGGAGAAAGAAATACATAAGACCAAACGGGGCTTAATTAAGGATGTTAAATAGTTAAACCTAGGGTACGTGCGCTTGCACCACTGTTACTGACATCCTGTGTTCAGGCGGCGTAGACACCTGGGTTGGCCAGGAGATATGCTTCCACGGCCTGGAAAACTCCATAGGACTCCTCCTTGTCGGCGTTAATGTCCGCCTCAGTTAGCTCGGCGCCGGGCTTCGGCTGGTAGTCGACGGTGATCTTGATGACGCTCCCGCCGTCTGCACCAGGGTGGATCTTGATGTTGTAGGTGGCAGACTGGAGCTTCGCCCCGAGCAAGCCGCCCTCGATCCAGCTGTGCGTGTACTCAAGGTTTTCCTTGTCCAGCAGCTCGACGCGTTCCTTGAGGCTGTCATATGGAACCACTGCGCGCTCAACAAACACAGGGTGGAAACCAAATTAATCACGTTGTTAATTGTCAAGTTTTCCACTCTTCACCGGATGTAATCCTGAGCTAGTATTGCTATCAAGTAGACTTAATTTTAAGACATGATCGACGATCAAACTCAGCGACTCAGATCCCCACAAAATTTCATCCATCTGGCTAACACTAGATCTATGAAGCTTAATTATCCTATATATATATAGCTCGTTTGTCCCCTCTCAGAAATTAAGTATACTATGCATATACGTACGTACCATCGGTGAACTTGAAGAGTTTGACGGTGCCGACACCGCCATCTCCGACGAGGAGAGTGGCGCTAGACACCGCCTCCGGCATTAGCTTCGGGATGAGGTTGTGAGAGTCCACTGCGCCGGCCTGGAACAGCTTGGAGGGGGCGACCTTGGACGTGAACTCCTCCGTGAAGATCGGCATCGTCGAGAAACCACGGGAAGACAGAAAGAGACCAGAGGATGAGAAGCACTACTAGAGGGAAGCAGTGATCTAAAGGGAAGTGCCGGGCAAGTGTTCTCTGCAAGGTTTGGGTGGGGAAGAAGGGGAAGACGTGGGTTGGCCATTTATAGAAAAGCCCGAGCCTTGGAGGGTCCGAAATTTCCACAATATCGTGAGAGGAAGGGCAAATTATTGCATGCTCTCATACGTGGCGGCCATTCTCACATTCAGGCTGCGTTGGAGTCTAAAATGGCCGCCGCGTCGTTTGGTCCACATTTGAGGCATGCATCAGCCTATTAAAGCGTGGAGATGGCAGGACTCGATTGACCGGAATGGGTGGTCGCCTCTACCATCAGAAGGGCTAAGATGTTCCAAGTGAAACGCCAAAACAGTAATTTTCAAATTTTAATACAAGTTTTGCCCGAATACATTCTTTGATTAACTAAGTCATATACAAACCAAAAAAAAAAAAAATGAAGAGGGTTGATAGATCATCGGATGATATGGGGATTGGAAAAGCTGCAAACTTTTTTCTCTCTTATCATGTTATGTGGATCTATAGAGAAAAACAGAAAATTAGGGATCTTAGAAGAAAATCTTCCGTTGCCTAAGCTATTAAGAGATAAGAGTATAAATCAAAAGGACGAGAGAGTTCATGATCGTTCTTCACCAGTGCATGAGTAAAAAGTTGATCATACCTTTATCGAAGAGATTCTTAGAGTTTTTATAGGTGTTTGTTTTCTCCAACGGATCCACAAGATTTGGCCTAAAATTAGGCTGAATCATGGGATATAACTTTTGGAGAAATTACCGCCTAAGACTTTATGATTTGTTACGAGATTTTTCCACACCATGATTAAGGATAATCACGTATAGATTTGTATCTCTATCTTGATCCTCCCATCCACATACTTTTGATAAAACTTTCTCCATATGGAGGTCTGCCAATCATACTGTTGGGCTGGTCGGGTCTTCTCGTCGCCATCCAAATACCCTACATAATCGATCCTTTGTTTCTCGGCCTTGGTGTAAAATGCCACCTAATTAAGGGTTTTTCCGAGTTAATCCGAATCTTCTATAGGCTAGGGACCGATTGATTAAGAGATATGATCGGTTGTCGAGCTTTCTTCCTCCGTTAACTTATTCTAATGACATAGCTTCAAGAGCTACCATCTTGCCTCATATTTGCCCTTGAGGGCTCTTATCGAGTTTGGAGGCTAAGCTTGTGGGCGGCTATTTAGAGTTCAATTGTATTTCTTGAACTATACTTATTATCTAGATTCTCTTTAAGTGGATGGTGATTTAATAATTAAATTTTTATTTATTGCGCCAAGTTCAACGTGTTGGGTCCTATTGTTGGACCAGAGGGTTAGGATTTTCTCTCTTGTTGATAAGCATTCGCTAGGAGATGGCATTGTCTGCTTTTCCCCGTTCGTAATTTTCTTGCTGACCGGAGGATCTTATAAACGTCCACAGCGTTGATCCAAATTACCATCTCGGTACTGTTTCGTGGCTTCTAGATGAACCGTGCGTCAACAGGATAGTCATCAAAACCATGGTGGGCGGGCCGGAGTTGGTAGATACAAATACTTCTAGATGAACCCAACCCCTTTCGGTGCGAGTGCGAGACAAGCGGGCAGTCAGTAGCCTCCTGGTGAGGATGACCATCGCCAGTTTATTTAATTAATTTCTGCTCCATGTGAGGCGAACACAAAGATGCTACAAATGCTCGCCAAGAATATCCGTATATTTTTTTCAGAAGTTCGAGTTTGCCGATTGAGATATGCCCTCTCCGAAGTTCCCCATCTTGTATTATTGTAGAACATATGAAAGATTGGGATTAAAAAAAAGGTTTAACATGCATGACAGTGATGTACGTTGACAACTTGAGACATGCACAGATACAGAACGGTAGCTAATTCATGGGCATGGGTCGCATATATGGACATCAGATGACGATTGCACAACATTGTGGGGTTTATGGAGAACCGTTACGTGAATTTCCCTTACGTCCTTTATTTGTAGCTGTAGATAGCGAATTCGTTGTCAAGTGGGTTATTTGGTAAATTTTTGTGCTGTAAGTTTGATTGATGCCCTGGGTTGCTTAACAAAAACTTACCTAATTTTGTTTTGACAACTTACCCCCTCTAACTAGGGGTAACTTGGGTAGATTACTCACTTTCTATTTTTTTTAGTCAACTTAACACTTTGACTCTAGTTATCTTTCTTTTGTAATTAAAAAATAAAATAATATTTACATATACATAGTTAAAATAATATTTATAATTAATAAATATTTTTATAAAATTTTTGAAAAAAAAATTACCCATGGAGGTAGCGCTGGTTGGGCAGCGCTACCCATGGGTAACCTGCAAAAAGCAAGTTACCCATGGGTAACCATAAAAAGTTGCCCCTCCCCTCCTCAAACCGTGGGAGCCCAAACCGGCCCGAAGGGGTGGCGCTGGGGTTTCCTTCCGCAGATGCCACCGGATTACAACAACAACAACAAAAAAAAGCTCGCTAGGCCCAATAAGTCTAATGATAACTGGCCTTCTCTTGTATAAAAGCCTATCCACTCAGAGGGCCAGCCCAATAAAATGCCGTTAACTTTTACACTGTCCATGCGTCATGTGGGCGCTGCCGCCTTGGACCAAGAGGAAAGCGCTTGTCAAGAGTGTTAGCGCAGGAAGTAGTTAAGAAGAATATTAATTCTGCCGGCCTTCTATAGCTTAGACTTGGGTCCTTTACCTCGGCCAGCCTCCCCCATATCCTGGCCTAATTGAGCCCCTTGGCTCAGCCAACCTTACATATATAACTTGGCCAGCCTTTCATGGCTTGCCAAAATCATCTGAGTCAAACTATCCAATCCTTTGGAGAGAGAGGAAGGATCGAGTTGCATCGATACCCAATGAGTCCTGAAGTGGGTGGTTCAATTTAAAACTATGATCTATGGTGCGTCCCCCGCGATGAGGACCATTATTGTGAGTAATAGCCCATATAGTTCCTAAATCCCCCACAATAGTAAGAAACCGACCCATTAAGGTCATAAATTCTGTGACCCCATGAGGAGAATCTCTAGTGATAAATAAGGGAAACCCTAGCCAGACAAAGGTAGGAGATGTTTGGTAAAATTGTGAGGATATCTAAATACCAAACATGTAAGTAATCAGAGCCTATAAACTTTCTGCTTTCCAATATATCACCTCTGATTTAAGTATCAAATGGTTTTCTCCAGATAAACAATCCTAGGCCCCCCTAATGTACTTACTCTCTTTTGATCTGATGCTACCAGCTTCAGCGAGATCAACTCACTTCCCTCATTACCTCTAGGCCATCCAAAGCTCCTAGCATCTTCTAAATAGGTATTGCTTTTTTTTATTTTCAATCTATTTCTTATTTAGATGATTGACATGGAACTTTGATGTGAAGCATCTAATAACTCACAATTAAAAAACAGACACAGACTAGTCAAGTTCAAATCATTGCCTTCAGATTATCCACCAATTTTTATTTCTATTTCATCTACGATAATTCTTACGGGGAAAAGAAGCGGAAGGCAATCCTAGTTAACTTTTAGAGTCGTTTTCCTATCGTATGCAAATTTATAGTCCAAACCATGAGTAGAACTTCACTACCAGCTGCATTAGGTATGGTTCTCACAGTATCAAGTCTCCAGAGTTAAAAGATCTTTACTCACGTAGTTCAAGACTCACGGCGTCATGTCATAGATGTAATCCAACTTTCTTATAGTCGGTATTGACCTTCGATCATGTATATTAGATCAAGACTGGGCAGCATTTATCTGAGAATTCTGATGCCTTTTGCTTTCCTACTTTATGCTGCAGTTTGAATATATCCGTAGAGGAGGAGTCTTTGACCCAAACCATAAGTCCCAATTGTTGAACTTCACTTAATAGATGACAGTCTGATGATTATCTCGTGGTCCACTTAATAAGAGTCCAGACGGTAGGCATGACCTAAGAAGTGCAACCGAGCCTCAAATTGCCATCTACATGGAAAGATCCTCTAGCTTGACAAAAGTCTCTAAGGGGGTATCCCAGGCTTACGAATAGCTCCCAAAAAAATGTAGTTGGAACGTAGTAAGATAGGAATCAAGTTCGACACCTCAAGATCAGTCGAACTTGAGCCTAGATCTCAACTCTAGCTCAAGTAGGCCCTTAGTTCAACGACTCCTAGTCTAAGGGTCTTTAGCTCAACACGTAAAGAGGAGCAATCCAACATCCATTAAGAAATCTTTTTGTAACGTCGCGCGTTTTCGGATCTTCGTGGGTCCTTACTTAGCGGGTTTGGTAGTCAGTGTGTGACCTATTAGTTTGTCTTTCAGGTATTTTTGTAGGTTGTGAGGCTTCTTGGGTCAGTGGGTTGGGCCCAAAGCGCTCACAGGTTTTCTGCCTGTGAACGCGACAGGGGTGTGCATCACGTTCTGAACGCGACGGCCCTGGTGGTCACGTTCTTCTTGCCGACCGAGATGCGGTCCTCGTCTGCATGCGCGCCGCGTTTCGCGCGCCGGGTGGCATACTGACGTCAGCCTTGAGAAGGCGACGCCCTATTCCGTCACGTTCAGGTCACGACGGAGAGGTACGTCGCGTTCTTAATCGCAAATAGTTCATAACCCTGGTCGGAGAGACAGAGCTGAGCGAGCTCTATTTGGCCAGGAGGAGAAGCTGACGCAGGGATTTTGGGCGAGTTAGCCTTTGGGGGTCGTTTCCGGTGCGCTCTCGCCGCGAGGACGTCGCATGGAGCGGGGGAGACGCCGTGCCATAGTTTGTTTGCGTGTTCTTCGCAAAGGTAGGGAGATTCCACCTGGTTTTGCTGCGTGGATCGCGTGTAATGCATGTTTAGAATGTTTCTTGCTTTATAAACAGTAGATACCATGTTAGGGCAATGAAATGAGCATGAAAAATGGGTGGAAACCTCGTTTAGGGTGGTTTACATGGAAGATCTGGAGAAGGGTTTCCGAATTAGGGTTTCGCCTGTGGAGGCGATGGCCCGGGGTATCGCATTTAGAATGCGACAGCCCAACCTGTCACGTTCTTCTTTTGAACGCGACATATCAAAGGGTCGCGACCTGATGGCGACCAAGGACCCCATCGTGTTAAGAGTCTCGGGGGCTAAGTGTTTATGCATGGTTATCTTGTTATCGGATTATCGTTATGTACTGTGCGTGGTTTTGGTAATCGGTACATTGGCACCTGTAACGCTCCTTGAGCATGCTGTTTATATGGTTAGCATGTGGTTTATATGGTTAGTGTGTTGTTTATGTGGTTCACGAGTTGTTTATATGGTAAACGTGTTGTTCACTTAGTTAGCGTGTTGTTTACGTGGTTTAAGCAGTATGTGTAAGGTTGGTTTGTGGTGACTGGGCAGTGAAGTTCTAGTATAAACCTAGCCTTGGTCCTCTAATATCTGTTGTAGACTGTCTAAGATAATTAATTAGTAAAGTATAAGTATGGGTATTAAGTGGTTATAGTGTAATGAGTTTGGCGCGGCAATAGAGGTCACCTCGTGACCGATGACAGGCCAGGATATTATTGGTTAATGTAATGTGTGTTAGTGTTTGTGTAAGCTAGCTTGTAGGTCACAGGGTGACCGGGACAAGCTATTCCTTAACATGTGTACTGTGGGTTGTAATAAAGATTATATATATATGTACTGTAGTTTGTGCAATGCCGAGTTTGGTGGCCCGGTGCCTAATCCAGAATACCTCTTCAGTTGGGTACCCTAAGTTCTGTGTGAGCCAGGCACGTGTGTTTGTTGTGCTCAGGGTTTGTCCCGGTACTGTGTGTACTGTCGAGGTCTGTGTCGTCTTCCTAGACACCTTCACTCCTGTGTTTGAGTTGTACGTCTGGCTGAGGGAATGACGACAGAGGGTAGCGACTTGTGAGAGTTTGTGTTTAGTCGTTTATAGCACACTCGTGGTTGGGGGTACGAACCCCAGTAGTCGACACTGGTCCCTAGCTAGTCCTGTTTTTCATGGCCTCACTTTAGGGAGCTTAGGCCAGAGTCCCTAAAGTTGCCAGGCATGGGCCTGTAGTTATATGGTCTACAGGTGTGGTGTTGGTTGGTCTCCACTGTTCTTTGGCTTGTGCTTGTGGAGTGACAGTTGGACATTTCATCCGTGACTGCGAGACTGAGAGGTAGTTCTTGTGCTGTGTTGTCTGGGTTGGATACTGGCGTCATGACCCAGTAGTCCGTTCCGATGTGGTGGCGTCGTTCCCTTCCGACTCGTGCTTTACAAGTGTGTGTGGCTTTCGACATATCGTGGTTTGGGGTATAATGGTCCAACTTTTGGTCAGCAGTCATGTTACCTATGTGTTTGAAGTTCGCTTGTGAAGCTTGTAGACTAGGCAAGCGATTTGCCTATGTGGCTTGTAGCTTAGGCGACCAGTTGTTGTGGTAGTGTGCATGTGAGGCTTGTGGCCTAGGCATTGCTATTGTTGGGCGGACTAGTGGTGTTGTGCTAATCCTGTGGTTCCTCTTTCATTTCGAGGATTATTGTTGGTTAATAACTCATTGTTTAGTTATTGTTCATTATGCATGTTGTGAGCATGTTATGGTTTGGCTATCGGTGTTGCCAGTGAGACCCTCTAGGGTTGAGGCCTCTTTAGTTTCATGTGAGATTTTTGGGAGGTCCCTACTGAACCGGTGACTTGTTGAGGCTCACTCCCCTACAGTTCTTTTTAGGGCTTACCATTGGTATGGCTTGCAAAGGCGTTGTGGCAGACTTGGACCACCAACAGTAGTGTTAGTTGTGTTGTGTGAGCTTGTGCTTCCTCAGGGTATATCCCAGGTAGTTGTACTTTTTAATTGGACATGTAATAATGTATTGGGACATTTGTAAATTATTGCATGCAGGTATGAGCACATGTACTTTATTGTGTCTTATACTGTTGTGGTTGTCTTTTATATTTTTACTGGATACGTGTACGAGCTATCCCTTGCGAGACTTCGGTCCGATCGCGAGAGGCAGACTTGGATATGGAGCCTTATCGGGCATAAATATCTAGGGTCGTTATAGTTGGTATCAGAGCATTGTCCAGTTAGAATATGAAAAGACATTGAATTTACAATGTCCCAAGACATGGTTTAATATCCACTGCTGGTAGTAAGTCTATGGTTTTATGTGATTTTTAGTGTGGTTTCCACGTGAGTTTCTGGTATTTGAATTGTGTGTATGGTTTGTCAGTTTGGTAGTTGTTAGTAATGGCAGAGAAATGGTATGGTGAATGGTATAGTTTGAAAGATTATATTAGTATGTCAGTTGCAGTTAAAGGGTAGTTGTTTAAAGGTTTTCAATTATAGAAATGAAAAAGGGATTAATGAATTTGGTTGTGATAATCAGAAATGGAAGAGTAATATTTTGGAAAAAGGTGTGTTTGAGATATTTTGGTAAGATACAAAGTTGGCAGAGACAGATATAAGGTGATGGTGTAATAGAACAACAGTGGGAACAGTGTTATTAATCAGGAATAGAGAGTGTTAAAGATTGCAATTGAGGACCTTGGTAGAGGTATTGTTGTGTTTAAGACTTGTGTTAGTAAGTATTTAGAAGAAGCTTGAGTAATAATGTGATTAGCGTTATGGAAGGTTTGGAATCATTGTATGAGGCAGTCCAGTTTGAGATGAAGTATTGATAAATAGAGGAGCAGAGATTTACGGCAGTCAGATAAGGATAAGTGTGTTTTGGTGATTACAGATGAGTGCAGTAAAGAGCTTTGGAACATTGTTGTTGTGAATAATGATGGTCACAGGAGGTTTGATAAAAAGATCAATATAAGTATGTGTAGAGGTGAGCAGTTAAGTAAAGAGAGAGTAAAGGAAAGATTAGTGCAATTAGACCTTTTTGAGAATTCCATAAGAAAGATATTCATTTGGTAAGTGACAGTTTGTGAGAATTTCATAGAATGGTTTGTTAAAGAATGCAGTGTTAAAAATAAGGCTAATAATGTTTAGCAATTGGGTATAGTTTGTGAAGAAGAGAGGAAAATATGGTGTCAAGAAAAGATTGAGGCTAAGGCTAAGAATGTTTGGAGCAAGGTAGAATTATGAGGGTCAGAATAGAAAGAGATGGATTAGCTAATAAGCAGTTAAGCAGCATCTGGTAAAGTGGAACAGTAAGATAAACTATGCGAGGAATTAAAGTAAAGGTTTGAATGAAAAGGATAGCAGTAAGTATGATGTAACAGTAATGATTTCAGCATTAGAAAATAAGCAGTAAAGTAGAATAGAGAAATCAGGTAGAGCACATTATAGTATTTAAAGAGATCAGTTTCAGGTCATAGTCTTGGAAGTTGTCAGTAAAGGACGTTTGTATGATGGTAAGAATTGCAGTGTGAAAGGTAAAGTGCGATAAGTTAGACAATAGAATAATTAAGAGAAATGTTTTTCAGGAATGATATTATGGTTGATGCAGTTGGTAGGTTATTGATCAGGGAAGGAAAGAGTACAACAGAATATGAAATGGATATAATTAAAAGATTTGGGAAATGTTCAGCAAGAGTTTGTATGGCAGCACGCAGAAAGTGGTTCAGATTGAACATAGGTATTCTCTCGAGAAAGTGTTTTAGAGTTTGATGTAAAAATAAAAAGGCAGAATAGTTAAGGAATAAAAATAGTGTGCAGATCAGAGTATGGCAGAGTAGAATAGAAATGAATGGAAATATGAAATTGTTAAGCACAAAAGGAAAAGATGTGATCAGTTAAACAATGAACAGCTTTAGGTCAGATGGCACCAGATTGAGAGAGAATTTAATAAAGTTGAAGGTAGAATATGTGCAGAATTAGTTGTGCAGTTAATGTTTCCGATAAGAGACTGCAGTATCACAGCAATGAGAGTAGATATTTTGAAGGGTTATGTAATAGATTGATTGAATCAGCCAGAGAATGTTGATGTCTATTACCATGCTATGGGAAATCCAGGGTTATTGATGTCTATTACCAACTAGTGTTAGTTGTTGCAGTCTTTACAGGTTGCAGGATTATTGATGTCTATTACCATGCTGTGGGAAATCTGGAAATTTAGATGTACGGCTCGTATGGAGGGTGTCTTCGCTCAAATTGAGTCTATTAAAAAGAAAATCCTTGTGACCGTGCGTTCTTCTATGGCTTCTATTAAATTCTATGGTTCTATTTCTCATAGCCATGCAGCCACTCTCCAGATGTTCAATATTACTCTCGCTGTCAGCATCAAGCTTCCTTCCCTGGTCAGTTGGATCCCTCCTTTGAATGGCCACTGTTTGAATGTTGATGGAGCTTCCAAAGGTAACCCAGGACCGAGTGGTGGTGGGGGTTGTATCAGAGATAAACATGGTGTTTTTCTATGTGGTTTCTCATTCTACTATGGCATGGGTAGTAGTGTTGTTGTTGAAGTCCGAGCTGTGTATGATGGGCTTCGATTAGCAAAGCAACGGAACTTGAACATCTCCATTTTGTACTCGGATTCTCATACAACTCTGCAGGCGATTTCAGCGGGTCGTTTTCCCCACTGGGCTGTCTTCCCTTGGTGGCGCGGACTGCTCCTTTTGGTTGATCTGATGAAGCCGCGGTTAGTGCATACTTATCGGGAAGGAAATCAAGCAGCGGACTCTTTAGCTAATCATGCATGCAATACTGCTTCCAGCTCGGTGTTTTATGACTTATCTTCTCTACCTCAGTCATCTCGAGGAGCTATATTGATTGATAAGGCGGGTTTACCTAGCTTCCGTCAGGTTTAATTGTATTTAGTGTGATCTGGTATGAGTTTGTTTTTGGATGGGTTGGTACTCGGGTTCTTCCTTTCTTGTATGGGTACTCTGGCAGGGGTATGCCCCAAAGGTTCTGTATCAAGTTTTATCTCATTTATAAAATATCAGGTTCCAGGGAAAAAAAAAAAGCAAATAGTTCATAGCCCTGGTTGGCCAGACAGAGCTGAGCGAGCTCTATTTGGCCAGCGGGAGAAGCTGCCGCGGAAATTTCGGGCGATTTGGCCTTTGGGAGTCGTTTCCAGTGTGCTCTCGCCGCGAGGACGTCGCATGGAGCGGGGGAGACGCCGTGCCATGGTTGATTGCGTGTTCTACGTGAAGGTAGGGAGATTCCACCTAGTTTTGCTGCGTGGATTGCGTGTAATGAATGTTTAGATTGTTTATTGCTTTATAAACCGTAGATACCATGTTAGGGCAATGAAATGAGCATGAAAAATGGGTTGAAACCTTGTTTAGGGTGGTTTGCATGGAAGATCCAGAGATGGATTTCCGGATTAGGGTTTCGTCTATGAAGGCAACAGTTTGGGGTGTCACATTTAGAACGCGACATTCCGACCTGTCGCATTCTTCTTTTGAACGCGACATATCAAAGGGTCGCGACCTGATGGCGACCAAGGACCCCGTCGCGTTAAGGGTCTCGGGGGCTAAGCGTTTGTGCATGGTTATCTTGTTATCGGATTATCCTTATGTACTGTGCGTGGTTTTGGTAAGCGGTGCATTGGCACCTGTAACGCTCCTTGAGCATGCTATTTATATGGTTAGCGTATGGTTTATATGGTTAGTGTGTTGTTTATGTGGTTCACGAGTTGTTTATATGGTAAACGTGCTGTTCACATAGTTAGCGTGTTGTTTACGTGGTTTAAGCAGTATGTGTAAGGTTGGTTTGTGGTGACTGGGCAGTGAAGTTCTAGCATCAACCTAGCCTTGGTCCTCTAATGTCTGTCATAGATTGTTCAAGGTAATTAATTAGTAAAGTGTAAGTATGGTTATTAAGTGGTCATAGTGTAATGAGTTTGGCGCGGCAATGGAGGTCACCTCGTGACGGATGACAGGCCAGGATATTATTGGTTAATGTAATGTATGTAAGTGTTTGTGTAAGCTAGCTTGTAGGTCACAGGGTGACCGGGACAAGCTATTCCTTAACATGTGTACCGTGGGTTGTAATAAAGATTATATATATATATATATATATATATATATATATATATATATATATATGTACCGTAGATTGTGTAATGCAAGTTTGGTGGTCCGGCGCCTAATCCAAAATACCTCTTCAGTTGGGTACCCCAGGTTCTGTGTAAGCCGGGCACGTGTGCTTGTGCTCGAGATTTGTCCTGGTATTGTGTGTACCGTCGAGGTTTGTGTCGTCTTCCTGGACACCCTCACTCCTGTGTTTGAGTTGTACGTCCGGCTAAGGGAAAGATGATAGAGGGCAGCGACTTGTGAGAGTTTGTGTTTAGTAGCTTGTAGCGCGCTCGTGGTTGGGGGTACGGACACCAGTACTCGACACTGGTCCCCAGCTAGTCTTGTTTTCCAGTGCCTCACTTTAGGGAGCTTAGGCCAGAGTCCCTAAAGTTGTCAGGCATGGACCTACAGCTGTGTGGTCTGAAGGTGTGGTGTTGGTTGGTCTCCACTATTCTTTGGCTTGTGTTTGTGGAGTGGTAGTTGGACCTTTCATCCGTGACTGTGAGACTGAGAGGTAGTTCTTGTGCTGTGTTGTCCGAATTGGATACCGGCGTCATGACCCATTAGTCTGTTCCTGTGTGGTGGCGTCGTTCCCTTCCGACTCGTGCTTTCCCAGTGTGTGTGGCTTTCGACATATCGTGGTTTGGGGTATAATGGACCAGCTTTTGGTCAGCAGTCATGTTACCCATGTGTTTGAAGTTCACTTGTGAAGCTTGTAGCCTAGGCAAGCGGTTTTCCTGTGTGGCTTGTAGCTTAGGTGACCAGTTGTTGTGGTAGTGTGCATGTGAGGCTTATGGCCTAGGCATTGCTATTGTTAGGCGGACTAGTGGTGCTATGCTAGTCTTGTGGTTCCTCTTTCTTTCAAGGATTATTGTTTGTTAATAACTCATTGTTTAGTTATTGTTTATTATGCATGTTGTGAGCATGTTATGGTTTGACTATCGGTGTTGCTAGTGAGACCCTCTAGGGTTGAGGTCTATTTAGTTTCGTGTGTGGTTTTTGGGTGGTCCCTACTGAGCCAGTGACTTGTTGAGGCTCACTCTCCTACAGTTCTTTTTAGGGCTTACCGTTGGTATGGCTTGCGAAGGCGTTGTGGCAGACTTGGACTACCAGCAGTAGTGTTAGTTGTGTTGTGTGAGCTTGTGCTCCCTCGGGGTATGTGTTGCCCAGCTAGCTAGCCCAGAGGGGGGGTGAATGGGTTATTAAAACTTAATCTCTGATTAAAAACTGTTTACTGAAAGGATTGCACAACTTAATAACAAGGTTAGAGTTAGAGCAAATAAGACAACAATCACAAAAACACATCCACAAGACACAAGGATTTTTATCCTGGTTCGGAACTCCTCTCCACAGGAGACCTACGTCCAGTCCCTGAGCAATACCTCAGGATTTCACTACCAAGGGTACAATCCCCCTTAAGGATCCTTACACCTAGCCTCAACTGGTCTTCCTTCAACCTGAAAGGAAAACAACCACCCTGGATACCACCAGGTCTTCCTTCGTCCAAAAGGGAACACAACTAAAGAAGAAAATGTGTGGGAACAGGCTTTGACTCTAGCTTGACCAGCTACAAACTGAAGCTACCAAGGCCCGAGAGAGAAAAAGAGATTTAACAAGGTTTTCTCTCCAAGGACTACACAAGCTCTCACAAATAAAAACTCTTTTGATCACTGAGAGCTAAGAGCTAAGAACAAGGTTGGAGTGGAAGCTTCGCTCTTCTTTCAATCTTCTGAAGACTCGAAGAGATGGAGTTCTTTCTTTTTGAATTGTAAGCGTTGTTCTCTCTTCCTGTCTTCTTCTCCGTCTTGAGTCTTTTATTTATACTTCTGATTCAAATTTGAACGTTGAAGTTAGTGTCCGTTGTCTCTTATCCTGGTGTACGTTAGACTGGTCACCAAGGAAGCTTCTGATCGTTAGTCTTTTATCCTTTAGTACACGCCAGAGAATGTTTTAGAATCTTGTATCTTGTATCCAACGTTGTACAGATGAGTCTTGTCAGATATCTGCAAGCATATCACAATAAATAGAGGACAGCTAGGACTGCCGTCGATTGTTAGTTACAGATGGAACATATATTGCAATATATAGCAAGGCTCCGTTCTGTCTAAAAAGTACGTAGACAGAGTAGCATGGAAATGGAAGATATTGTCTGCATGCATGGGAGGTACGATCAGAGAGCATTTAATGCGTAGCAGTCAACAGACAAGATATGACTTTGACTTTTCAACTCTATTAAAAAGCATTATACTGATACAGCAAGAAATTCGATATAAATAATCCCGATGCTTTCATGACTTATGAAATCGTTATGCGATAACAGACAAATCGTTATGACAGAGCATTATCAATTATAATGATGAAATCGTTATGAGTTATAGCAAGTCGTTATGAACACTTATCAAGTCGTATGAACTGTAAAGAAATCGTTATGACTATCAAGTAGTTATGAACTGTAAAGAAATCGTTATGAACTCTAAAGAAATCGTTACAGCAATCAAGTCGTTATGAATGATAAAGAAATCGTTATGACGTCAAGTCGTTATGAATGATAAAGAAATCGTTACAACAAACAAGTCGTTACGAGTTTCAAAGAAATCGTTATGAAAAGTCTTAACAAATCGTTGCACAAAGCAAATCGTTATGAGAATCAAAGAAGTCGTTACGAGAAGTAAAGAAATCGTTACGGCTAGAGAGTCGTTGCGAGTTCTAAAGAAATCGTTACGAGGTCTAAAGAAATCGTTGGCTAGAGAGTCGTTGCGAGTTCTAAAGAAATCGTTACGAGGTCTAAAGAAATCGTACGGCTAGAGAGTCGTTGCGAGTTCTAAAGAAATCGTTACGAGGTCTAAAGAAATCGTTACGGCTAGAGAGTCGTTGCGAGTTCTAAAGAAATCGTTACGATGTCTAAAGAAATCGTTACGACAGTCCAGTCGTTACGGGTTCTAAAGAAATCGTTGCGATATCGATTGTTTTGAATTTCCGGTCAAAGAGGAAATCGTTCTGCTTATCAAAGAAGTCGATACAAAGACTGGACAGAATGTGAGATGAGACTTACCTGATTGTCTTGAACTTTCATTTTTCTTTTATTTCCTGTTCTCAAGGCTCAAGTAATCCATTAGTACTATTTTGTTAATCATCAAAATTAATATAAATAAATGAATATTTATTATGGGGACAGTTTGGTCATCAATCTCCCCCTTTTTGATGATGACAAATATATAAACATCATACAAAAATTAAACATGTTTTTCAGATTGACTTTAGTTTTCTCCCCCATTTTGTCAATAAGCAAAAAGATAGGCTGTGAGACAAAGAAGAGAGATATCATTGTATTAAGTATGAGAAAGGTAGTACAAGGGAGATAACAAGGAGGCATGCTGTGAGATGACAGCCCATGCCTTGATCTCAAGGTCTTCAAACGTCTGTTGGAAAACCCCAGAAGCAACAGAGAAGTTGGGACCCATGGATTGGGTGGCCCTTTGAATGTACAAAGCCCTTTGCTGATCCAAGAATTCTGCATACTGATCTGGGTCCAGAATGAATCTGAGGTAAGTGCTTTTTCCGAAGCTGGCACGATGGAGAAATCTATCCAAAGAGATTGGATAGAAGATCTTCTGATCTACCAAATCCTGCTTCAGAGCGAAGAAAGCTGTATATTAGCTGCCCACTGAACATAAATCTCTTGAATAGGATTTATGGAGTTGAGATCCATGAAGGCTTCAGCTGAGAGAGAGGGCTTATTTTGATGAACCAAGGAACTGTTGATGGCCTCTAACTGAAGGTTGGTTTCCTTGTAGATGATTGCCCATACGGAGGGAGTAAGCCTTTCACACTCAGAAATGAGTGGAGCCAAAACCTGAGAGGAGATGCGGCCGCCAGAGTGGTATTCTCTGAAGATAAACCGCAGGAAGGAGGGCAGCTGCTCTGCTTGGCTGACATTCTACCCATCTGCTTGGCAAACATGTCAAATGCATGGGATCCTGCATCTGAATCAATACTAGGGAATGCAGCTTTGGCAAAAGGACTAGAGAGTCAACCCGGATATCAGCAAAATTCACTGTTAGGGAATATTCACTGGACGTTCGGATCTTAACATTACTATAGCTGAATGGAATTGAGAGAACTGGACTTCTGGCAGTTTATTCAAGAAGCAGAAGTCACTGTAGCTGGAAGCTTTTGGCAATGCGGATCTCTTTCAAGATGAAAGGACCCCACAAATTCTTATGCTTGAGAAAGAACCACTCAGAGAGAGTGAGAGAATGAGCTCCATGAGTAATGGATTCGGCCTGGCAGTCAAGAACTTGTTGTATTGAGCTTTGTTGCCCTTGACATTTGCCCACTGATCTTCAGTCTTGAACTCAGTCCCCTCAAGGATTTTGGATTTTTGAGAGTGGGATAACTGGGTAAGAGGAAGAACAATGTTTAGGTGCTCAGAAAGGTTGAGGAAGGAATGCCATAAATGGTGGAGAGGATGCACTTTTGAAGATATTCCTTATAAAGGAATCTTTTGTGAGGTTCAAGGGTAAGAGAGTACCAAAGAGGAGGAAATAAGGAGGAGGAGATGCTAACAGAGGATGATTGTTTCCTCTTTTTCTTGGCAGGACTGGGAGGATCAGTCCTGTGGATATGGGTGGCAGTGAAGAGAATGGTGGAAAGGGTATTTCTCTCAAAGTCATCCGGCAAGTTTGTGTCAAAGACACCAAGTAGAGGAGGTTTTTCTGGAATAAAAGTAACAGAGGAAGGAGGAGTAGGAGGATAGAAGAGGTGTTTGGGATTGAAGGATGAAGTGGGTTGAATTGAGTGGTTTGAGTTTGAGGTGATGAGGGTGAGAAGGTGATGGACCTGAGGTGTGAGAGGGAGTAGGAGAGAAAGAGGGTTGAGATGTAGTGAGAGAGGAAGATGGTTGAGTGCGAGGCACAGGATGTTAATGGTTGGTGGTGCAGGAGGGGCTGTAGAAGGAGAGGTAGGTGAGGACAAAACTGGAGTTGCAAGATTTGAAGTGTCAGGGGCCGAAGTAGCTCATGGGCTCTTTCCCTTTGACTGCTCTGACAACTGAAGAGGGTCCTGATGACCCTGAAGCTTGCCCTGATGGCCCTGTGGCCCTGATGCTTGAACTGGTAGCCCTGTTGGCCGAGAGACTTCTGCTGGAGGCCCTGGTGGCCTAGGAACTTCAGCTGGACTGCTCTGAGTGGGTGCAGGAGGGACACCACTAGACCTTGAAAGATTAGCCAGCAAATTCTTCATATCAGACATCTCTTTATTGAACCACCTCATTGCATTTCGAATTGAGGATAGGTCAGAGGAGGTTGAAGCTTGATTAGATAATGCCCTGAACACTTGTCTGAACTGATGACAAGACTTCTCCTTGAGCTTTCAGCAATGCCATAATAGGCTTCAGATTGACTTTTCTGTGACTCTTTCTTGGCCTTTGTGAGCCACTCTCTTTTGCTTCCCTTGCTGAATGACAGGCTCTCAAGATTGATATTGCTTGCACTTGGGCCTTCACTAACAGGAACACTGGCAGGAGGTGGAATTTCCTCAATGCCTACTTGCTCCCCCTGAATAGGGTGGGGAGTTCAACACTTTCTTGCTCCCCCTGAGCAGGAGCTTCTTCCAAAACAACTTTCTCCAAGTGACCTTCTGCCACGGATTCAGGCACTTCAGGTTCAAAGAGACTTTGCTCCCCTTGGCTAGGAGCTTCTTCCATGACCACATCTTGTTGAGTACCTGCTTGTATCTCAACATTAGCAATTGGTTCAGACTGAATTTCTGTATGGCCTGGTGCCATAACTTCTTCTTCAACACATCCACCTTCTTTAGAAGTAGCTAAGGTGGAGGGAATGGAATCCAATACCTCTCTTAAGATTGAGGCGACTAAGGTGGTGGGCAAAGAGTCTGCCACACCAGCTGCACCTTCTTCCATCTGAACTTCTGGAGAATGAGAGATAATCTCCACAACAGGTGAGACTGAAACTTCTGCCTGGCTGGACACAACTGGTACTGCTGCTCTTGAACAACTGCTGCCGCTGCTTGCTCTGCTGCTGCTCTTCTTCTGCTACTGCTGCTTGCTCTGCTGCTGCTTCTTCTTCTTCTGCTGCTGGCTTGCTCTGGCTGCTGGCCTTCTTGAACTTCTGGGATATCCCCAATAATTGCTTCTCCTTCAGCCACAGAGGACTTTGACCAAATTCCATCTTGCACTGAAAAACCACTTTTCTTCAAATTTCTGGACCTTATAGACTGGCCCATCTTCTCTACTACAGCTCCAGACACATCTACTCCAAAATGCTTGAAAATCCTGGTGAGTAGATGAGCATAAGGCAAGGAAACATTTAGCTTGCTCTTTGTTTCCCAGATTTGAGTACTGGCAAATTTCATTCTCTCAATCATAACTGCGGCCAGATTTATCTCCTTGTTCTGGATTACCCAGAACATCAAGTCTGAGTCTGCCCTAGTGCATGAAGAAAAGGTAGCACTCCGAGGAACTATGATTTGGCAGACAATAAAGTGGAGCAACCGATTGAAAGCTGACATCTGATTTATATCCAATTTTCCATCCTTCAGCTTAAACCCTGGACCAATAATGCCAAGACCCTTAGCTTCATCATTTACTGAGTCCACACCACTAAAGCCTGATGTCTTCACTCCAAACAACTCATGCAATAGATCATAATCTATCTTGATCTGGGTGCCCTTACTGTGGAGACAAGGGACCCATCTGCCTCTGACTTCAAACAAATGAAAAAGGCTTTCACAAGGTCCGGGTAGCTTACCTCGGTGAAAGTAACAACATCCATCCACTGCATTCTTCTCAAGGCTTCGACTAAACGACATGCCACTCTTCTCAAGATTCTGAACATCCACTGCCTTATTTCCGCAAATCTTCGTCTTCACAAACGTAAACCTCTCTTGCTCCTTTGGGGACAAATACTCAGCACTGTAGCCCCCTACGCTTCCGGAGATCATCGGAGCGGCCATAGGTAGAGGAGAAGGAGATTCTGGTGAAGGGAAATGATGGAAGAGATGGAAGCTCTCGAAGGGATTCTTCGCGGGAAGAGGAGAAAGCTTCGAAAGTTGCAGAGAGTCGATCCCAAAATCGTTAGGGCATCGGCTTTGGGTGAACAGATAGAGGATAAAAGGGTAAAGGTAGAAGACAAGTCGTTCTCAGAACGATTTGAATAAATTAATATTATTTTACCGAAAAGTGGAGCGCCAAAGGCGGTAAAGCCAGAAAGCGACAAAAACGTTTGACGGGTCAACAGCTTTTAACACAATAGCGGTCAAGGAATGTAGACAAACTGAATTTTGCTCATTTTTAAAGAGAGAGAATTTCATTTCTATCTGAAAATTTTTATGCCAATAAAATTACAGAAATCTTTTCACACATTGCACATCCCTAATTCCTTCTAAGAGATGTAAATCTCTCTTCAGGTAGGGCTTTTGTGAAGATATCTGCTAATTGACCATTTGTATCTATAAAAGAAATTTCTAAATTACCACTAGCTACATGGTCTCGAATAAAATGATATCTTACCTCAATGTGCTTAGTCCTTGAGTGCTGAACTGGATTTTTGGTGAGGTTGATGGCACTTGTATTATCACACAATAGTGGAATTGATTTGATGTGAATTCCGAAATCCTCAAGTTGTTGCTTTATCCAAAGAAGTTGTGTACAACAACTTCCAGCAGCAACATATTCTGCCTCAGCTGTTGATAAAGCTACTGAATTTTGTTTCTTGGATGACCATGATATTAAACATCCTGCAAGAAACTGACAAACCACTGGTGCTTTTTCTATCTACTTTGCATCCAGCATAATCAGCATCTGAATATCCTACTAATTCTATTTCACAAGATCTAGGATACCAGAGACCTAAATCATGAGTTCTAGCCAGATATCTAAATATTCTTTTTACTGAAATTAATGAGACTCTCTAGGGTCTGCCTGATATCTAGCACACATGCATACACTAAACAAAATATCTGGTCTACTTGCAGTTAAGTAAAGTAATGATCCTATCATACCTCGATAATTCTTTTGATCTACCTTTTTACCTTTTTGATCACTGTCCATTCTGGTTGATGTGCTCATTGGGGTTGATAATGGCTTTGCATCTTCAAATCCAAATTTCTTTAACAGCTCTTTGGTGTACTTGGCTTGACAGATGAGTGCCATCCTTCCCTTGCTTGATTTGCAATCCAAGGAAGTAGCTTAGCTCCCCCATCAAGCTCATTTCGAATTCTCCCTGCATAAGCTTTTCAAAGTACTTGCAAAGAGATTCATCAGTAGATCCAAAAATAATATCATCTACATATATTTGCACAAGAAGTATATGTTTATCCTTAGATTTTATAATAATGTACTATCTACTTTCCTCTAGTGAAACCATGATCTAATAAGAAAGTACTGAGCCTTTCATACCAGGCTCTAGGTGCTTGCTTTAAACCATATAAGGCTTTATGTAGTTTAAATACATGATTTGGAAATTCGGGATCATCAAAACCTGGAGGTTGTTCAACATAAACTTCCTCCTTGATAAAACCATTTAAAAAGGCTGATTTGACATCCATTTGAAATAGTTTTAATCAAATGCAGATGCATAAGCAAGTAAAATCCTAATAGCCTCAAGTCTAGCTACAGGTGCATAGGTTTCATCGAAATCTATGCCTTCCTCTTGAGAGTAGCCTTGAGCTACCAATCTGGCCTTGTTCCTTAAGATTATTCCAGACTCATCCAGTTTATTTCTGAACACCCACTTGGTGCCAATAACTGAATGATTGGATGGTAGGAACAAGTGACCATACTTGGTTTCTCTTGAACTGATTTAGTTCATCTTGCATGGCTAATATCCAAGATTCATCAGATAAAGCTTCATTGACTGTCTTAGGCTCTATTTGAGAAACAAAGGCTAAATAATCACAAGGAATTACATTACCTCTTGTTCTTACCCCTACAGATGGATCACCAATAATGTTTTCAGGAGGGTGATCTTTCTGATGTCTCCATTTTGGAAGATTTTCATGTTGAATTTCAGTTTGCTGCAGTTCTTCCAGAGGAGGATCTTCCTTGTCCTTAATTGAGGTATTCTTTAATTTTTCAGACAGGTCATCTGCATCATCAATGTCACTATTTCTTCCTTTTCAAGGAAGGGTTAGATTCATCAAAAATAACATGTACAGATTGTTCAATTAATAAGGAACGTTTATTGAAAACTCTATAACCTTTGGGTTTAGAAGAGTACCCCATAAAGATGCCTTCATCTGATTTGGCATCCAACTTACCAATGTCCCTTTTTCCATTGTTGTGGATGAAGCAAGGACATCCAAAATTCTGAAATGGCTGATCTTTGGCTTCTTTCCTTTGTAGAGTTCATAAGCAGTCTTCTTCAGAATCGGCCTGATCATCACTCTATTAATGATATAACATGCAGTGTTGATGGCTTCGGCCCAGAAGTATCTTGGCAAATCATATTCTGATAACATGGTTCTTGCCATATCCAAAAGAGTTCTGTTTTTCCTCTCAGCAATTCCATTTTGTTGAGGTGTCCTTGGGGCTGAGAAGTTGTGCTCAATTCCTTGATCATCACAGAACTTTGTAAACTTTTCATTCTGAAACTCACCACCATGATCTGATCGGATAGAGACAATTGTGAACTTCTGATCTTTCTGAACTTTCTTACTGAAGCTGACAAAATTTTCAAATGTGTCATCTTTGTGCTCTAGAAAGGATACCCAAGTGAATCTTGAATAATCATCAACAATAACAAATCCGAATTCTTTCCTCCTAGACTGGTAGTCCTCATTGGCCCGAATAAATCCATATGAAGTAGTTCTAATGGCTTTGAGGTGGTTACTACAGTCTTTGATTGAAAGAGCTCTTGGTGTGCTTTCCTCTTGCACAAGGTTTGCAAATACTGTCCAAGCTAGAATTGACCTTTGGCAATCCTTCAACTAGCTTTCTTTTTCTGAGCTTATTCAAACCGTCCAAGCTGCAGGGCCCAATCTTCTGTGCCACAACTCTGTTGATTGATCTTTATAGCTGCCAAACACACATCTTGATCCTTGAGTTCTTCTAGATAGAGTACATACAGATTTCTTTCTCTATAAGCTTCAAAAATGACTGCTCCATCCTTTAATATACTGCACTTTGATTCTTGGAACTGAATCTGATGGCCTTTGTCACACAACTGGCTGATGCTGATGAGATTATGCTTTAACCCTTTGACCAGCATTACATCTTCAATTACTGATCTTCCTTTGATGTTTACGGATCCACTTCCTATTACTGTGCCTTTTCCATTATCTCCATATGTGACTGTTCCTTCTTCATCTTGGAGATTAACAAAAAGCTTCTGGTTCCCTGACATGTGCCTTGAGCATCCACTATCCAAATACCATTTGGATGCTTTTGATTTTCCCTGAAAATTAAACACTAAGTTTTAGGTACCCAAGTTCTTTTGGGTCCTGAGAGGTTAGTACCATTTATTTTTCCTTTTATTATCCATTTTTGTTCTTAGTGGGACATGTTGCTTTGTTATGTCCTAGTTTGTTACAATGGGTACAGCAGGTTATTCTAGTTATTCTTTCAACTGGAGTATATTTAAATTTTTATGTTCTTTATCCTTTTCGGATATAAATTCAGGAGTTGGATAAATGTTGGGAAAGACTTTTGTTTCTTCATTTTCCGAGGGAGTATAACAAAACCATGTTTCTTCTTGGTTGATCTTTTAGCTCCACTCATCATTAGAAGAGGTTTGTTATTTGTGAACTTGTTTATGGTGCTTGTTAAATGTTCATTTTCTTTATTTAATTTTCTTTTCTTTTTAAGTTCACTTAAGTCTTCTTGTTTTTCTAGATGATTTATTTTCTTATTTTCCTCTTTTAAATCTTCACATAATAATTCACTCCTTCTTTTATGTTTAGTTTTTGTTTTTCAAGTTCTTCATTTTCTGTTTTTAGGTCTGAGTTTGTATTTTCTAAACAGATATTTTTCTTACTAATTTTAAGTAATTTACATACTTCTTTTATTTTTCATAAAGTTCATTAAAAGCACTTTCTAAATTATCAGAATCTGAATCATTGCATGAATCAAAGGAAGAGTCAGAAGTTACCTTGTCTTCGGTGTTGGCCATGAAAGCCAAGTTGACTTCTTCACCTTCACTGCTTGAGCTTGACTCACTGTTGAGTCACTGCTGTTCTCCCAAGCAGCTGCCATTGCCTTCTTTTTGTACTTCTTGAATCTTCTGAAGTTGTCCCTCTTTTTGTGATCATTTTTCTTAAGCGTTGGACAGTCTGCTTGATGTGTCCAGGCTTCTTGCATTCATAACAGATCACTTCTCCTTTCTTCTGATCCTTTGCTTCTGGTTTTCTGAAGTCTTTGTTTTCTTGAAAAATCTTCTTCCGGACTGATACTTTTTCTCTTTGCTAGAATCCTTTGAAGTCTTCGAGACAGCATGGCTTCTTCATCATCACTGTCTTTACTGCTTTCACTATTATCCAAAGATTCTTCTGAATTGTCTTCACTTGCTTTGAGAGCATTTGATTGTTTCCTTCTGCTGGAGGATTCTCCTAATCTCTCCATGTTATCTCGTGAGCCATGAGAGATCCTATTAGCTTTTCCAATGACATTAAATTTAAATCATTGGCTTCTTCAATGGCTGTTACCTTTGGAGTCCATGAAGATGGTAGAGATCTGAGGACTTTCTAACCATGTCTGGTACATCATAAACCTTTCCCAATCCAGCTAATCCATTTGTAATGTCTGTGAATCTGCTGAACATCTGAGTTATTGATTCACCTGACTGCATCTGGAATCTTTCATATTGAGCTACTAGAATATCTATTCTCGTTCCTTTACCTTGTCTGTCCCTTCATAGGTAATTCTGAGCTTTTCCCACATCTCCATTGCGGATTTGCAGGCTGAGACTCTATTGAATTCTTTCTTGCTTAGGGCACAGCATAATATGCTCTTGGCTTTGCAGTTTAAGGATATTCTTTCCTATCATCATCTGTCCACTGAGCCTTAGCGTTTGTGACCAAAAGATCACCTTCTTCTACAATGGACCAGATTGTGTAATCATGACCTTGTAGAAATATTCCATTCTAGTCTTCCAGTAGGTGTAGTCTTCTCCATCGAACAAGGGAGGCCTGTTGACTGACTGACCTTCGAAGTTGCTTTGGGCTGCCATAGATCTTTGCTCTTCAGATCGTTGGATCTTCTTCTTTGTCGAAGAGACGGGCTCTGATACCACTTGTTGCCCAGCTAGCTAGCCCAGAGGGGGGGTGAATGGGTTATTAAAACTTCGATCTCTGATTAAAACCTGTTTACTGAAAGGATTGCACAACTTAATAACAAGGTTAGAGTTAGAGCAAATAAGACAACAATCACACAAAACACATCCACAAGACACAAGGATTTTTATCCTGGTTCGGAACTCCTCTCCACAGGAGACCTACGTCCAGTCCCTGAGCAATACCTCAGGATTTCACTACCAAGGGTACAATCCCCCTTAAGGATCCTTACACCCAGCCTCAACTGGTCTTCCTTCAACCTGAAGGGAAAACAACCACCCTGGATACCACCAGGTCTTCCTTCGTCCAGAAGGGAACACAACTAAAGAAGAAAATGTGTGGAACAGGCTTCAGACTCTAGCTTGACCAGCTACAAACTGAAGCTACCAAGGCCGAGAGAGAAAAAGATTTAACAAGGTTTTCTCTCCAAGGACTACACAAAAACTCCTTTTGATCACTGAGAGCTAAGAGCTAAGAACAAGGTTGGAGTGGAAGCTTCGCTCTTCTTTCAATCTTCTGAAGACTCGAAGAGATGGAGTTCTTTCTTTTCGAATTGTAAGCGTTGTTCTCTCTCTTCCTGTCTTCTTCTCCGTCTTGAGTCTTTTATTTATACTTCTGATTCAAATTTGAACGTTGAAGTGTCCGTTGTCTCTTATCCTGGTGTACGTTAGACTGGTCACCAAGGAAGCTTCTGATCGTCAGTCTTTTATCCTTTAGTACACGCCAGAGAAATGTTTTAGAATCTTGTATCTTGTATCCAACGTTGTACAGATGAGTCTTGTCAGATATCTGCAAGCATATTAACAATAAATAGAGGACAGCTAGGACTGCCGTCGATTGTTAGTTACAGATGGAACATATATTGCAATATATAGCAAGGCTCCGTTCTGTCTAAAAAGTACATAGACAGAGTAGCATGGAAATGGAAGATATTGTCTGCATGCATGGGAGGTACGATCAGAGAGCATTTAATGCGTAGCAGTCAACAGACAAGATATGACTTTGACTTTTCAACTCTATTAAAAAGCATTATACGATACAGCAAGAAATCGATATAAATAATCCCGATGCTTTCATGACTTATGAAATCGTTATGCGATAACAGACAAATCGTTATGACAGAGCATTATCAAATTATAATGATGAAATCGTTATGAGTTATAGCAAGTCGTTATGAACACTTATCAAGTCGTTATGAACTATAAAGAAATCGTTATGACTATCAAGTAGTTATGAACTGTAAAGAAATCGTTATGAACTCTAAAGAAATCGTTACAGCAATCAAGTCGTTATGAATGATAAAGAAATCGTTATGACTGTCAAGTCGTTATGAATGATAAAGAAATCGTTACAACAAACAAGTCGTTCGAGTTTCAAAGAAAGTTATGAAAAGTCTTAACAAATCGTTGCACAAAGCAAATCGTTATGAGAATCAAAGAAGTCGTTACGAGAAGTAAAGAAATCGTTACGGCTAGAGAGTCGTTGCGAGTTCTAAAGAAATCGTTACGAGGTCTAAAGAAATCATTATGGCTAGAGAGTCGTTGCGAGTTCTAAAGAAATCGTTACGAGGTCTAAAGAAATCGTTACGGCTAGAGAGTCGTTGCGAGTTCTAAAGAAATCGTTACGAGGTCTAAAGAAATCGTTACGGCTAGAGAGTCGTTGCGAGTTCTAAAGAAATCGTTACGATGTCTAAAGAAATCGTTACGACAGTCCAGTCGTTACGGGTTCTAAAGAAATCGTTGCGATATCGATTTGTTTGAATTTTCCGGTCAAAGAGGAAATCGTTCTACTTATCAAAGAAGTCGATACAAAGACTGGATAGAATGTGAGATGGACTACCTGATTGTCTTGAACTTTCATTTCTTTTATTTCCTGTTCTCAAGACTCAAGTAATCCATTAGTACTATTTGTTAATCATCAAAATTAATATAAATAAATGAATTATTTATTATGGGGCAGTTTGGTCATCAATCTCCCTTTTTGATGATGACAAAATATATAACATCATACAAAAATTAAACATGTTTCAGATTGACTTAGTTTTCTCCCCCATTTTGTCAATAAGCAAAAAGATAGGCTGTGAGACAAAGAAGAGAGATATCATTGTATTAAGTATGAGAAAGGTAGTACAAGGGAGATAACAAGGAGGCATGCTGAGTGAGATGACAGCATGCCTTGATCTCAAGGTCTTCAAACGTCTGTTGGAAAACCCCAGAAGCAACAGAGAAGTTGGGACCCATGGATTGGGTGGCCCTTTGAATGTACAAAGCCCTTTACTGATCCAAGAATTCTGCATACTGATCTGGGTCCAGAATGAATCTGAGGTAAGTGCTTTTCCGAAGTTGGCACGATGGAGAAATCTATCCAAAGAGATTGGATAGAAGATCTTCTGATCTACCAAATCCTGCTTCAGAGCGAAGAAAGCTGTATATTAGCTGCCCACTGAACATAAATCTCTTGAATAGGATTTATGGAGTTGAGATCCATGAAGGCTTCAGCTGAGAGAGAGGCTATTATTTTGAACCAAGGAACTGTTGATGGCCTCTAACTGAAGGTTGGTTTCCTTGTAGATGATTGCCCATACGGAGGGAGTAAGCCTTTCACACTCAGAAATGAGTGGAGCCAAAACCTGAGAGGAGATGCGGCCAGAGTGGTATTCTCTGAAGATATAAACCGCAGGAAGGAGGGCAGTCTGCTCTGCTTGGCTGACATTCTACCCATCTGCTTGGCAAACATGACAAATGCATGGGATCCTGCATCTGAATCAAATACTAGGGAATGCAGCTTTGGCAAAAGGACTAGAGAGTCAACCCGGATATCAGCAAAATTCACTGTTAGGGGAATATTCACTGGACGTTCGGATCTTAACATTACTATAGCTGAATGGAATTGAGAGAACTGGACTTCTGGCAGTTTATTCAAGAAGCAGAAGTCACTGTACTGCTGGAAGCTTTTGGCAATGCGGATCTCTTTCAAGATGAAAGGACCCCACAAATTCTTATGCTTGAGAAAGAAACCACTCAGAGAGAGTGAGAGAATGAGCTCCATGAGTAATGGATTCGGCGCCTGGCAGTCAAGAATTGTTGTATTGAGCTTTGTTGCCTTGACATTTGCCCACTGATCTTCAGTCTTGAACTCAGTCCCCTCAAGGATTTTGGATTTTTGAGAGTGGGATAACTGGGTAAGAGGAAGAAGAACAATGTTTAGGTGCTCAGAAAGGTTGAGGAAGGGAATGCCATAAATGGTGGAGAGGATGCACTTTTGAAGATATTCCTTATAAAGGAATCTTTTGTGAGGTTCAAGGGTAAGAGAGTACCAAAGAGGAGGAAATAAGGAGGAGGAGATGCTAACAGAGGATGATTTGTTCCTCTTTTTCTTGGCAGGACTGGGAGGATCAGTCCTGTGGATATGGGTGGCAGTGAAGGAGATGGTGGAAAGGGTATTTCTCTCAAAGTCATCCGGCAAGTTTGTGTCAAAGACCCAAGTAGAGGAGGTTTTTCTGGAATAAAAGTAACAGAGGAAGGAGGAGTAGGAGGATAGAAGAGGTGTTGGGATTGAAGGAGGAAGGTGGGTGAATGGAGTGGTTTGAGTTTGAGGTGATGAGGGGTGAGAAGGATGATGGACCTGAGGGGTGAGAGGGAGGAGTAGGAGAAAGAGGGTTGAGATGTAGTGAGAGAGGAAGATGGTTGAGTGCGAGGCACAGGGTTTAATGGTTGGTGGTGCAGGAGGGGCGTTGTAGAAGGAGAGGTAGGTGAGGACAAAACTGGAGTTGCAAGATTTGAAGTGTCAGGGCCGAAGTAGCTGTCATGGGCTCTTTCCCTTGACTGCTCTGACAACTGAAGAGGGTCCTGATGACCCTGAAGCTTGCCTGATGGCCCTGGTGGCCTGATGCTTGAACTGGTAGCCCTGTTGGCTGAGAGACTTCTGCTGGAGGCCCTGGTGGCTAGGAAATTCAGTTGGATGCTCTGAGTGGGTGCAGGAGGGACACCACTAGACCTTGAAAGATTAGCCAGCAAATTCTTCATATCAGACATCTCTTTATTGAACCACCTCATTGCATTTCGAATTGAGGATAGGTCAGAGGAGGTTGAAGCTTGATTAGAAATAATGCCCTGAACACTTGTCTGAACTGATGACAAGACTTCTCTTGAGCTTTCAGCATGCCATAATAGGCTTCAGATTGACTTTTCTGTGACTCTTTCTTGGCCTTTTGTGAGCCACTCTTTTGCTTCCCTTGCTGAATGACAGGCTCTCAAGATTGATATTGCTTGCACTTGGGCCTTCACTAACAGGAACACTGGCAGGAGGTGGAATTCCCAAATGCCTACTTGCTCCCCAATAGGAGTGGGGAGTTCAACACTTTCTTGCTCCCCCTGAGCAGGAGCTTCTTCCAAAACAACTTTCTCCAAAGTGACCTTCTGCCATGGATTCAGACACTTTAGGTTCAAAGAGACTTTGCTCCCCTTGGCTAGGAGCTTCTTCCATGACCACATTTTGTTGAGTACCTGCTTGTTATCAACATTAGCAATTGGTTCAGACTGAATTTCTATATGGCTGGTGCCATAACTTCTTCTTCAACACATCCACCTTCTTTAGAAGTAGCTAAGGTGGAGGGAATGGAATCCAATACCTCTCTTAAGATTGAGGCGACTAAGGTGGTGGGCAAAGAGTCTGCCACACCAGCTGCACCTTCTTCCATCTGAACTTCTGGAGAATGAGAGATAATCTCCACAACAGGTGAGACTGAAACTTCTGCCTGGCTGGACACAACTGGTTACTGCTGCTGCTTGAACAACTGCTGCCGCTGCTTGCTCTGTGCTGCTGTTCTTCTTGCTACTGCTGCTTGCTCTGCTGCTGCTTCTTCTTTTCTGATGCTGCTTGCTCTGTGCTGCTGCTGCTTCTTGAACTTCTGGGATCCCCAATAATTGCTTCTCCTTCAGCCATAGAGAACTTGACCAAATTCCATCTTGCACTGAAAAACCACTTTTCTTCAAATTTCTGGACCTTATAGACTGGCCCATCTTCTCTACTACAGCTTCAGACACATCTACTCCAAAATGCTTGAAAATCCTGGTGAGTAGATGAGCATAAGGCAAGGAAACATTTAGCTTGCTCTTTGTTCCCAGATTTGAGTACTGGCAATTTCTTCTCTCAATCATAACTGCGGCCAGATTTATCTTCTTGTTCTGGATTACCCAGAACATCAAGTCTGAGTCTGCCTTAGTGCATGAAGAAAAGGTAGCACTTCGAGGAACTATGATTTGGCAGACAATAAAGTGGAGCAACCGATTGAAAGCTGACATCTGATTTATATCCAATTTTCCATCCTTCAGCTTAAACCCTAGACCAATAATGCCAAGACCCTTAGCTTCATCATTTACTGAGTCCACACCACTAAATCCTGATGTCTTCACTCCAAACAACTCATGCAATAGATCATAATCTATCTTGATCTGGGTGCCTTTACTGTGGAGACAAGGGACCCATCTGCCTCTGACTTCAAACAAATGAAAAAGGCTTTCACAAGGTCCGGGTAGCTTACCTCGGGAAAGTAACAATATCCATCCATGCATTCTTCTCAAGGCTTCGACTAAACGGACATGCCACTCTTCTCAAGATTCTAAACATCACTGCCTTATTTCCGCAAATCTTCGTCTTCACAAACGTAAACCTCTCTGCTCCTTTGGGGACAAATATCAGCATGTAGACCCCTACGCTTCCGGAGATCATCGGAGCGGCCATAGGTAGAGGAGAAGGAGATTTAGTGAAGGGAAATGATGGAAGAGATGGAAGCTCTCGAAGGGATTCTTCGCGGGAAGAGGAGAGAAAGCTTCGAAAGTTGCAGAGAGTCGATCCCAAAATCGTTAGGGCATCGGCTTTGGGTGAACAGATAGAGGATAAAAGGGGTAAGGTAGAAGACAAGTCGTTCTCAGAGCGATTTGGATAAATTAATATTA
>CM024754.1:119563554-119928961 GCA_014218235.1 Colocasia esculenta
AGACATGATTAACCCATGTTATAGTTAATTCGACTGGTAAGTTAATAAATGACATTAATGATATAAATTTAATTATTTAAAATGACATTGCACGACTTGTCATATCCTCAAGATTTCTTTACACTTACACACACATAACATTATAAATATCATTTGACCCTAATAAATTATGCAATAATGTATTCGGTAAATTAGCGAAATAAATGACTAAATTATCCTATTTTATTAAATACAATTGTTGTCACACCCCGATATTTAGCAGCGGAATAAATACCGGGGGACGTGAACGATACAGATAGACGTATCACAGTTGAATAGCGCAGAGTCACAATATAATAACACTTTTTGAATCATAATAACATCATCAAAAGTACTCTTTATTCATTTCATTCAACTAGATACAACCTTACATAAGAAAGATCCAACTAAAGGTCCATATTCAAATAAAACTTCCAGAAAAGTTAACTATTACATAGACTACTCAATTGTCTATTCTAAGCTATCATCGACTCATATGGAGGGTGCTCATCTGTGACGACCCAACAAGCAAACTGGCCCAACAACCGTGCCAGTTAGTAGACTTCCAAGAAGGTCACCCATCCTAGGACTACTCCCAACTGAGCACGCTTACTTCAGAGTTCTTTTCCTACTCGAGCTCTGAAAATGACTAGTCCGGGTTGTTGGTAGTCTACTGATTAGTCTATTTACATATTCTTATATGGGGTGTTACAATCTACCCCTCTTATATAAGCGACGTCCTCGTCGCTGCTCACATATAGCACACAATCAAACCCCAGGCAGGCAGGATTCTAGAGGTGGCCTCCACAGGTTCAAGAGGGGCTCCCACTATGTAGCACTTTGCGCCATTAGGCTTCAAGACGTGGCTCCCATAGCGTAGCACTTTGTCCTGTGTGGCACTTAGTTCCTGTACTTCCGGCTGGGTAAGGCTCTGATACCATTTGTGACGACCCAACAGCAAACTGGCCCAACAACTGTGCCAGTTGGTAGACATTCCCAGGAAGGTCACCAATCCTGGGACTACTCCAACTGAGCACGCTTAACTTCAGAGTTCTTTTCCTGCTCGAGCTCTGAAAAGACTATCCGGGTTGTTGGTAGTCTGCTGATTTAGTCCATTTAACATATTCTTATATGGGGTATGACAATCTACCCCTCTTATATAAGCGACGTCCTAGTCGGCTCACACATAGCACACAACAAACCCCAGGCAGGTAGGATTCTAGAGGTGGCCCCCACAGGTTCAAGAGGTGGCTCCACTATGTAGCACTTTGTGCCATTATGGCTTCAAGAGGGGCTCCCATAGCGTAGCACTCTGTCTATGTGGCACTTAGTTCCTGCACGTCCGGCTGGGTAAGGCTCTGATACTATTTGTGACGACCCAACCAGCAAACTGGCCCAACAACGTGCCAGTTGGTAGACTTCCAGGAAGGTCACCCATCCTGGGACTACTCCCAACAGAGCACGCTTAACTTCAGAGTTCTTTTCCTGCTCGAGCTCTGAAAATGACTAGTCCAGTTGTTGGTAGTCTACTAATTTAGTCCATTTACATATCTTATATGGGGTGTTACATCATCTCTTCCCGGCCCATCGGACTCCACTGGCTCTTCATCACTTCTGAAAAAGGGTAGGATGGAGGGTGAGCGAACTAGCTCAGTAGGATTTACATCTCAATATTGTGCGGGCACTAATATACTGTGATTAGCATTTTACTCAAGCAAGATAGAACATGTATATGACAAGCATGCAATACTAACAGATCGAATAGCAGAATAGAAGGATATCATTTCATATCAAATGTCGAGTTGCATATATACAGTGGACAGATAATTCAAGAATAGAATCGTATCAAAGAGATTGGCCATATTCAGATAGATATCATGTGTCACATGAATAGACGTATCACATCAAATCATATCATATCAGATCACATCAGACTTATCATATCAAACAAAGGCACATTCACACAAATCTTGCATATCGTATCAGTGCCATGCCACGCACCACAAGTCCATACTCCCGCAGTTAAAAAGTACGTTGGGGTGCTCCTCCCCAGGACCAGACAGGGCCCCTATTGCACAGGCATTGGTTCAAATTTGGACCGGAGTCCTACGTTGTGTCGAACAAACATATTCATATTATGGCCACAGAGTTTCAATAACAAGCTCGTAGAAAAAGGAACATGATCATTCATAGAGTCACGGAATGACAAACAGCTCAAAAGAATAAGGCAGGATAACGATGTATCTTATGTTGCATAGTTCATTAATGTCTTGACATGAGGATGTTTCTAAAGACAGATCATATGCAGAATATGTGCTCTCAATTTCCCCAAGAAGGGTGTGCCTATTGTGCAAAAGTGTAAGTGACGAGTCACGATCTTTCCTAGCATGTATGCATATGACAAATAATTAATTGAACACCAGAAAGCATGTAACTATTGAACTTATATGCAACTCATGACATTAACACCACTAACAAGTCCATACTAACATGTATTCATCCCCACATTCATATCATATTCTTATCTTATCAATTGACAATAAGCAAGATCAGAAGATAATCCAATGAACATAAGGACAATCAAAATTACACATTAGAATCATATTCGTATCATTACCATTTTCTTCAATGGGTTGATTTATTTTAGGTCTATGCATACTATATAACATCATGCTTATGCCTGTAGACATCATGGAATGATCAGACCCAAAATATGCAAAATCTTGTAAGGGTAGTGTCGACACACCTCTGACTAGTGTCGACATAGTGCTTCAAACACAAGATAAAATAATGCAGAACTGGTCAAGTAGTGTCGACACTAGATCAAGTAGTGTCGACACTAGAGACAGCTTCCAGAAAACCTTCTGGCCAATATGGGACAATGTGTCGACACTAGATCAGGTAGTGTCGACACTAGATCAACCCCCAGAAACTTTCTGGGTCAAATTGGGACAATGTGTCGACACTAGATCAGGTAGTGTCGACACTAGAGAGCTTCCAGAACACTTTCTGGGCTGTTTTGGGACAGTGTGTCGACACTAGTTTAAGTAGTGTCGACACTAGTGGCCCTCACAGACAAAAACATATGACTCTAGTGTAACCAGAAAACACGTCTCATGCAGCGATTCACTTCCACCTGTTATAAATCTCTAACGAATGACATTTAGACAAAACGTTCAACATGAAAGATGAAGAGGACAACTAGTAGAAGAACTTTGATGTTGGGGATTTGATCTAATTTGGTATCAAATCTCAAGAAAATATATGAAGAACAAAAAGTCAAGTGTAGCCCGATATCACAGTATCATGCAATGACTCTCTCACCATGCTTGCAACTATCTAACAAAAGACTTTTGGACAAAACGTCCAACATAAACGATGATCATGAATACAAATAGAAGAACTTTCATGAAGGAAGTTTAGTCAAATTCTGTCTCGAATCATGTGCATAATACAAAGAACGGGAAAAGCCCTAACTGTGCACGACTTAGGGAAAACAGCGAATACGCAATGTATACTCCATGAAAACTAGTCAAACCAAGTGCAAATGTACCTAGACTCAGAGAACTACATGATGGTATTGGTTTTATTTAATCTTGGCCAAGAACATCTACCTTTGAATGCTAAGAACTCTCTGCAGATTTCTGGGTTGATGCAGAGCGAGGTTGAGGAAGACCACGATTCTCCCCAGCCGTTTTCCACTTCCCCAGTGCTCCAAACTTGCTACTCTCGACCCCAACTTGTTGCTAAACCTTCCCCAAGAGTTTAGGGATGAGTTATTATAGTTTTAGGGTGTAGTTAAGAGTCCTAACGAGACTAGGAAAGGGGCTACGAGCTCTGTTTCCCACTTTCCATAAAATCTGGGATTCCCTTACCCAAAAGAGGTAGCAAAGGTTTAGGAAACCACCTCTTAGAGTTGGGTCCGGTTATGGCTTACCTTTCCTGACTAATTACCTCAATTTTAACCCCTAACTTGCCCTCTCCAAGTATGGCATAATTACATACACGAATTTCTGGATAAATTCCTGTCTTAGTTCATTTATATCCTTGGGCCAAATGTGCTCTATTGGCCCAATCGTGTTAATGGGTCATTAACACATGGTATTGGAAGTCTCTCTAATATGTTTATTTAATTTATCCTCATTTATTTCCAAAGTTTTTTAAATCACTAAATTTTCGGGGTGTTACATCCTCCTCCACTTAAAAAAAAATTTGGTTCCCAAATTTACACGTAATGGTGTAGTTCGTACCTGAGAATAGTTCTGGGTGGGTTTTCTTCATTCTTTCCTATGTTTCCCAGGTAGCATTGGTAACTCCCTCTCGACTCCATTGGACCTTCACCATAGGTATGGTACGATTCCTGAGTCGTTGAATCTTCCGATCTAACAGTTTGATCGGTTTCTCTTCATAAGTCAGGTCCTCCCGAATCTCCAAGTCCTCATGGTTGATTACATGGTCGGCATTAAATAAATACTTTCTCAGCATGGATATGTGGAACACATTATGCACGTTCGCCAGTTGCGGAGGTAGTGCAAGTCTATACGCCACCTGACCAATCCTTTCCAGAATTTCATATGGCCCTATAAATCTGGGACTCAACTTTCCATTGATCCCAAATCTTTGAATTCCCCTTGAAGGTGAGACCTTCAAGAAGACATGTTCTCCAACCAGAAATTCTAGTTCTCTCCTTCTCTTGTCTGCATAACTCTTCTGCCTAGATTGTGCTATCTTCAGATGTTCCCTGACAATCTGAACCTTTCTGACAGTCTCCTCAACTAAGTCGGGTCCAACCCATTGGTTCTCCCCAACCTCTTCCCAGCAAAGGGGTGATCTGCAGCTCCTGCCATATAAGCTTCAAATGGAGCCATCTGATACTTGCCTGATAGCTGTTGTTATATGCAAACTTCATCAGGTACAACTGATCATCCCATCGACCTCTAAAATCTAGCACTAGAGCACGAAGCATATCTTCCACAATTTGATTGGTCCTTTCGGTTTGTCCATCAGTCTGAGGATGAAAGGCAGTACTAAAGTTTAGTTTAGTATCCATTGCTGCTTGTAAACCCTTCCAGAAATGTGAAGTAAATCTAGGGTCCCGATCTGATATTACGCTAGATGGACCCCATGCAGTCTAACTACTTCCTTAACATATAGGCAGCCAATACATCCACTGACCATGTACTCTTAATCGGCAAAAAGTGAGTTGATTTAGTCAATCGGTCAACTATTACCCAAATTGCATCCATACCACCTCTAGTCTTGGGCAATCCCATGATAAAGTCCATACCGATGCTATCCTACTTCCACTCCGGGATTTCTAGTGGTAACAGTCCACCAGCTGTACGGAAATGCTCGGCCTTGACTTTCATGCATGTTAAACAGTACAATACATGATCGGCCACATCCCTCTTCATGTTTGGCCACCAGTACGACCTTTTCAAGTCTTGGTACATCTTTGCTCCAGGATGAATCGGTACTTGGATTGGTGGGCTTCATTTAATAACCTCTTCTTGAGCTCTCCATGATCAGGGACACATGTTCTACCTCGGAATAATAATCTTCCCTCAGCTGATAGTGTGAAGTCCGGTCTTTGTTCTAACTTCTCCCTGATCTCAACTAAGAATGGATCCTCCCTGTTTCTCCTGATTTCGGTCAACAGATCAGATTGTATTTGGAGATTGGAAATCATTACTGTTTTTCCTTCTTTCCCATGTCTAAGTTCAAACTTGCAAATTGCTCCAGTAACTTCCATTCGCCCAGCATCATACTAGCTAGCATAGCTCCTGGTTGTCTACTTAGAGCGTCTGCCACTACATTGGCTTTCCCAGGGTGATACTGAATGGAAAAGTCAAAGTCCTTAAGGTGCTCTAACCACCTTCTTTGTCTCATGTTAAGCTCCTTTAGTGAGAACAAGTATTTCAAACCCTTGTGGTCAGAAAAGACCTTAAATTGCTCACTATAGATATAATGCCTCCAAATTTTCAAGGCAAATACTACAGCCGCTAACTCCAGGTCGTGAACTAGGTAGTTCACTTCGTGGATCTTCAACTGTCTTGAGGCATATGCTATACTTTCCCTTGTTGCATTAAGACGCATCCCAGACCTGTTCCAGAAGCATCTGAATAAATTTCAAATCCTCCCTCTTCAGTGGGTAAGGCGAGGACAGGAGTAGTGGTCAGACACTTCTTCAAGTTGTTAAAACTTTCTTCACATTCATCGGTCCACACAAACAGGTTTTCCTTCCGGGTCAGCTTGGTTAATGGTACTGCAATCTTTGAGAAGTCCTTTATAAACCTCGATAATATCCTGCCAATCCTAGAAAGCTCCTGATCTCGGTGACGCTTGTCGGTCTTTCCCAGTTCAGCACAACCTCACCTTTGATGGATCAACAGCGATACCATCCTGGTTACCACATGTCCTAAAAAGGATACCTCCTCAAGCCAAAATTCACATTTGCTTAGCTTGACATATAATTTATTCTCCCTTAAAATCTGTAATGAGATCCTCAAATGCTCTTCAAGCTCTTCCTTCATCTTGGAATAGATTAATATATCATCGATGAATACCACCACAAATTTATCGAGATATGGGCGATAAATGCTATTCATCAACTGCATGAAAACTGCAGGGGCATTCGTTAGTCCAAAAGGCATAACAATGAATTCATAATGCCCATACCTGCTTCGGAAGGCTGTCTTGTGAATGTCTTCTCCTTTGATCCTGAATTGATGATAACCGGATCTGAGATCTATTTTAGAGAAGTATCTAGCTCCAGATAATGGTCAAACAACTCATCAATCGTTGGCAGAGGGTATTTGTTCTTGATAGTTAACTGGTTTAGTTGTCTGTAATCTATACATAGCCTCATCGACCATCTTTCTTCTTGACGAAGAGGACAGGTGCACCCCATGGTGATGTACTAGGTCAGATGAAACCTTCTCTAACAGTTCATCAGCTGCTCTTTTAATTCCTTCAGTTCTGCGGGGGACATTCTATATGGTGCCCTAGATACTGGTGCTGCTTCAGAGACCAACTCGATGGTAAAATTGACCTCTCACTCAGGAGGAATTCCTGGCAAGTCTTTGGGAAAAACATCAGCGTATTCGCTGACAACATGGATGTCCTCCACTTTGACTTCCTTCTTTGTGATAACCACAGCAGCAAGAAAGGCCATACAACCTTTCCTCATCATCCTTTTGGCTTGTAGTGCAGAAATAAGTGACAATCTCCTGCGGTTCCTATCCCCTGTGAACACTAGTTTTGGGTAATGGCTAAAAGTTACCCGACTTCTCCTGCAGTTGATACTAGCCCCATGTTCAGACAACCAGTCTGCTCCCAGTATCATATCATAACCCTCCATGTCCATACATATTAAATTGCTGGTAGGTTTTGAGTTTCAATCAACACTCACTAGAGGGTATATGGTTGTAAGATTGGTGCCAGGACCAATCGGGGTTGACACAACTATTCCAGATTTCATTGGGACGGGTTTCACAGGTAGGGTATCAACAATGTTTGAGATATAAAGGAATGTGTTGCTCCCGTATCAAAGAGAACATATGCGGGTCGGGAAAGAATAGTGAGTGTACCTTCCACGATACCTCCTTCTTCAGCAGCTTCCGGTTCCTGGATAGCTTGCAATCGGCCTTGCCTCTTCTGTCCATTCGACGTTGTCCTGAGGGGCTTGTTCTTTCAGCATTGGGCAGTCCGAGATCCTATGGTCACGACTACCACAACGCAGGCATCTCCCTTGCGCTCTCCAGCATTGTTCAGACCGGTGACTAGCTTTGTCACAGTGTTTGCACCTTTCTCCGTTGCCACCACTATCTACTTACCTAACTCCTTTGGCTTTTTATCAGCTGGTTCATTTACTCCGCCACTGGGCATTTTCTTCCCAATGGTCGGCTGATACCTTCCTGTAGAAGACACTTGCTCCCTTTTCGCGGGTCTTCCATAATTCTTTTAGCAGTCTCCATGGCATCTTCCAGTAACTGAGCCTCTTTACCATGTCAGCATAGGTTTGAATGTCCATTGGCGCCAGTTGAGTGATGAACTAGGGCCTTAAGCCATTTAGAAAGCGTTTCGCCTCATCCTTTCTGTCCCAATTAAGTGAACAACATATTGGGACAGACAAGAGAATTGGGCCTCATACTCAGCCACATTGAGTCCCTCTGCTTCAAAGCCGCAAATTCAGGTGCTTTCCGTCTTGGACCCTCTCAGAAAAGTACTTGGTGTTGAATTGCTCAATGAACTGAGCCCATGTTAGTTGCTAGCCATTCATGTTGCTTCTACGACTCCCACCATGCCCGGGCATCCTTTTCCAATTGGAAAGTCACCAGTAGTACTTTGTTCTGGTCTGTGCATTGCATGACCCTGAATGTACTTTCAATTTCGTTAACCCAATGTTCAACAACATCTGGGTCAGTACTCCCTTCAAACCTAGGCGGATCCATATTCCGAAAATTCCGATGGAGATCACCGGCTCCGCGGTTACCTCCACCCTGGGTGGCTTGTAGGATAGCCTGAGTCAAGTTCTGTATGTTCGTTGCATGTCCTAGCCTGGGCTCGTTCAGCGACCATTAAGGTAATAAGTACCTTCAAGATAATAATATAAGTCAGTCATCTAAATATATATCACATGTGACTTCTATTCCCATGGTTCTACCCAAGCTCACATTAGGTATGACAGATTTTGACTCGTGTAATCTAGTTTCATTCTATGTTCTTATTCCCTTGGACCCTAAGTTTAAGCTCTGATACCAACTGTCACACCCCGATATTTAGCAGCAGAATAAATACCGGGGGACGTGAACGATACAGATAGACGTATCACAGTTGAATAGCGCAGAGTCACAATTGAATATAATAAAACTTTTCAAATCATAATAACATCATCAAAAGTACTCTTTATTTCATTTCATTCAACTAGATACAACCTTACATAAGAAAGATCCAACTAAAGGTCCATTATTCAAATAAAACTTCCAGAAAAGTTAACTATTACATAGACTACTCAATTGTCTATTTCTAAGCTATCATCGACTCATATGGAGGGTGCTCATCACTCTTGTCCTGCCCCATCGGACTCCACTGGTTCTTCATCATTCCTAAAAAAGGGTAGGATGATAGGGTGAGCAAACTAGCTCAGTAGGATTTACATCTCAATATTGTGCGGGCACTAATACACGTGATTAGCATTTTACTCAGGCAAGATATGAACATGTATATGATGACAATGCATGCAATACTAACAGATCGAATAGCAGAATAGAACGGATATCACATCAGACTTATCATATCAAACAAAGGCACATTCACACAAATCTTGCATATCATATCAGTGCCATGCCACGCACCACAAGTCCATACTCCCGCGGTTGAAAAGTACATTGGGGTGCTCCTCCCCAGGACCAGACAGGGCCCCTATTGCATAGGCATTGGTTCAATTTTGGACCGGAGTCCCACGTTGTGCCGAACAAACAGATTCATATCATGGCCACAGAGTTTCAATAACAAGCTCGTAGTAAAAGGAACATGATCATTCATAGAGTCAAGGAATGACAAACAGCTCAAAAGGACAAGGCAGGATAACGACGTATCTTATGTTTCATAGTTCATTAATGTCTTGACATGAGAATGTTTCTAAAGACAGATCATATGCAGAATATGTGCTCTCAATTTCCCCAAGAAGGGTGTGCCTATTTGTGCAAAAGTGTAAGTGACGAGTCACGGATCTTTCCTAGCATGTATGCATATGACAAATAATTAATTGAACACCGGAAAGCATGTAACTATTGAAACTTATATGCAACTCATGACATTAACACCACTAACAAGTCCATACTAACATGTATTCATCCCCACATTCATATCATATTCTTATCTTATCAATTGACAATAAGCAAGATCACAAGATAATCCAATGAACATAAGGACAATCAAAATTACACAATAGAATCATATTCGTATCATTACCATTTTCTTCAATGGGTTGATTTATTTTAGGTCCATGCATACTATATAACATCATGCTCATGCCTGTAGACATCATGTAGTGTCGACACACCCCTGACTGGTGTCGACACAGTGCTTCAAACACAAGACAAAATAATGCAGAACTGGTCAAGTAGTGTCGACACTAGATCAAGTAGTGTCGACACAGTGCTTCAAATACAAGGCAAAATGATCAAGTAGTGTCGACACTAGATCAAGTAGTGTCGACACTAGAGACAGCTTCCAGAAAACCTTCTGGCAAATATGGGACAATGTGCCGACACTAGATCAGGTAGTGTCGACACTAGATCAGCTCCCAGAAACTTTCTGGGTCAAACGGGACAGTGTGTCGACACTAGATCAGGTAGTGTCGACACTAGAGAGTTCCCAGAACACTTTCTGGGCTGTTTTGGGACAGTGTGTCGACACTAGTTTAAGTAGTGTCGACACTAGTGGCCCTCACAGACAAAACATATGACTCTAGTGTAACCAGAAAACACGTCTCATGCAGTGATTCACTTCACCTCTTATAACTCTCTAATGAATGACATTTAGATAAAATGTTCAACACGAAAGATGAAGAGGACAACTAGTAGAAGAACTTTTATGTTGGGGGTTGGATCTAATTCGGTCTTGAATCCCAATAAAACATATAAAGAACAAAAAGTCAAGTGTAGCCCGAAATCACAGTATCATGCAATGACTCTCTTACCATGCTTGTAACTCTCTAACGAAAGATTTTTGGATAAAACGTCCAACATAAAAGATGATCGTGACTACAAATAAAAGAACTTTCATGAATGAAGTTTAGTCAAATTCTATATCTAATTACGTGCATAATATGAAGAACGGGAAAAGCCCTAACTGTGCACGACTTAGGGAAAACTGCGAATACGCAATGTATACTCCACGAAAACTAGTCAAACCAAGTGCAAATGTACCTAGACTCAGAGAACTACATGATGGTATTGGTTTTATTTAATCTTGGCCCGAGAACACCTACCTTTGAATGCTAAGAACTCTCTGCAGATTTCTAGGTTGATGCAGAGCGAGGTTGAGGAAGACCACGATTCTCCCCAGCCGTTCTCCACTTCCCCAGTGCTCCAAACTTGCTATTCTCGACCCCAACTTATTGCTAACCCTTCCCCAAGAGTTTAGGGATGAGTTATTATAGTTTTAGGGTGTAGTTAAGAGTCCTAACGAGACTAGGAAGGGGCTACGAGCTCTGTTTCCCACTTTCCATAAAATCTGGGATTCCTTACCCAAAAGAGGTAGCAAAGGTTTAGGAAACACCTCTTAGAGTTGGGTCCGGTTTTGGCTTACCTTTCCTGACTAATTACCTCAATTTAACCCCTAACTTGCCCTCTCCAATTATGGCATAATTACATACACGAATTCTGGATAATTCCTGTCTTAGTTCATTTATTCCTTGGGCCAAATGTGCTCTATTGGACCAATCGTGTTAATGGGTCATTAACACATGGTATAGAAGTCTCTCTAATACGTTTATTTAATTTATCCTCCTTTATTTCCAAAGTTTTTTAAATCACTAAATTTTCGGGGTGTTACAATTGTCTTCATTTTATACGCGCATTTTAAATACCGTTATCATTTTCCCTCGACTTCGAGCACTCGAAGCACGACGGACCCATTTCTATACACTTTCTCTTGACTTGGATCACCTCTCCATCGGGAATACTCTCGACTGGGCCAGGGACTCCTTGACAATACCTCCGTAAGTCTTCTTGGCTTTGGCGCACGTCCTTAGTCAACGAGCTGGTTGTACCCTAAAACCCGTTACACCTTAGGGATCAGTACGATCCATGGCTTTAGTGTGTTCTTTCCTTATCTTTTGATCACACCGGACCATCTCGCTTGTGTACACAACACGGCTAGTGGGCGGTGATGATTTCTACCAGATTGTCGGCCCGCAATGGTGTGACCGTGCAGACGTTACTATCGATGTTTAACGTGATTTTACAATAATACCCCTATCTCATCTGCTCTCTATATTCTCTCATTTATTCACGTTCATTCTACTCTCTCATCTATCTCGTCTAGTACTCTCTCATCTCTTCTTGTACTCTATTGGCCATTCTTGTTATTGTCTAAGATAAAGAAATGACTAATGCCATCGCAATAGAGCCCGATCTGGTCCTGGGAGGAGCGCCTGAAATGTGCCAGTACCCATGGGAGTTAAAATGATCAAGGATGTGTTACGGCATGCATCCAGTGCCAGTTTACTATCTAGATTAATCTATGCCAATCAAAGTACTATCTCTACAAGTGCAAGCGTGATCGTTACTAGTGCACCGTTGTGCAATTTACATGTTATAACATTACATGGCCATTCTATTGTCGTTCTCGTTGTACTATTTTTCCTGTGCCAGTTGCTATTGTTCTCTTGTTATCATGACATGCTCTACGTGACTTTACTCTCTAGTTAGCCTGCCATTAAAACATTAACTATTTAAAGCATGCTTGTGTTCATGAGATATTAAGTCCTACTGGGCGTTATTCGCTCATCCTGCATATTTTTTAATGTGTTTCAGGTGAGTCAGATCATGACCACACTCACGAGGATGGGACCGATGAGGAGACTCAGGAGTGACTATTTCAGCAACCAGTGCTATAGTAGTAGTCAGTTAGTATAGTTATGAGTTAGTGAGTCAGTTAGTCATAATGTAATAGTTTGATTTTGAATAAAGTACTTGGGCCCTAGTTTGGCTCTGATACGTTTGTAATAGTTAGTTCTTGAAGCTTGATGAGTTATTAGTGAATGTAATGAGACTAATGGTCATTAATGAAATTGGAAGTTATTTGGTGTTATCCAGATGTGCAATGGTTGTTATTATTTCTCGCTCTGTACTATTTAATAACTGTAATCCCGCTCCGATATTCCGCGTCGGGGCGTTACAAAACACTCTCGTACTTACGTATTCAAGTCGGTCTGCGTTAGGTATATGAGTTTTAATTTGTTAGAATAACGGAAGTTGCTTTAATTAGATGGAACTTTTAAATATCAATTTAAGGTCTCAAATATTTTTTTCTAAAAATGATTATCAGTGGAAACGTTTCTAGGCGGTTTTCACAACTACCCTACATGTCCTGTGATATGTCATCAGTGCAGTAGGTGCTTCTCTCTCTCTCTCTTTTCCTTTTTTTTTTACTTGTCATCCTAATTTAACCGGACCGCTCATGTTTTGGTATAGTTAGGTCACACCCATTGTGTGGATCATAGTCTCACTCATATATACATATATATAGTAAATATTGAGGTGCAGCAGAATTACTGCCGCTGGATCCCCATCCAGCGGCAGCCACAAAAAAAGAAAAAAACTGCACGCGTGAGGTGCATGCAATGCTAGTTGCCGTTGGATGGGGATCAATAGCAGTAATTGAGATGCAGTGGGATCACACCGCCGCATCTCAACATTTCTCTCTCTCTCTCTTTCTCTCTCTTTATATATATTAAATATATATAGAGAGAGAGAGGGAGAGATTGTGACACATGATTTGACAAAAATATTCGTACTGATGCACGTGGAATGGGCTTGACGCCCTTCTTCCTTGTATTCTATTTCTTCTATTGTAGCACTATACTATCATGTCCAATCTCGAGCCATTATTGGCTAGGCCCATCATAGGCCTCCCACTCCAAGGCTAGGAATTGAGTTGATAGATTTTGATTCTAGAGTTTTAGGTTTGTGGAGGCATGACAATTATAGACTACTTTGAGAGGGGGTACCCCTGGATAAATATCTTTATCCAGGGGTAAACTCCTCCCCATATTTTGGGGAGGAGAGTGAGGGTACCAAGGGTACCCTAGGTAACCAAGTTACTCATGGGTAACTTTGCCCCACCTCAAGAGGTGGGCAAGGTGGGTAACTTTTTTTTAATTTTTTGTAAAAAATATTACTAAATTTTAAATATTATTTTATTATATATCTCTTAATATTATCTTTTTTTTTATTTTTTTAAAGAAGATAAATTGAGTCAAAATTTTTAGTTGACTAAAAAAATTAAAAAATAAGTATTCTACCCTTAATTAGTTGGATAAGATAGAAATACATGTCAAAATGAGGTAGATTGAGTTAGAGGACTCCTGATTAAACTATTGAAGAGTAGTTTACCTTTGTGTCAAAGTGGGAACGTGTCTTGAGATTTGGATGTGCTACGGTGGGCCATGGTCATTGATCTGCATAACTGGCGAGTATTGAGACGGGACCTGGGTATTATGTTAAGCTGCGGGTGGGGTTGTCTTGTTTTTCATTTTACGCTTTTCCCAGCGTTGTGAGATCATGAGAGCTTGGAGTGTCAGTGAGTTGAACACTAGGAGGAAAAGCGAAGTTTCAGATGGCCTAAATGCGGTGGAAATCCATCTAAAAATTCATAGGAAAAGGGAATTACCAACAGATTTTCGACACTTTTCGATGTTTGAACAAATAAAAATATTCTGGTGGAAGAAAATTAGGTCAAAAAATCCGTCAATAATATTGCCGATGGAATTTTATTCGATTGAAAATCTATGATGAAAAGTCCATTGATAATTTTTCTCACAACTTTTTCGACATAAGTCTTTCCATCGGTGATGTGGTAAAAAATTCACAAGTATTTTTTAATTAAATTTAAAAAGTTATTTAAATTTAAAAATACATCTATGGAAAAAAATGCACATCCACCATAACAAATATAATAACAATCAATAAATATCCTCTGCATCTATATCATCATCCTCCCCATCCTGCTCGCCTTCTTCATCCCCACTCGCCAGAGGATCTTATATTACAAAAATTAACATTAGACATGTATAAATAATGAAAACATTATTTAAAAATCAAATTAAACAATTTGTTTGATTTTATATATTCAAAACAAGATCATATTCATGAATTATCTAACTTAGTTCGAAAATAAGTAATTTGAACACTAAGTCAAACTGGATATCCAATTCTTTAACTTAGAAATTCAAAACAATCACCACCTAAGTTGTGTTGGAACAATCGACATGTTAATCAGATTAGTATTTCACATTTTCGAGCTTCAAATCCATTTTTTTATTTTAAACTAATTTAATTCAAAAATGAGTTATTTGAGTACCGAGTCCAAATCGAATAATCGATTTAGATTCTATCAGCTCTCCTAAGTCACAATCACCACCCATATTGTGTTGGAACAATTGACATGCCAATCACACTAGTATTTAACATTTTGGATATCCAAAATCAAGTTCTTTGATTTTAAACTAAGTTAATTCGAAAATGAGTTAGTTCAGCGTCGAGTCCAAACCGAATATTTGATTTAGATTCCATCAACTCTTCCAAGTTAGAATCACCACCCAAGTCATGTTGGAACTATCACTGGTGATAGGACTGGTATTTCACATTTTGGAACCCAAGTTATTTGATTATAAATTAAGTTAATTTGAAATGAGTTATTTGAACACCGAGCCCAAATCAGATATCCAATTTTGATTCTATCAACTCTTCCAAGTCACAATTACCACACAAGTCGTATTGCAACAATCAGCCTGCCAATCAAGATGATGTTTTCAATTTTGGTCCCTCAAACCTCAGTTCTTTGAACTAAACAATAGTATTATAACTCTAAATCATGTGAAATTCAAAAAAGAGAAAAGAAGAGTTCTTTCAACAAAATAATAGTATTATATAAATTATGTGACATTTAAAATTATAACAACTCACATGAGGATGTTGTGCTGAGGTTGAGGGTGCTCAAGGAGTCAAAATCCCCACCTCAGAGAGGAGGTGATGATGGCCTATGTAATACGTTGCTCGAACCCCAACATCTCCTGTCGGACGACATCTATGACTTAGCTTGAAGAAGTACTAGGCCTAGCGAAGGGCATAGTGAAGGCACTGGTAGAGGTCGCGGCAGAGCCTGAACTCATACAAGATGATATCAGTATGTTGGTGCCCATGCTCTACCTAAAACCATATAATTGGCTTTCTTGGGTGCGTCAGCTATTGTCGTCCATGCCTCTTGATCTAACTCTAGCTATTGTGTGCCCTCCTCTTTGTACTTCTCAGTCATATCTCTGTCATATGACTCTTGCAAATTGATAAAAAAGATTGTCAATTTTATATTGATCATTCATATTTAAAATGAAAAAAACTAACTCGCATATGTATGTAAACTTACAGATATCAAGAGGGCTCTCTTGTTGACAAACTGACTCATTCCCTTCCTCTTGTGGGTTCTCTAGAATAACTACTAGAAGGATGGAGTATGTTTTTTCTTAGTCATCTATTTTATAAATCATAAAAAATAAATATGAACATATATGAAAATATAATACGAACAAGGAATATTACATATCATTCTCCATTTCTAGGTCACACAAAAAATCGACCACGAAGTATGCACGTTCGCCCCTAGTTACAGCCTAGGATACTTTTGCTTTTTGAGAAATGCTAGCTACCTGGGCGCCCGGGTAGCTAGCCGACGTGGATCGGCCACACGGCTGACCTGATTGGTCGACCGCGCGTGGGCCCCACGAGGCCTCGGCATGGGGCCCACGTAGTCGACCAATCATGTCAGTTGCGCGACCGTTCCACCACATGTTGGCTACCCGGGCGCTCGGGTAGCTAGCATTTCTCTTGCTTTTTTGGGACTTTGCTATCCATGAAGGCTCGGCCCATCTATCACAGAGGACATCCCAATCCTCCCTCCTAATCTAGGTGGGTCGTGCTCCTTCCACTAGCTTTAGTGTTCACTCCACCAAGATTGGTGCGGACACACGACGTATGCATCTTCGAAGTCACGGGCCATGGACCGCTTTCTTTGTGGCTTGGAGATGAGGATGGATATTACTAGTTATCTTTATTCATATACACTTTTGAGATTATGACTTTCTTAGGGTGTTATGGTTATATTTGTCATTTTATGGGTTTGGATGCAACTGTGTGCACCTATATAGATAACTGTAACCCTCATTAGAGAATGATGATGATAATTGAAACAATTAGAAGCCTAATTTTCTGGTTGAGTTGACCGCCATTTCTTTACCACCTCCTGCAACTGAGTTGATCGCCACCAGCTTCCCTTCTTCGTCGGACGTCTCGTGTCAATTGGTATCAGAGCCAAAGCAACGATCCTGCTGCGTCTTCTCTTCTTCACCGGTTTATGCCATCGTCATCCGTGCCCTGCGGACAGCCGTGGGCCACCACGCGGTGCAACAGCACGTTCGCGCCAGCATCACACGGGCCTCGTCGCCCATGCCCATGCGAGCCGCCGCTTGCCTCGTCGTCCCCCACGCCTCCCATCTTCGTGAGTCTAATGTCCACGCCACGTGGTCGCCGCAACGTGACCCCACGCTTCTCGCCTTCGCGGGACCAATGCTCGTACCACTCGGTCGCCGCACCGCGGCCCCACCCACGCCACGGTGCCACATCGCACCGCCACACCACTGGGAACCGCCTCCCCTCTGCACCATGTCGCCCCGAGACCCCGTGGCACCCGTCTCTCTTCTGCCTACTGCAAACAGTGGCCTCAGCGTAGCGTGCTGGCCCCCACCCTAGCCTCCCGTGCCAAGCATCACCGATGCAACAGAACGCCTCTAATCAAGTGGCGTTGTATCCTCCATTGTTGCCGTACGAGTTTTTTCAACCACAACGGCCATGGACTCCACCAGGACAACATCCTCGGTGGCCTACTATTTCTCCACTTCGTCATCAGTTCACTAAAGTTCTGATCGATAGCATTGCAGCATTGAAGTTAGAGTCCTTTCGTGATATTGGGTCATGTTAGCTGATCCAGCAATTTCCACCAGCTGATAGGTAAACCGATACTCAAATCCTTTCCCCTATTTATTTAGTATTTGTTTGATTTCTGCCATGTCTAAGTGAGAGAGCAATAACTCCACATAAAAAGGAGTGATGTTGATCATATATTTGTGTGCGTGAGAACCTATCATTACTTTATATCCTTCCAGTCAATTTTTTAACTGTAGAACTTTTCCGCCCCTAGCGGATTATTTACACTTGGTTAGGATCCTCTGCTTGGTTGTGAGAGTATGGTGATTCGAGCACCGATCAAACTAGTCTCTCTCTAGTCAAAATGTTTTATGTGGTGATTGAATATCTACCTATTAAAAAAAACAAAAAAATCATCATTTCTTATTCACTTCCACATCTTTTTTCTTGTCAAGCCTTGGTCTCATTTCATTGTTGGTCTCATACATTTAGTTGTGTAGCAATTTCTACAAAAATAAAACAAAATGTGTGTCTAGATAATCATGGTGTAATGACCCTCTTTATACCGGTACGATTATACCAATCCACATCGATACAAGGGGCGCCGTCACAGTGGACATTTATCCAACACATACATAGGTCGAGATGTACATAAATAACAAAAGAGTACAGTGGAAATAAAAGGTAAATCTTATTCCATCATCATTCACCTATTCCACAACTATATAGCAAATGTAAACAACCATTGTCCACGATTATCCAGTCCATATGAATAACATAATGACATTGTTCACATCCTATGAAAGAAAGTGTAAACTACGCAGCAATCTCCACAAGTGCAGCTACTCCTCACTCCTCGGAGTCGCTCCTCACTATGTCCTCCTCAAGTATGGGGACACCTGTCTCACATGTATATTAAAGCAAGTATGAGTCTTCCAAAAGAAGACCCAGTAAGCAACCTAAAGGCACATCCTTACACATATCACATACATGTTATCCTTTAAACAATAAGAGAAATACATGGCATGCTTCATGACATTAAGCATAATAACCTACCATGCTTTCTACACATGATGATTAACCTTGATTCTTATGCAAAATTCAATTCATATCATGTCATAAATCTAAACAATTAGATCATTAATTATGCACATAGTATTAACAATCCTGGCATGATGACTAACAATTTTCACATGCTTTAATAACATATACACATCTTTAGCTTGCTGTTTTAACATAAATAATCACATCACATTTTTTCACATCTTTTCACATGCTATCACATTGTCACAACACTATCACAATTCACATACATATATATCACATTTTTCACACTTTACACTTAATTGCCGTGATACAAGTCCGAACCACCATAAAGAAGGACACACATTCTCATAACACATACCCGTCACCTAGGCAGTATAGTGACGAATCATGGTAACTGCACAGAACTGGGAGAAGCCCTCTCCACCCTAACCAGTGGTACTTGTCCACCTCCAAGATTTCATCCTGATGCTCACAGGATATCACATACACAATGAGCCTTCCCATATGAACTTTTCTACAGTACGGCTCCATTACCTTCTATGGTAGCAGTGTCAATCTCGGCACATGATACATATTATCTCACTTATTCACATGGTTTCATTCACTTATACACACAATTTAACTCCTTTCACATGCATTTTAAGTAAATATACATATCTCAGGTTACAGACTTTAACACTAATTTTCACAGTGATAATTAAATCACGATAGAGCCTAATCATCCTGCTAAACATTGGAATTTACATTATCCAATTAAACATACTTAACATGTTCTAATTACCCTTGTTAAAAGCAAACAACACCCATGGAAGTCAGAACCGTATCAACTTTTACCACAGCCTCTATACATGCAATATGTCATATCAAAATTTTTCAGATTTTTCGCAACTGTAAAACTATTTTTAAAATTTTAAACAAATTTCATGCAAATTTAACTAGATATTCACTTTAACATAACGCGCGACATTGTTGACTGTGCATTTCGTTGCCCAGAGTTCCTCGCACAAGTCAATATGCGCACTTCCTCTAAACTGTCTCACAGATTTACAATAGAAAAAGAGAACTAGCACAATGGTGAGAACAGGTCATATCCACGGAGAGGCCGAATAGAACTTGATTTAAACTACTTTATCTTGAAATCATTCTAACAAACCCTCTTAACTCAAATCACACTGCATGAGAATTACTCTGTAATTTGCATCAATCAAATCCCTCACATTCAGACATATCAAACTTAATGAAATAACAAGTAAAACAAATGAAAATGAAAATTGATATCAATGTACCCTCTCAATTGAGGGATCAACAGATGAACAGATATCTAAACTACAATTCTCAAATCACTGAAGAACAGATTCAATTAAGCTAGTTAAAGATCAATCTCTCCTAGCCCTCTGTTGTTGCAGTGATCTCTGCTCATAGCAAGAAGAAATTCCCCATAATGGAAATAGCTAAACTATCTCAGCTGTCAAACAAGAACAAAGCCACAACCTGACCCCAAACCCTCTGTAATCCCTCACAGACGGGAAGAGCAAACAAAGCAGTTGACTTCAGAAGAACAGAAGAAATAACCAGTACTGTCATCGTCACAGTGGAAAGGAAGAAATACAGAATAAAATGGCAACTACATCCTCCCCTGCAGTCGAACCATCTCCAATGCTGAACTAAAAATTCCCCAAAACTTAACTGGCCACCCCTTGGAATCCCAGACTCCAATCCTCACAGCAGTAGAACAAAGATGATGAATCCCTTCCAGCAGCCCAATCACCATCTCCTGAAGTACACACCCTTGGGATTCTTCAGATGCAGAATATAAGTAGAAGCACCCTACTGCTGTAGATCTCCGGATGTTGGATTGAATTCTAAACACAGAAGATATGACCATTCCACACAGAGAAATAGCAGAAACTTGCATAGAAGAAATATAACGAAAATTGTTGATCCCCGAAACTTGCACAGAAGAAATATAACGAAAATTGCTGAACTCAGAAACTTGCACCGAAGAAAGGAAGGGAAATGTCGATTCTATCAACAATCTAAAGAAGAAAGAAGAATTCTATATGAAGAACAGAAGAACTTCTGAAATCTCGAATCCCCCAGAACCCCTGCTCAACCATCCACCGATGGAAACCCAACATAAGTACAGAAGAAAAAAACACGAATTCTGAACCAAAGAACCTCACATCCCTCATAACTCTGCTCAAACAGGGAAAATACAGGGAAAGAACTAAAAAAATTCCTAAGCATCGAACTAGAGACCCCAAGGTGAGGACCTCGGGTCCTTTTATAGGCCTCATGGCCTTCTTCTTCCAGCTTTCCACCAGGATCGCCAGCTTCAGCACACTCGTTCAGCACACCAGGATCGCCATTCAGTCTCCTTCCTGCCATCTTCAGTCGGATACCCTTCTGCTGTGCACCTGTTCCGCCTCTCCTCCGTATGCACCGCCATCCTGCGTGTCTAGCCACGCACGGTCCAAATCTGCGCAAGCTCCATCGCCCAGCCATGGACGCACCAGATCCGGACGCCTCTCACACCGCATGGCCCTGACCTGGTCTACATCGCACACCCCGCCACCTCAGCATCGAATCCCCCTGCCAGCACCATCGCCAGCCATCAGCACACCATCACAGCCTTCCTCTGCTTCGCATGGCTGCCAAACGCCTGCTGTGCACGAACCTGCGTCGCTCGCCTCCATCGGCCACCTGTACAAGATCGCCGCGCCCATCTGGTCTGCATCGCTTGGCCAGCAACCATCCGATCATGCCCGAGCCCTCACGCCCGGCCTACACACACCCCAGCCGCTCAGCACACATGCTTCCAGCGCCGCGCCCTGGAACCCTCCATCAGCCGCTTCATCTGCCCTCCTCTTCGCCATCTCACACCGCCGCCCAAATGCGCCAGGCCCTGCACACGGGAGCAGCTCCAAACGCGCCCAGATCTGGACCGCCATCGGCTTCTGCCTTGGCCCTCTCCACAGCTCATAGCTCCTCCGCCAGCATCAAGACCCAGCCGCCTCAGTCTGATCTGGCCACACCAGCCACCTCCGCTTCCAGTAGCTTCCATCGCCTTTGACCTGGTGGGAAGAAAAGGAAAATATTTTAAATGGAGTGTGTGGAATTAGTAGGATATTTAAAAGGTTTTATTTGAGATTGGGTGGGGTATGTGTCATGATAGGATTGGGTAGGGTGTTAATAGCTAAAATTGATTTTAATTCTGATTTATCTACATACTAGTATTTACAGAAAATATGAGAATTCAAAGATTATTTATGTACATGTAAAAAAGAAATACTTTTATTAATCAAATTATTCACAAAAAAAATGTTTAATTTTTATTAAATGAAAATCTAATTATATATTCTATCAAAACCAATATGCTAAAAAACCTATTTAGAGATGTAATGAAAATAAAGTCCAAATGTATGCTATTTATGGACAAAGATTGTTTAAAATTGACTAAATGTATGAAATTTAACACGAAATTTTTTGTAATTATCACTCCCCCCTACTTGAACATTGCTAGTCCCTTAGCAATGAAAATTACTCTCAATGTAGACTAGAAGGTACAATGTCTCATGCTAAACAACCATCATGTAAAAGATTAATGTAGAGATATGTCCTTCCTAATTGTAAGGGTTTATGGCAAGAAATTAGTGCACATTGGTAGCTCACTTAGAGTTCTGTAGCTCACTTTAGAGTTCACCTTAGCCCTCATGAAGCTCCTTTGTTTCAGCTAATAATTGAGATTAGATTGAGAAAAGAATTGTGGAATAAGATCCTTGCTCAGTCAGATTGAGTTTTTTCTCTCAGTTCCATCCTGCCCATCTTCCTTGAGGATTTTTTCTCTGAGTTTGAGGACTTTTGTCCCTTTATTTGCACTTTGTGCACTGAGAATTTCTTTATTTCTTTTTCATCCACAATGCTGCACAACCCATCACTTTTCAAGAGTAGCGAGTCCAACTTTACTCAGATCCGGGGCATTTTTCATGGATATATTTTTCTTTTGCTTTTGCTTTTTGCTTTTGATTTTTCTTTTCTTTTCCTCTTTACGGAAGGATGAAAGTCAGGTTCCTTGATCACATGTCTTCACTTCCTTCGCAATTCACTTAAGGGGAGGGGAGAAAACCAATCACCTCTCTCCTACTAGCCTTAACAAATTTGCTACATTCGGATTCAGCTAGTCTAAGTGGCTGTGTAGTGTTGTATGAAAACTTCTTGCCATAAATCCTTACATAAGGTAGACAATAAGTACATGCAATCCTTTACTAGAGGCTACTTAACATGGATACTTGCAAGGGAATGTGACAACCACAAAATTTTAATGGTTAAAGATTATACACCTAGTCTTGGGGTGCGCAAAGCCACGCATTTTTATTGTGAAATTTTTATTTGCATATGTACAAGCTCAAGAAAAAGAAATGAAGCAATGGTTGGGATGAGGACATGAATGCATGCTTATTCTACCTCTCTCCCCTACTTATTCACAGAAGAAAGTAAGACAGAGAATTACCTGGTAAAGAAAAATCTGTACACTTGGGTTGCCTCCCAAGAAGCGCTAAGTTTATCGTCTTCAGCCAGACGCAATTAGGCTTCATTTGGCTCAGCTAGCTTGGTAGAATCAATTTTTACAGAAGATGGGCTTTCAAAGAAATGTTTTAACCTCTGCCCATTAACAGTGAATGATTGTCCCGTTTTAGGGTCAAGAATGATGACAGCACCATTGTCGTAGACTTTGACAACAGTGTAAGGACCATCCCGGGACTTCAATTTTCCCGGAAACAGACGAAGTCTAGAATTAAACAACCAAACCTTATTATGCACTTGAAAAGTTTTTCTATGAATGTGTTTATCATGGAATGCTTTGGCCTTGGCTTTATAAATCTTGGAACTTTCATAGGCTTCGTTTCTGAGCTCTTCTAGTTCATTCAGATGCAGGATCCTTTGTTGACCATCTTGGGTTAAATCAAGATTGACTTGTTTGATAGCCCAATAGGCTCTATGCTCAAGTTCTACCGGCAGATGACAAGATTTTCCAAAGACAAGCTGGTAAGGGGACATTCCAATGGGAGTTTTGAAAGCAGTTCGGTAGGCCCACAATGCATCATCTAACCTTTCTGACCAGTCTTTCCTATCAGGCCTGACCAACTTTGAAGAATGTTTTTAATCTCCCTGTTTGATACTTCTACCTGGCCACTGGTTTGCGGATGGTAAGGTGTCGCTAGCTTATGGGTGATCCCATACTTCCTTAGGAGGGTCCTAAACTGAGTGTTAATGAAATGAGGTCCTCCATCACTAATGATTTCTTTGGGCCACCCAATCTAGAAAAGATGTTTTTCTGAACAAATTTGATAACCACCTTATGATCATTGGTCTTTGTGGCAATGGCCTCTATCCATTTGGACACATAATCAACAGCAACTAGAATGTATTGTATCCAAAGGACCAATGAAAGGTCCATAAATCTATCCCCCATACATCAAAATTTCTACAACCAAAATGGGGTTAAGAGGCATCATGTCCCTCTTAGAAATATTTCCCATTGTTTGACATCTAGGACATGCCTTACAAAATTGATGAGCATCCTTAAACATGTGGGCCAGTAGAAACCAGAGTCTAAGACCTTAGCAGCGGTCTTCTTTCCTGAAAATGTCCTCCTCCACAAGCAAGAGAATGGCAAAACTTGAGGACACTTTGATGCTCACTCTCAGGGACGCATCTTCTTATCACTTGGTCTGGTCCAAGAAAAATAGCTCCGGGTCCTCCAAATATAATACTTGTCCCTAGCAAAGAATCTCTCTCTTTCATTTTTGTCCAATCTCCAGGTACTCGTCCAATGACTTTATAATTCACAATGTGAGCATACCATGGAGATGAATGTTGGAGACAGCTAAATGTGCTCATCTGGGAAAGCATCTCTAATAGGCATGAGTCCGGGGCAATTATTCTGGACAAATGGTCAGCTACCACATTCTTGGACCCTTTCTATCATGAATTTCCAGATCAAACTCCTGTAACAAGAGGATCCATCTGATCAACCTAGGCTTGGCATCCTTTTTGGCAAGCAAATGCTTCAATGCAGCATGGTCAGTGAAAACAATGATTTTGGCTCCTAAAAGGTAGGATCTGAACTTCTCTAAGGCAAAGACAACAGCTAGGAGCTCTTTCTCAGTGGTTGTGTATCGAATCTGAGTGTCATTCAATGTTTTGCTTGCATAATAAATCACTACAGATCCTTTATCAGTTTTCTGGCCCAAAATAGCACCTACAGCAAAGTCTGAAGCATCACACATTATCTCAAATGGTAATGACCAGTCTGGAGATTGTAGAATTGGAGCTCTGGTCAAATGTCTTTTAAGTCCTCAAAGATTATGACAAGCTTCGTCAAAATGAAAGGAGTGTCTTTCAACAAAGAAGTCAATGGCCTTGCAATTTTGGAAAAGTATTTGATGAACCTCCTATAGAATCCAGCATGACCAAGGAAGGATCAATTTGTTTGACAGAGTTGGGAGGAGGCAATTCGGAAATGAGATTTACCTTGGCTTTATCTACTCTCCCCTCCTCTCTGAGACAATCCCTAAGACAATCCCCTCCTTAACCATGAAGTGGCTCTTTTCCCAACTTAAGACAAGATTGGCATTAATGCATCTTTTGAGCACTTCAGTCAAATGGTCGAGGCACGAATCAAAGTCATTTCCAAACACAGAGAAATCATCCATGAAGACTCTAAGTAATCCCCAACCATGTCTGAGAAAATAGACAGCATGCAATTGAAAAGTTGCAGGGGCATTGCACAGCCCGAAGGGCATGCGTCTAAAGGCAAAGGTTCCAAATGGACATGTGAAAGTGGTCTTTTCTTGTCCTCAGGGTGAATAGCCACTTGGTTATACCCTGAATATCCATCAAGGAAACAAAAGAATTTTTGGCCAGCAAGTTTCTCTAAGATTTGGTCAATGAAAGGCAAGGGGAAATGGTCTTTCTTGGTCATCACATTCAATTTGCGATAGTCAATGCACACTCTCCATCCTGTAGCCAGCCTAGTGGGAATGAGCTCACCCTTTTCCGTTTGAATCACAGTCAGTCCTGACTTTTTAGGCACAACTTGAGTTGGACTAACCCTGGCTATCAGAGATGGGATAAATGAATTCAGCATCCAGCCATTTGACAATCTCCTTTTTAACAACTTCTTTCATGTTGGGATTAAGCCTTCTTTGCATTTCTATTGAACTTTTAGCATTTTCTTCCAAGTATATGCGATGTGTGCACACTGAAGGACTTATCCCTCTCAATCATCATTGTCCAACCTATAGCTTTCTTATGACTCTTCAAATTTCAATCAATTTCTTCTCCTGCCCTTCCTCAAGATCACTAGCAATTATGACGGGCCAAGTCTCGTTCTCTCCAAGAAAGATGTACTTCAAACTAGCAGGAGTGGTTTTAGCTCAACCTTAGGAGGACACTCAATGGAATTGATGGATCACTATCCTGAAATAAGAGTTAATTGTCCTTCCTCTCTCCTCAAACCCTAGAGCACAGGGTGGTCTACCATTTCTTCCACGCAAGATTCTTCCAAGGTATCTACCACTAGACAACTTTCTCCTAGGTCATGGTGCCTAGATGCCCTAAAAATGTTGATACTAACCCGCCTATCTCCAAATGATATATCCATCATCCCGTAGCACAGTCAATATTGGCTCTAGCTGTGGCAAAAAAAGGTCTACCAAGGATAATGGTGGACTGAGTCAAATCTTGAGGAGTGTTCATGTCCAAATGATGAAATCGGCCGGGAAGTAACAATCGTTGATTTTCACAATAACGTCCTCAACTAAGCCCTTTTGAGTGGTGACAGAACGATCGGCTAGTTGAAGAACAACAGAAGTGGGTTTCAATTCTCCTATCTTGAATTTCTCAAAAATAGCAGAAGGTAAGAGATTGACACTGGCTCCCAAATCTAAAAGGCCGCTCTCAAAATGACTCCACCGATGGTGCAAGGAATTAGTGGAGTGCCTGGATCTTTGAGCTATTTAGGGAGTTGATTTAAGACAATGGTACTCACAATTTCTGGAAGAATTATGTTTCAGTTTTGTTTCTCACTTCACGTTTTGGAGTACACATTTCTTTTAGAAATTTGGCATAGGCAGGCACATGCTTGATAGCATCAAGCAGAGGAATGTTGATGTGAACTTGTTTAAATAGCTTCCAAGAGTTCTTCATTACCAGTGGATTTGTTTTTTGATTTTGGTTTTAAAGCTTCAGGAAAAGGAACTCTTGGATGTAACAGCTTGGGTCTTCACTCATCTTGGTTTTGTCTAGAGGTTCTTCAATTATTTTCTCTTTTCCCTTGGAATTTTCTTTTCAACATTTTCTTCACTCTCTTCTTCAATTTCAATTTCATTTTATTTTCTTTATCCTCATTTGACATGTGTGGGTGAGGATTTGTTCTGATTCTTCCACTTCTTAAGGTAGACACAGTTTTTGCATTGTCTACTTGCGGGCCCCTAGCTTGGGCAGGAGGATGATCCTGTTGTATAGGTTGATTTTGATTTGTGGTGCTGGAATGTTCTGGACAAAAGCTTGTTGTGGGTTTGTGGTGGAGGTGCATTTTGTCTAGCAGGTGGTGGTCGTACCCCTGAGCTTGATGATATTGCTGGTTCTGATAGAATCCAGGAGGGTTGTTTCTTGGGTTTGCTACAGCTTGACTTGGCAATTGCCCTGCTTCCTCCTTTGACATACATCAGCAATTTGAGACTTCTATCCTTGCCAAATTTTGTTGAAAATTATGGTTTTGAGTTTGATATTGATTTTGTTGTTCTTGCACAGTTTGGCATAGAGTCGCCATCATGTGTTGGAGTTGGTTCATTTTATCATCCCAATTAGTTTGAGGAGGTGGTGGTTGATATGAAGGTTGTTGGAAATTTGTATGAGCAAATTGATTGGAATTTTGACTTCCTTGGAATTGTGGAGGTTTTGAGTTAGAAGATTGGCCAAATCCCGAATTCTGATTGGGATAGGATTGACCGTACATGGATTTATTGAAGGCAGGTTGGGAAACTTGTTCAGATTGATTTTTCCATGAAAAGTTTGGTGATTTCTCCAACCAGGATTGTATGAGTTAGAGTATGGATCATAGGAGGGTTTGTAGAAGCCTTGAGCAGCTTGGACTTGTTCCTGAATGAAAGGAGTAATTGGGCAGTAGTGGACAAGCATCGGTGGGATGAGCTGGGCTAGCACACATAGCACAAGTTTCAGGTTGTTGAGAAATTTTGGGTGTGGTTTGCCCAGTCAAAGATAATAATTGATCGAATTTTGTTCCAACTTCTGCTCCAATCTTTGGTCAAGTCTAGCTATCAGATCTTCTACCCTAGAGTCTGGTTCCCCTCTTCCTCTTACTTCATACATCCCTGCCTTCTTTACAGGTCCTAACGCTCTCTCATAAGAGTAGAGTGAGGCATGATTGATAGAGTTCTCACTCAATGTTTCTAAAAGATTATATGCCTCATCCTCACTCTTAGTCATGAATGCTCCCCACACGAAGCATCAACCATTTGCCTATTCGATTCAATTAAACCTTCATAAAAAGCTTGAACTATTTGCCACCTCGACAAACCATGATGGGGGCATTTTCTAAGCAACTCCTTTAGTCTTTCCCATGATTCATGCATTAATTCTCCCGGGTGTTGGGAAATCCAGTGATTTCTCTTCTCATGGTGTTTGTTCGACCAATCGGGTAAAATTTCTTTAAAAATTCCTGCTGCATTTCTGGCCAAGTTGTGATAATTCTCCCTATGGTTCCCAACCAATGTTTGGCCTTGTCTTTTAAGGAGAATGGAAATAGGGTCAACCTTAAGGCATTTTCAGTGAAGTTTTGATCCTTACAGTGGAACAGATCTCTAGGAACTCATCTATATGCCTATAAGGATCTTCATTAGGATTGCCATAGAAGGATGGTAACATTGAATGGTTCCAGGTTTGATCTCAAAATGATTTGCCGGAATTTCCTGCCTGATACAAGTAGCAGGTTGATAGTTAGAAGGAATAAAGTATTCCTTCATCTGTCTGGGTGCAGCCTCCTCCATATTCCTATCAATTTGGTTATGGTTTTGATTGGCCATCCTATGAAAGAATCTTTCAATCTCGTCTATAGGTTGAACCAAATCTAAGTTTTGGGAGCGTCTACCAAGCATACACAGTGGAAAAGCCCTCTATTTATGATTTTTGAATTTTTAGATTTTTATTGATTTTTTTTTAAAATTCTATGAACAAACACAAACAAGAAAACACTTTTAAAACAAATTAACCTAAACACTAAGTGTTCCTTGGACTTATGTTATTTTTCTCAAAATTAGATTTATACTTGCTTAAATCCAATTCTAACTCTTCTTGTACTGGCCAGGTAAGAGGTGGAGTAGAGGGAGGCCCCCCTTGCTTTCGCAAGGACCCAATTAAATAACCTCTAACTCACTTAAGCGTAAGCTTTTTAACCTCTAATCCTAGACACCAGACTCAAAGAGAAGTCTTAGAATTTAGAAAGAACAAATCTAATTATGAACCCTAGGGCCAAGTCTACTGGTTTTTATTAAAAGCTGGGAAATGCAAGAATGTGGAAATTTTTGTGATTTTTGGGCAAAGGAAAGGGTGATGAAATCCCTCACCTTATCTTTTTATTCTAATGGGTGAAGCCCTTAAGCAGTCCCATTAAAAATGTGAAGTGCAACACACAAGTTCAAACAGAGTTTTCTAATGATAAGTCTAATGCATGAAACAAGAGATGAAGACTTACCTTTCCCCCGCACTCTTCAATGCAAGAAAAGAGATGACAATTAAGATTTAAATGTCCTAAAACATGAGATTCTAATCTTGAGAGATGAAATTTTTATTTACAAACAAACGGCTAACATGAAAGAGCGATTGGAAAAAAAATTTAGATTTTGGAATTTTAGAATTTTTATTTGGTTTTTAAATTGAATGAAATGAAATTTAACTAAGAAAATATGAAGTGGTACTATAGACTAATGCCAAACCAATCAAACCACCAAGAGGCCAATTATTACATGCCAACGTGAAAGAAATCTCTATACATGCACAGAGAATACATCAAAGCCTCACTACAAAGTTCACTCACCCTCTTTCTATCTAAAATTCGGAATTAAAAGCAATTAAAAAAAATTCAGCAAGCTCCTCCTCCAATGGGCTTCAAAGGTCAACAAGCCAAAATCCAAGTTCCTCCTTATGTGCAAATCTGAAATAAAAGCCCAACACAAGTCAATGTAAAACCAATAGAAATGAAAAAATCGTAAGCAGAATTAAATCAAACTGTAATGCCTCCCGGCAACGGCGCCAAGATGAACCGCGACATTGTTGACTGTGCATTTCGTTGCCCAGAGTTCCTCGCACAAGTCAATATGCGCACTTCCTCTAAACTGTCTCACAGATTTAAAATAGAAAAGAGAACTAGCACAATGGTGAGAACATGCCATATCCATGGAGAGGCCGAATAGAACTTGATTTAAACTACTTTATCTTGAAATCATTCTGACAAACACTCTTAACTCAAATCACACTGCATGAGAATTACTCTGTAATTTGCATCAATCAAATCCCTCACATTCAGACATATCAACTTAATGAATAACAGTGGAATCGAAATGAAAATGAAAATTGATATCAATGTACCCTCTCAATTGAGGGATCAAACAGATGACAGAATCTAAACTAACAATTCTCAATCACTGGAAGAACAGATTCAATTTAAGCTAGTTAAAGATCAATCTCTCCTAGCCCTCTCTGCTGTTGCAGTGATCTCTGCTCATAGCAAGAAGAAATTCCCCACAATGGAAATAACTAATAGGGTGTTTGGTTGCAGTTTTTTTACCTATTTTTTTCTCTAATTTTGAAAAAGAGAGAAGACAGACATGAAGACACGTTAGGCAAGCAGTTTTTTTTTTTAGAGCAAAATTTTTTTTCTATGTAAATCTCTCTAGAAAAAAAACAAGTCTGACCCTGTTTTTTATTTTAGGAACACTAGTTCCTCCTCCTCTCCCCCCCCCACCCCCCCTCCTTCTCCCCTCCCCCCCCCCCCCCACACCCCTGCGCCCTCCTCCCCTCCCCCCCCACACCCCTGCGCCATCCTCCCCTCCCCCCCCCCCACACCCCTGCGCCCCCCCCACCTCCTCCTCCCCTCCCCCCCCACACCCCTTGCGCCCCCCCCACCTCCTCCTCCCCTCCCCCCCCCAACACCCCTACGCACCCCCCCAGCAACACCCCCCCCTCACAGACCCCTGCGCCCTCCTCCCCTCCCCTCCCCCCCCACCCCCTGCCCCCCCCCCCCCCCCCCACCCCACACCCCTGCGCCCCCCAACCCCACCTCCTCCTCCCCTCCCCCCCCCAACACCCCTGCGCACCCCCCCCCCCCCACCCCCTGCCCCCCCCCCCCCCCAACAGCACCCCCCCCACAGACCCCTGCGCCCTCCCCCCCCCCCCCCCCCCCCCCCCACCCCCCACCCAACAGCACCCCCCCCAACCCCACCTCCTCCTCCCCTCCCCCCCCCAACACCCCTGCGCCCCCCCCCCCCCCCCCACCCCCACCCCACCCAGCAGCCCCCACCCCCTGGGGCCCCCCCACCCAACACCTCCTCCTCTCCTCCCCCCTTAACACCACTGCGCCCTCCCCATGCCCCCTACCTTATGCACCGCCCCCCCAGCCCACCAGTCTTTAAACAAAGAATAAAAAAAACACTTCTTACCAAACAGATAAGATCACTTTTTTATAATTTTAAAATTTTAGTAGAAGCAAAGACGTCGTTAATTTTTAGATAGAAATCGTTTAAAAAGAAAACTACTTCCAAACACCCCATAAACTATCTCAGCTGTCAATAAGAACAAAGCCACAACCTGAACCCCAAACCCTCTGGAATCCCTCATAGATGGGAAGAAGCAAACGAAGCAGTTGACTTCAGAAGAACAGAAGAAATAACCAGTAATTGTCATCCTCACAGTGGAAAGGAAGAAAACACAGAATAAAATGGCAACTACATCCACCTCCCCTGCAGTCGAACCATCTCCAATGCTGAACTAAAAATTCCCCAAAATACTTAACTGGCCAACCCCTTGGAATCCCAGACTCCAATCCTCACAGCAGTAGAACAAAGATGATGAATCCCTTCCAGCAGCCCAATCACCATCTCCTGAAGTACACCACCCTCGGGATTCTTCAGATGCAGAATATAAGTAGAAGCACCTTGCTGCTGTAGATCTCCGGATGTTGGATTGAATTCTAAACACAGAAGATATGACCAATTCCACACAGAGAAATAGCAAAACCTTGCACAGAAGAAATATAACGAAAATTGTTGATCTCCGAAACTTGCACAGAAGAAATATAACGAAAATTGCTGAACTCAGAAACTTGCACCGAAGAAAGGAAAGGGAAATGTCGATTCTATCAACAATCTACAGAAGAAAGGAAGAAATTCTAGATGAAGAACAGAAGAACTTTTGAAATCTCGAATCCCCCAGAACCCCTGCTCAACCATCCACTGATGGAAACCCAACATAAGTACAGAAGAAAAAAAACAAGAATTCTGAACCAAAGAACCTCACATCCCTTACAGCTCTGCTCAAACAGGGAAAATACAGGGAAGAAGAAACTAAAAAAATTCCTAAGCATCGAACCAGAGAACCCCAGAGGTGAGGACCTCGGGTCCTTTTATAGGCCTCATGGCCTTCTTCTTCCCACTTTCCACCAGGATCGCTGGCTTCAGCACACTCGTTCAGCACACCAGGATTGCCACGTCAGTCTCCTTCCCGCCATCTTCAGTCGGATACCCTTCTGCTGTGCACCTGGTCCGCCTGCTCTGTATGCTCCGCCATCTGCGTGCCTATCCGCGCACGGGTCCAAATCTGCGCAAGCTCCATCGCCCAGCCATGGACGCACCAGATCCGGACGCCTCTCACACCGCATGGCCCTGACCTGGTCTACATCGCACACCCCGCCACCTCAGCATCTGATCCACCTACCAGCACCATCGCCAGCCATCAGCACACCATCACGGCCTTCCTCTGCTTCGCATGGCTGCCAAACGCCTGCTGTGCACGAACCTGCGTCGCTCGCCTCCATCGGCCACCTGTACAACAGATCTCCGCGCCCATCTGGTCTGCATCGCTTGGGCCAGCAACCATCCGAGCATGCCCGAGCCCTCACGCTTAGGCCTGCACACACCCCAGCCACTCAGCACACATGCTTCCAGTGCCGCGCCCTGGAACCCTCCATCAGCCACTTCATCTGCCCTCCTGCTTCACCATCTCACACCGTCGCCCAGATGCGCCAGGCCCTGCATACGGGAGCAGCTCCAAACACGCCCAGATCTGGACCGCCATCGACTTCTGCCTTGGCCCTCTCCACAGCTCACAGCTCCTCCGCCAGCATCAAGACCCAGCCGCCTCAGTCTGATCTGGCCACAGCCACCTCAGCTTCCAGTAGCTTCCATCGCCTTTGACCTGGTGGGAAGAAAAGGAAAATATTTTAAATGGAGTGTGTGTGGAATTAGGTAGGATATTTAAAAGGTTTTATTTGAGATTGGGTGGGGTATGTGTCATGATAGGATTGGGTAGGGTGTTAATAACTAAATTGATTTTAATTCTGATTCATCTACATACTAGTATTTACAGAAATATGAGAATTCAAAGATTATTTATGTACAATGTAAAAAAGAAAATACTTTTTATTAATCAAATTATTCACAAAAATGTTTAATTTTATTAAATGAAAAATCTAATTATTTATTCTATCAAAACTAATATGCTCAAAAAACCTATTTAGAGATGTAATGAAAATTAAAGTCCAAATGTACGCTATTTATGGACAAAGATTGTTTAAAATTGACTAAATGTATGAAATTTAACACGGAATTTTTTGTAATTATCAGTCAACAACAAAACAGTCAGTTGTAACAGGTTTAAAACATGTGAACTGAAACCCTAAGATCATGAAAATTCTATGGAACATTATCATGCAACAAAACTATTTAATCAGAATTAAACACAGTCAAAACATGCTTATTTCACCAATACAGAATTTATTAAATAACGTCATGCTCAGAAATTCGACAAGACCTCATGATATGACCTAAAGACAATACCTGACAAACCCTAATTTTTACAACATGTACAGACAACCATAAGTTAGAAAATCACAGCACAGAGTTCAAGACCATAGTTCCGAAAAACCTGAAGAACTTGGCGGCAAGGGCCTTGCCGTCAACATGGGTTAATAGCACAGGATGCTGCCATCAACTCAAGAACTTGGCAGCAACAAGGTTGCCGTCATCCTCCTGTCTGCAGAAAGTGCAGACCGAACTCAAATAAAAAGAAGAATTGGGGGTTCCATGAGACGAATTAAAATCCCGAAAAATACCTAGAACCTAAAGGACATGTCTAGGGACGATACCCCTCGATTACTTGCCTGAAATAAAATCTAGGAAGATCAAATTCGTCGAAGAAGCCCTCATCGACCAAGCCAAGAAGATGCAGATTCTCGACCCAAATTCGGTCTTCCTGCTTATGCAGATGGTCCTCCGGAGTCGGGGAAGATTCTTCAATAGCAGGAGCACCTCCCAGTCGAAGAAGATCGTTGGAAGAAGCTCTCAAATGCCGGATCAAGCCTTATGAAGTTCTGGTTTCTCTCAAGAAACCCTAGCTTTTCCCTTCGAACCAAAGGTCTTAATTTGGCCGAAATCACTAGGTTTTATAGGGCTAAGGGTCGGGGTACGCTTAGGATTAGGTTTTCCTACCGTTGGGATAGGTTTCCTAATTAGAACCCGGAGAAAATGCATACGTTTTCAGATCTGGAATTGCAACATAACCGGAGAAGTAAACGGCCACTTTGCTGTCGTTAACAGGAAGTAGGTGTCCATCGATTTGGATGTCTATATCCTCAGGTCATGTAGTCAACAACACACATGTTGCCGTCAACCTGCCCTTAGCGTCAATGGATGTTGATGTTAACAGGGATTTCGGACAGAAAATAGAAATATCAAATAAACCTACATGTACAGATTAAATACATACAATATGCACAACAATAATTAAATACTATATGCACATTTAAATAAATATAATATATGCAAAAAAATAAACATATATATATATATATATATACATATGCACATTGTAGGATCGAGTTTTTAGGTGAAACAGATCTAGAAGGGGGGGTTGAATAGATCTGTTGCCAATTCTTGCGGAAGCTTAGGAAAATTAAAACTGCTTTGACTAAGAGATCTAATCACAAAAACAATTTCCAGATCTGATGTGTGAGTGTGTAAGAAGAGGTGTGAGACAATTAGGCAATTAGTGTGAAACTGCAATCCTATGCATTCATCTAACGCAGATCAAAAATTCAAACCATTGCACATACGATTTTTTAGGTGGTTCGGAAATCACACTTGTGATCCCTACGTCCACCCCTCACACACTGAGGACACACAACTCAAAATTTGAGTACAACTCACACTGGTGCACGACGACTTCAGCAAACTTGAGTTCAACAACTCACACACAAATTCTAGAGCACACCCACTCCAGAAACTGAGCACACTTGCTCACCACACACTGAGTAGACAACTCACAAACCGAGCACAATAGCTCACAAACACATGCTAGATCAAGACCAATATAAATCAGATCCTCTCGCAATGATCTGATCCAAGACAAATTAATTCACAGAAACTTGTGCAACACTTCATGCACAAATCTCATGGATGAATTGGAAGAACAACTTCAGAAATGTAAGAAATAGATACAGTATTTGTGTTCTTCGATGAAGATTTCTTGCAGAAGGTTGAATTGACGAGATCTGATGACGCTTTGAATCACTTGGTGATGCTCTACTTCAATTGCTCCTGAATCACCATAAGATTCTCTTCAATTGCTTGCTCTTGCTGGATCTGCTCCCTTGAGAATTGCTTCAACTTCTTCTTCAGAACACTCCTTCACTCCCTCGTGCTCTCCAGGGAAGGAAAATGGATCACCACAGCAACGAGATGAGCAGGAGTGGGAGATTCCCCTTTTTGCCGCTAGAACTTTTCTGGAATTATCTGGAGGTCTCCTAATCCTTTGGGGGCCAAAATTGGGGGTATATAGTCCCACAAGTCCAATTGTACCCTTGGAGTGCGTGGGCACACGATCCAAGGAAACTTCTATTGAACCCCAAGAGGCCACGTGTCCAGAAGAAACAAACATTGAGACATCAGTCGGACTGTGTCGACACCACCACTAAGTGTGTCAGCACCCTGTCCCAGGCGGCAAAATGATATCCTGAAAGCTGGGTCTATTGTCGACACCACCATTGAGTGTGTCGACACTACTTGACCCTGTCTTCAGAAATGGCTTTTGGGACAGTAAGCCAGTGTCGACACCACCAATGGATGTGTCGACACAACCATGACAAAAACTGTATACCCCTGAAAAATTAACACATAAGTCATTAGCACAGGGCATTATCATCAAAGTATGAAGTGTAAACTATTTAAAAACATGTTTTTTGGGCATTATAATTATAAAAATGATGTATGTAACATGTTCAGCCCATCAAGTACAAAATCACACAAGTCATCATCAAAACTAGGGAGAGAGGGATATTATCAACCCAACAATCTCCCCCTTTTTTATGATGGCAACATTGAATCAACATGAAATTTTGATTTTCTTAAAAATGTGATTTTAAGCCATTCTTTCACAAAATCCCAAGCACACATAATGTATGACAATGAAATTCAACATCTTCATTTACTTCATCAGTTGTCATTGAAAGAGAGTTTCTATACAATATGACAGTTGTCACAACCAAAACAAAATATTACTAACAAGCATCCCTTTTCAAAATGAACCATACAAAATATGATAATCACATCCAAAAAGTTTTGCTAACAAGCATCCCTTTCACAACCAACCCTTCTCCCCCTTTGACATCATCAAAACAAGAAAATCCATCAAGAGGATGGAGGTGGAGGAGGGAGAGGCAGTAAAATAAACTCTATAGACTGCATTATGGCGTCCAAAGCAGATAAGTTTGTCCTCAACTGAGATTGCATGGTGGACAAATGAGTATGCAACAGTTCTTCCATTCGTTGATGATTATCATGAATGTGCCCTTGAAGAGCACTGAGATTAGCTGGAACTTGAGATGAAGCTGAAGATGAGCTTGGCACATAGCTTGATGATTGAATATTCCGAAGCTCAGCCTTGAGTTATGTCATCTCCTCATCAATGTGAGCTAAGAATGTCTTCATTCTATCCATATCATCAACTAGGTGAGCAAACGACAATCGAGTCTTAGACACAAGTGAGACATTCTCTTGACTGTTGAAAAGGTCTCGCTGTGTGTTAGCTAAGATTCCTTGGAGAATTGATTCAAGCTGGTCTTGAAGTTCTTTCAGTTGACCACAAGCATCTCCCATGGTGCCAATAAGTCTGTTGAATCTATGAGTTGCATGTTCTGCCAGCTCTTTCTGTCTAATGAACTGACCATTAACTGTACTTTCCAACCTTTGAATTCGAAGCTCAAATCTGTCGACCAGTTGTTGGATAGAAGAATTGAAAGTGGCAAACTTGTCTTCAAGAAAGGTATACAACTCTGGTGGAACAGAAGGTCCACCAGTAGAAGTAGATGCTGAACCAGGGAATTAGGGAAAGAAGGATGGAGTGTCTACATCATGAGGTAGAGGTGAGGAACCATGTAATATGGGTGAATTGTGTGTATCCTGTGGAATTTGAACCTCAACCTCAGATGGGGGCTAAACCTCTTGAGCAGGCTGTGGTGACTGAACAGCAGGAGGATGTTCCTCTTCTTCAGGTGTAGTAGGTGGCTCAACAATTGGCCCTCGACAAACTTGAGCACCCTCAATCCAAAATCCCATAAACTTTTGCAAATGTTTCAAACAATAAATATTGTTTTGTGGAATGGATTAAACTTTTTCATTTGCAAGAGAAACACCAAAATGCTGGAAGACAACAGTGAGATGGGCAGCATATGGCAGTGATCTATGAAGATCCTTCCTGGTTGTTTCAGACAAAATTTGATACATGATCACATTCAAATTGACCTTGATACCCTTCTTCATGCAATACATGACAAACCTCTGAATGTCTGTGAGCTTGTCCCTTCCACCACCTTGTGGTGTGATTATTGTGGTGAGAATGTGATGAATTAACCTAAGGATAGGTGGAAATGTGTTCGTATTGAACCTAGTGTCATAGGTTTGCTTGGAGTCTGTTTGATCATGAGGCAGACCAGTAAGCAAGGTGTAGGCTTCACGCAAGTCAAATTCAAAGTTATGATAATCTTCCCCTTCATCAAAAATCTTGAAAAGTCTAGAAGCCAGCTCAGTTGATAAGAGAAAAGAAACCCCTTTCACTTCAGATTGAAAACCTAATGGTAGAACAGTCAATTCATATAGAATTCTTGCACCAGTCTAGGGTAGAAGGTACGAAATTCAGAAATAAAGGGGAGCCAGCCTTGAAACTTGAAAAAATTGATGAAATCAGGAAATGCACTGGCAAAGTTCTCATCTTGCAAATCAACAGCTCTTGGCTTGAGAATAAGTTACCCTTCAGTGACTATCTTGGAAGGTGTAGCCTCAGAAGGATGGGAAGACCCAGATGAGGCGGAGGAGGATTCCTCTGAAGTGTCTGAAGAACTGGAGAGAAGCTTCCTCCGGGGATGACGAGGCACTTTGGGGGATTTTCCATGACCAGAGGATGACAACCTACCTCGCTTGGAGGGAGTTGCAAAGGGTGAAGACACATCCTGTTGCTGTGTCGGATCATGGCGACGCTTGCTTCGACGTTCAGTTGGGGGCTCTTCAATCACAACCCACGAGCAGTAGCCCTAAACCTCGCGCCCCTCCTTGGTGTCTGCTTGGTAGGCATCGCAGCAGGCAGAGAAGAGAGGAAGGTGATGTGGAAGAGGAGGAGATGGCGGGAACAAGAGAGAAATCTCCTGCTTCCTTTGAGATGAAAAGAGGCGGCGGGTCGACCTACAAATTAGGGCATAGAAAAAGGCTCCATACAAGAGATGAAGGTTAATATGAGCCGCCAGTGCATTTTACCTTAAACAGTGTCTGATGAAGAAATCCGCCTGGAGAAGCAGTGGTGTCGGCACAGGAGGGGACTATGTCGACTTGACCAGTGATGGTGTCGACACAGGAAAAGAACTGTGTCGACCTAACTTGGACAAAAAAAACTGAGATGGAGTCTTTATGATGATGAAAGAAGTATGGAATCAACTTGTCAAGGATTTTTAATATGTTAAAGAATTCATTTGTCATTTCTTAACGAAACCCATTATTAATTCAAGAGTTAAACAACACCTTACAAGATATGTTCATTGATTATAATGAAACACTGAAATGACAGTTTGAGTGATATAGGACATTCAATACAAGCAATAGCAATCTTTCATATTCTTTTAATCCAAGGTAATGAAAATTTTCTTTTAGAATGAAGTCAATTGTGATGAAATTAAACAGTCTTAAGCAATCTGATTTGAGGCAAGGTTGTTTGTTTTGATGGAATCTCCTTGGACATTTTTTTTTAATAATCAATCTTTCAAAAGTAGTAAATCTTGTTCACACAGGAACTAATACTTTTTACACACCATAGTCCCTGATTACTAAAGATTTGCTCATTATCCAGTTTCAAAGGGGCAAATGATAACCTTTTGACATGAAAATATACGTTTATAAGACGCCAATATTTCCAGTTACTCAGTTATGATCAATATTGCAACGATTTTTGTTTTTATTCTATTTGACCCCTTGGAACAGAGATAGCAAAAACACCTCATGACATACATGGCACTTCATTCTTTGTGAAGATTTGTAGTTTCTCAGCATTAGTGCCATTGCTTTGTGGAAAGAAAAATTGAAGGAGAATATTATAAAACTAAATACAACCTTTTCCCTCATCAGTTGTAAAAGAGATGTCTAAATTCAATGCACATGAGAACTTCATGTCTTGAAGGAAATTAAATTACTTTAAGAAGTCAGAATATAATTGAAGATTGGCTGTAAAGATGTAGTAGATCAGTCAAAAAGTCATTCTGTGGTTTCTTTTGAGAAAATTAATGAACATCTCATGAATAGGAATTGTGTCAACACAATGAATTAATGGTGAGTTTATGTAAGTAAAGAGTTATGAATTCTTTAGCTTCCCCTGAGTTGTTGATTCTAGAATTCTTTCATTAAGATAAAGAGAATCAAAGGATTTGAATGAAAACAAGAATATTTTTATTGAAGAACATGGACTCCCCCTCAACAATTGCATACAAGACTCTTGATACTTGGCGGAGACATATACTCACGCATAGTGAAAGTGTCCAGACAAGCCTGACTTGTCTTTCTTCAAATCACTATTTGATATACCAAAATGTCAATGCAATGTGAGAGTGAGGAACTTATTTGCTAGAGTGAAAAGTGTTGTAGATACAAAATAGATAAAAGAATGCAATTACTCCCCCTCAGAATGTGCCCTAAAAAAGACACACACAACTCAATCCAATGATGGAGAGGTCAAGAAGAATGTGGACATTTGCATAACCCAAGCTCTCTTCTTAAAGATGAGAATCTGTTTTCTGGAAGAGGCTTAGTGAAAATTGTTGAACCACTCTTTATTACCTTCATATTTTGGTGCTAACAAAATTTATGATTAGATTGTTTCGTCAATATTTATGATTATTTTAAGGCGTACTAAAATGCTAAGTCAGTGTTCATTCAATATACATCGATTTCTATTCAAAGTGCCACATCGATTTCACTAACAACGATTTGATAAGTGAGAACAACGATTTGCTCTCATATCAATTTGGTTCTCATAACGATTTGATAAGTGAGAACAACGATTTGCTCTCATATCGATTTGGTTCTCATAACAATGTCATAAGTGAGAACAACGACTTGCTCTCATATCGATTTGGTTCTCATAACGATTTCATAAGTGCGAACAACGATTTGCTCTCATATCGATTTGGTTCTCATAACGATTTCATAAGTGAGAACAACGATTTACTCTCATATCGATTTGGTTCTCATAACGATTTGATAAGTGAGAACAACGATTTGCTCTCATATCGATTTGGTTCTCATAACGATTTGATAAGTGAGAACAACGATTTGGTTCTCATAACAATTTGATAAGTGAGAACAACGATTTCATTTTCATAACGATTTGATAAGTTGCACATCGATTTGCTAGTCATAACGATTTGATAAGATTCATAACGATTTGCTTCTCACATCGATTTGTTAAGTTTCATAACGGTTTGCTAAGACTTACAACGATTTGCCATTCTAGGTTCTCATAACGATTTCATAAGTGAGAACAACACTTTGCTCTCATATCGATTTGGTTCTCATAACGATTTGATAAGTGAGAACAACGATTTGCTCTCATATCGATTTGGTTCTCATAACGATTTCATAAGTGAGAACAACGATTTGCTCTCATATTGATTGGTTCTCATAACGATTTGATAAGTGAGAACAACGATTTGGTTCTCATAACGATTTGATAAGTGAGAACTACGATTTCGTTCTCATAACGATTTGATAAGTTGCACATCGATTTGCTAGTCATAACGATTTGATAAGATTCATAACAATTTGCTTCTCACATCGATTTGTTAAGTTTCATAACGGTTTGCTAAGACTAACAACGATTTGCCATTCATAACGATTTGTTAAGTCTTATAAGTATAACGATTTGATAAGTAACTTAAACAACGATTCACTTCAATTCAAACAAAATTTGTTTAAGTGCTTTTTGGCGGCTAAAGACAAGTCAATATCTTCTGACAGAAAAAGTTGCATGCATGTTTCAGAGTCTTGTTAGAAAAAGATATGAACTACTATTTTCAGCATGTTAGCAGAACACAGTGGTATGCACCGTTTATCATAAACACTCTTTTGTGCTAACACTCTCTTCTATGCTTACAGACCTCGAAGACCACCAGAGTCTGATTAAGACAAATGAAGAGAAGATGAGCACCGGCTAGAACTCCAACGGATCTCTTCAACGGATCTATTCAAAAGTTGCTCATATAAAAGATGAAGCAAGGTTGAAGAAATAGCAAGAGCCTCCTGAAAATCTTTGAAGGAGTGTACAACCAGTGAGGAACCTGAATGCCACATACACTCAAAGGAAAAGAGAGAAAGAGCCTGAGCCCAGAAGAAGTGTTCAAGCATCTCAAGCATTCAAGCTCCTCCTCCTCTCTTCACTCTCTCTGTGTGCATCTTGTAATCTGGGGGAGAGAGTCTTTTAGCTGAGAGTTTCTTTTAGTTGGTTTTCATATGTTCCAACTCTCAGCCGTGTTCTTTCTTTTCTAAAAAAGATCTTTGTCCAGCTGTAGGACTGTATACAGTGTAGAACCTAGCTAGGGGTTTGTGTCTAGCAAAACCACACTGGGGTTTGTACCAGGAGGTTGGCTTCTTGACTTGTAAAAGAAGTGGGCTGCCTTCTTGCCTGGGAAAGAGAAGAAGACCAGCTAGGGTGCTGGGTGTTGTATTGTCCTTGAGGGGGACTGTACCCTTGGTTAGTAAAATCCCAAGAGGTTACTTGGGGACTGGACGTAGGACTTCCATGTGGGAAGGGCCGAACCAGGATAAATCTCTTGTGTTATTTGTGTGATTGTTTATGTGACGGCCCTCATTATACCAGTACGGTTATACCAACCCACGTCGGTATAGCAAGCATCATCACAGTGGGACATTTACCCAAACGATACAAACAACTGAGATACACGCGAATATACGAACAGAGTAGCGGAAGTAAAAAGAACTACTGTCTTCATTCATTCATCATCCACATTTAACATACATGAAATTACAATAACATTAAAGAACTTAAAAGTTCACATAATTAAATTGCTAAAAATTAAGTACACAATGTCCACAGTTATACAATTTCCTCATGATTTCTAGTACAATGTCACTTTTACATACTATGAAAACACAAAAGGGGGTACACTGCTCCAACAATCTAAACTCCGCGCTCGGAGTCCGTCTCTACCGTCTCCTCCACGAGAGTCTCGTCACCGTCTATACCTGTACGCCGAAGCAAGGAGTGAGTCTTAAAGACTCAGCAAGTAACACTACTCATAACATACACGTATAAGTCATAGCGGTTTCTACATGCACATTCACAAATTTCAGCATATGGCATGCTAGTCATTTGAAAGTTGCAACCTATCATGAAAGTTCTACAATTTAATACATGGATCATGCTTTCAGATTTCTAAGAATAAAACTTACCTATCACATGCTTTCTATTCAATTTACTCGTGAAATTTTGCCTTTAAAGAGCCAAGACATGAGAGCTACCAACATGAACACTGTGCATATATGAAGGGAAAACACAACTAGCATGGATTTTACATGTTCTTAAGCACATACATAGACATTTTCACATGTTTTAAGTTGCTGGTTTTACATGGTTTAATGGTTGTAAATCTACACATGAGAGCTACAATATAGTTTAAAACATACTATGTGAACAACCAATCATGCTATTTTGTAAACGTGCTCATCAATTATCCCTAACATGGATTCTAGACATTTTCGCACATATAAACATGATGATAACAACATGAAATTACTGATTTCGCATGGTTTCAGATTTGTCTCACATGGATTTCAATGTCATATTCTTACATTTTTAGTTTCACATTTCCTTTACACAAGTTTCCAATTCACATGGTTGCACTTTACACATACACATTTCACATTGTTCACTTACACATTAACACATGAACATATACACATTACACATTACACATTCACATTTTAGGTGTCGTGACACATAGTCCAAACCACCAAAGAAGGACATATACACATCACATTACACATAGACGCCATCTAGGCATTACAATGGCGACTCTTAGACTGCGCAGACCGGGAGAACAAGTCTCCACCCTAACCAGTGGTACTTGTCCACCTCCAGGATTTCCCCCTAATGCCCTTAGGGTCACTTACACATTGAACTTTCTCAGGGGGGACTTTTGCCTGATACAGTTCCACTGCCCTCTACGGAAGCAGTGTCACATTGGCACAGTTACACATTACACATTTTTTCGATTTTACACATGGTTTTACACATATCACTTTTCATCCCATTCACTTTCTCACTCACATGCATATCTCTATTTTCCTGACATGACACTACAGATTTCAGGAGTTTAACACAGTAAATTCACCAATCAGGTTGGGTTTAAACGATATCTAATCACTTTACGATGACATGCATAAATTTTTACATTTCACATGGAAAAAGTGCATAACCCCTTATATACTGGTCCAAATGACCTGAAAATTTAACCACATGCTATTTTCGGGTTCAAGATCATACATTCAATTTTTCAGATTTTTCTGAGCTAAATAGAATTTACAGAAAATCAAATACCTATTTAGCATGCCATTCTCAATTTAAGTTGACATGGAGTTTAACACCATCATGCATTTTTGCCACTTACTGTTTGAACAGTGACTAATTGTTATATGCATGATCTGAAAATATAGAATTACCCTAAATCATACAACCATAATCGATCACAACAATTCTTTCTTGCATGCCTTTTTATTTACCGAACCGAAATTAATAGCAATTTATGCAAGCATGGACAATTTATCAAAATTTGAGTACACATTTACTAATCCACTAACTTCATGATCTGACAAAACTTAGGGCACTCAGACTAGTCCTAATCATAAAACATGGATTGGCAAGAATCATTAACAAATCATGCTTGAAATTTCATGGGATAATAATCTCTAACATTCACCACCACACATCATAACACATCCACACACCACATTTATCAGTATACATAGTGTATAGGGTTACCATATATCCTCATCACGGAAAACCCATCGAAAATAATCGTATAGGAGGGCAGAACAGTTTACTGTTCTGTCCAGATGAACTTGGCGGCGGTCTCTGGCCGCTGATTCAATGTCAGCGGCATAGTCGATGGACCCCACTCATGATCTCAGCGTCCAGGGACCTTGATGTTAATACAGGTCTGTGCTGAACACAGACCCGAGCTCTCAAGATAGGGTGAATGTGGGGGTCAAGGACACGAAGAAAAATACACAAAAATGTTAAAACCGTCCTAGACTCATACGGGAACCTTATGGTAGGGTCACTTACCTTTTAGAAACACTCCTAAGGGATCAAAAGTGCTGATGAAGCCCTCCTTGGGCAGTCCCAAGAAGTGCAGAAATGTCCTCCAAGATCTCCTTCCTCCGGGCTCCTGGATGATCTCCACAGCAAGGAAATGTCGGGGAGGCCTTCCTCGATGATCCCTCTAGCCTTCAGTTGCAGTAGAATGCCGGACAACGCTTCAGAAGCTCGGATTTTGGGCTGCAAGGATGGGGTTTTCTCACAGCTCAGAAGCTAGGGTTTTCTCCTCTTGTTCTCTCTTGCAAAAGGGTGAAGAGAGAGGGGTTGGGGAGCAGATTCGGGTTGGATATGTGGGAGAGACTTCTCTCCCACTCACAGAGTGATAAGATGGCTCTCAGAGCCGTTGAGGACAGCTCCCCAATGGGTGAGCTTCCTTGTTTCCGGAATTTCTGGCTCTGCAACGCATGCAGGTCAGAGAAATAGGCGCCCACATCGTTAGACGCTAGGATTAGTGTTGGCGTCCATGGGTGGACGCTGACACCACCTCAATGGCTAGGGGTTGACGCCAATCTGGCCTTCGTCCAGAACTCTAAATCATGCAGAAAGCTATGCATGCCATGCATATATACATGCAATATGTATATGGTAGTGTATCCATACTATCACCATTCAATACATGCATTATTTACATCTAACATAAGCACATGCACACGTAATTGTACTAATTAATACGTACGTAAATATGTATATATACATACACAAGCACAAATATACACACACAAATACAATAATGCGACGGAAATTCGAGGGCCTTATAGTTATTTGCTTTCGCACTGCTACTCTTTATCACACTAAACTAACCAACTTTCAAGTGATAATTTTCTGTGTTTAAGTTTCTGTTTCAGATTTCAGAAAAACCTATTCACCCCCCTCTAGGTTAGCTTGCTGACGTACCAAAAGGGCCAACAAAAATATCAGCAATTTGATTTTCAGTTTCAATGAAATGAAGTTCAAGAGATTTCTTAGCAACCTCATCCCTCAAGAAATGATGCCTAATATCAATGTGTTTTGTGCGTGAATGCTGAATTGAGTTTTTAGGCAAATTAATAGCACTAGTGTTGTCACATAAAATGGGAATGCATCCTAACTTATGATTATAGTCTAGAAGCTGGTGTTTCACCCAAAGAATTTGGGTGCCGCAACAACCAGCCGTAACATACTCAGCCTCTGCAGTGGATAGAGCAACTGAGTGTTGCTTTTTGGAAGCCCAAGAAATCAAGCATCCACCTAGATATAAGCACAAGAAACTAGTACTTTTTCTATCAAGCTTACAATCCGCATAATCAGCATCACAATAAGTAATCAAATCGAATTTACAACCAGCAGGATACCAAATGCCAAGTTCACATGTTCCAACAAGATATTTAAAAATTCTTTTGATAGCTAACATGTGACTTTATTTAGGATTAGCTTGAAACCTTGCACACAAGCACACACTAAATTGAATATCAGGTCTAGAAGTAGTAAGATAAGTGAGAACCAATCATACCTCTGTATGTCTTTGGGTCTACTGACTTACCAAGTGAGTCTGCTTCTAGTTTTACATTTACTGCAATTGGTGTGCTTGAGTGCTTGAGGTTCTGAAAGTCAAACTCAGGAGTTTTTCGACATACTTTATTTGACTTATAAAGATCCCTTCACTGGTTTGGTTAACCTGCAATCCCAAAAAGAATTGTAAATCACCCATCAAGCTCATTTCAAATTCAGTTTTCATTTGGTTAGCAAATTCAGTGCACAAATCTTTATTTGTGGATCCAAAAATTATGTCATCAACATAAATTTGGACAACAATTATTTGTTCACTTACTATTTTTGTAAACAAGGTTTGATCAACATTACCTTGAGTGTATCCCTTATCCAATAAAAATGAACTCAAATGGTCATACCAAGCTCTTGGAGCTTGCTTGAGACCATAAAGAGCCTTATGAAGTTTGAAAACATGATCAGGAAATTTTTCATTTTCAAAACCTAAAGGTTGTTCTACAAAAATATTTTCTTTGATGTAACCATTTAAAAAGGCACTCTTTACATCCATTTGATAAACTTTGAATTTCAGTGAAGATGTAAAGGCAAGAAATATTCTCACAGCTTCTAGTCTAGCTACAGGGGCATATGACTCTTCAAAATCAATGCCAAACTCTTGATTGTACCCTTTGCAACTAGTCTAGCTTTATTCCTCACAACTTATCCATTTTCATTCAATTTATATCTAAATACCCATCTAGTGCCAATAATAGATTGGTCACTAGGTCTAGGTACTAATTCCCACACTTGATTTCTGTCAAATTGATGAAGTTCATCATGTATTGCATTGATCCAATCTTCACTCATTAGAGCTTCATCAATTGACTTGGGTTCAATTTGGGAAATTAGTGCTAGTGGGTCTTGATTTATTGCATTCAGAAAGGATGATCTAGTTCTAACTCTATCATGCACATTACCAACTACATTCTCAATTGGATGATCTCTCAAGAATCTATTTACAGGAATTACCTCTTGAGATGCATTCAAGTCTGGAACAATATTACCAGATCCACTTGTGGTAGGTGAATGGTTGTCCAGAGTTTCAAGTGAGTCGTTACTTTCCTCAACAGTTGGTGAAGATTCAACAATGAAATCATCTTCTTCCTTATTCTCAGGAACCCTGCAAGATGTAGAATCATCAGTTGAGAATGAGTTTTCATCAAAGACTACATGTGGAGATTCTTCCACAGTTTTATTTTTTAGAATGTACACTATAAAAGCTCTAGAGATTTCTGAATAGCCAAGAAAAATGGCTTCATGACTTTTGGCATCAAATTTATCAAGGTTTTCTTTATTATTATTATGTACAAAGCATTTGCAACCAAATATTTTAAGGTAAGACAAAGTTGGCTTTTTGTTTTTCAACAGTTCATAGGGGTTTTTTCTGATTTTTGGTCTGACCAATGCTCTATTTAGAATGTGATTTGTTGTGTTTACAACTTCAGCCCAGAAGGATTTGAGAAGTTTGCTTTCCAAGAGCATGGATCTAGCCATTTCCACAAGTGTTCTATTCTTCCTTTCCACAACTCCATTTTGTTCTAGAGTTCTTGAAGAAGAAAATTTATGGAAAATGTTTAGTTTAGCACACAAATTAGAAAAAGTTTTATTTTCAAATTCACCCCCATGATCAGTTAAAATGGATTTGATTTTATGGGAAAAACCAGTTAAGGCATGGTTGCAGAAGTTTTTGAATTCTAGACAAGCATCACTCTTGTGGGATAAAAAAATAACCCATATATATCTAGTAAAATCATCAATGATAACAAAACCATATCTTTTGCCACTAAGACTAAGAATTCTTGTTGGTCCAAAAAGGTCCATATGAAGTAATTCTAGTGGCTTAGATGTGAGTACATCATTGAAGGTTTTAAAAGATTTTCTGATTTATTTTCCTTGAGCACATATCCATAAAGTTGATTTTCAATGTTGGAAAAGATTCAGGAAGTCCTTTAACCAAATTTAGCCTTAAAAGTTTGTTTATTGTGTTGAAACTTACATGATCAAGTCTTTTATGCCATGTCCATGCAATTTCATCTTTATTTGCAACTAAACAAATATTTTCAGCAATTTTTTTATCAAGATTGATCATGTAGACATTGTTCTCTCTTTTGCCAAAAAATTTAATTTTGTCATTTGAAGAATCAATTATTCTACAAAATCTGATTCAAACACAACCTTGTGACCTTTGTCACAAAGTTGGCTAATGCTCAACAAATTATAGTTGAAACCATCAACTAACAAGACATTTTCAATTGAGTTTGAGGAGGATTTACCAACCTTTCTAGATCCAATGATTTTCCTTTATTCGTACCTCCAAATGTGACAGATCCTCCCTCTTTTTCAATCAGAAATGAGAGCTTTGTTCTGTCTCCTGTCATGTGTCGTGAACACCAACTATCAAGAAACCATACATTGGACTTGGGTGCACGACCTTCCTACAAAAATCAAATCAGAGAAGAGAAGATTTTGGTACCCAACATTGTTGGGACCATTAGTGTGTTTGAGTAGAGACAATAGATCTTTTCTAATCCATATTTGACTTGTTTTGGCATTTTCTTTGTTTCAGAAGTGATTTCTCTTTTTGCCAAGTCAACATTTCTTTTTGGAACGAAAACACCAGTGTTCTTTCTTTCATGAGCATGGAGATTATGCAATTTGGTTTGATTATTCATGTATGGAAATTCAAACCAAGGATTCTGTTGGTATCTTGGAAAGTTTGGATAAGAGAATTGTGAATGGTACCAATAAGGATTATGATACCATTGATTCCAAGATTTGATCCAATCAGATTGATGTGTTGTCTTGAATCTCCAAGAATTATCATGAAAGTTTCCTTTTGTGTTTTGATTATTTTTCAAATTTTTGTTTGATTTTTTGTTTAACTGATTGTTGATTTTCAGAGTTGGACAGGTCGACCTGTGTTGGACTGGTGTCGACCTATCAGTGGTGTGTGTCGATCTATTTTGTTTCTTTTATTTAGAAACATTCTTTTTATTATGATTCTTGGACATTTCAAATGTGTTATTTGACACTTGCTTATTATTCATTTCTGGACTAGCACTTTTAACAAATTTTATCAAGGGAGTTTTCGAAGAATTTTCTTTCTTTTCACCAGATTTATTCTTCAAGGATTTTTCTGTGGTGAATCCTAGTCCATGTTTCTCAGATCTCATTTTTGATCCTAGCAAAGCATCAAGATTTTCTTTTCCTTTTGTGAAGGTTTCAATTACTTATTCCTTTTCTTCCAACAAACCCTTAAGTTTTGGATTTCATCAATATCTTGTTGCTTTTCCCTTGTTGCAATTCCATTTTTTCAGAAAGTTCTCAAAGTCATTATTGGCCTTTTGAGATGCAATTTTCAGTTCATCAATTTTGTTCAAAAGTTCTTCCTTTTCATCATTGAGTTCATATACTTCATTTTCAAGTTCAGAAATTCTTCTATTCAATGAAGTATCATGCATGGCAGTTTCAAATTTCTTTTTCAAATGTTGTTTTCCTTTCTTATTTCAGAAAACTTTTCAACCAGCTCAGCATATGCATCTTGCCAATCTTCAATAGTGTATTGTTCAAAAGAAGTACTTACCTTTCCATCGTTGTTGTTAGACATAAAACATAGCTCCTCATTCCCTGAACTTGAGGACTTTTCTTCTTCATCCTCACTTTGGTCATCATCTGACCAAGTTGCTACCATAGCTTTAGGCTTCTTCAATTTTTTGTTCTTTTTGTACTTGTCCTTTTATTTTCAGGACATTCCCCTTTCATATGTCCTGCCTTGTTGCACCTGTAGCAAATAATAATCTCATCAGTTTTTTGATTTCTACTGGAATTGACATTTGAAGTAGAAGAAATACTCCTTTTGCCAGAAGAGAATTTCTTCTTTCCAGTAAATTTCCCTTTTCTTGATTTTAAAAATTTCTGAATTGCCTAGTCATGAGGGCAAGTTCATCCATATTGGACTCAGACTCTTCAGAACTTGATTTCTCTTGACTTTTCTCTTTGTTACTTGATGAGGCTTTAAGTGCTACTGGTTTGGCTTTAAGCATATGTTCTTCATTTCTTTTTCAAATTTATTTCATATGTCATTAAAGATCTTATGAGTTCATCCAAGAGATTTTGGACAAATCCTTAGAATCTTCAATCACAGTGGCCTTAGTGTGCTAGATAGATGATAGAGAGCGCAAAATATTTCTTACCAAATCAGCATCAGTGTACTCTTTACCTAGTGCCTTCAGTCCATTGACGATTGTCATAACCCTAGCAAACATTTCAGAAATTGATTCATCAGATTTCATCATAAACAATTCATATTCGGAAACAAGTATATTTGCTTTGGTTTCCCTAACTTGAGATGTTCCTTCATACATTAGTTCAAGTTTATCCCACATTTCCTTAGCTGATTTACACATGGATATCCTTGAATATTCTTTAGGGTGGACTTCACACTGAAGCATGTTCATGGCACTATAGTTAAGAGTGGCCCTCCTAATCTATTCTCTAGTCCAATTCTCTTCATCTCCTTGATCTTCATAAGGACCCACTTCAACTACCTTCCAGATTTCATAATTTTGAGCCCTAAGAAAAACTTGCATGCGATTTTTCCAATAAGAGTAATCAGACCCATTGAAAAATGGTGGCCTATTAATGGAATGACCTTCAGCAACAAAACCTCGAGAATCCATTAAGTGGAAGCAAAACAGTAACAAAACAATCAACCAATTCAACCAAGTGTCACATAAAGATCAGACAAAAACACTCAAATCAGATCAGAACAATTGTGAACCCTCTCTAATACCAATTGTAGGATCGAGTGATTAGGTGAAACAGATCTAGAAGGGGGGGTTGAATAGATCTGTTGCCAATTCTTGCGGAAGCTTAGGAAAATTAAAACTGCTTTGACTCAGATTTCTAATCACAAAAACAATTTCCAGATCTGATGTGTGAGTGTGTAAGAAGAGGTGTGAGACAATTAGGCAATTAGTGTGAAACCTCAATCCTATGCATTCATCTAACGTAGATCAACAATTCAAACCATTGCACATAGGATTTTTTAGGTGGTTCGAAAATCACACTTTTGATCCCTACGTCCACCCCTCACACAGTGAGGACACACTACTCTAAATTTGAGTACAACTCACACTGGAGCACGACGACTCCAATACACTTGAGTTCAACAACTCACACACAAATTCTAGAGCACACCCGTTCCAGAAACTGAGCACACTTGCTCAACCACACACTAAGTAGACAACTCACAAAAATCGAGCTCAATAGCTCACAAAACACATGCTAGATCAAGACCAATATAAATCAGATCCTCTAGCAATGATCTGATCCAAGACAAATCATTCACAGAAACTTGTGCAACACTTCATGCACAAATCTCATGGATGAATTGGAAGAACAACTTCAAAAATGTAAGAAATAGATGCAGTATTTGTGTTCTTCGATGAAGATTTCTTGCAGAAGGTTGAATTGATGAGATCTGATGACGCTTTGAATCACTTGGTGATGCTCTGCTTCAATTGCTCCTGAATCACCATAAGATTCTCTTTAATTGCTTGCTTCTACTGGATCTGCTCCTTTGAGAAGTGCTTCAACTTCTTCTTCAGAACACTCCTTCACTCCCTCGTGCTCTCTAGGGAAGGAAAATGGATCACCACAGCAACAAGATGAGCAGGAGCGGGAGATTCACCTTTTTGCCGCCAGAACTTTTCTGGAATTCTCTGGAGGTCTCCTAATCCTTTGGGGGCCAAAATGGGGGCTATATATAGTCACACAAGTCCAATTGTACCCTTGGAGTGTGTGGGCACACGATCCAAGGCAACTTCTATTGAACCCCAAGAGGCCACGTGTCCAGAAGAAACAAACATTGAGACTTCAGTCGGAGTGTGTCGACACCACCACTGAGTGTGTCGACACCCTGTCCCAAGTGACAAAATGATCACTTGGAAGCTGGGTCTAGTGTCGACACCACCATTGAGGAGTCAACATACTTGACCCTGTCTTAAGAAATGGCTTCTAGGACAGTAAGCCAGTGTCGACACCACCAATGGATGTGTCGACACAACCATGACAAAAACTGTATACCCCTAAAAAATTAACACATAAGTCATTAGCCCAGGGCATATCATGAAAGTATGAAGTGTAAACTATTTAAAAACATGTTGTTTGGGCATTATAATTATACAAATGAGTATGTAACATGTTCAGCCATCAAGTACAAAATCACACAAGTCATCATCAAAACTAGGGAGAGAGGGATATTAAAACCACACTCAACCCAACACACATAAGTAAATAAATACTTATAACATGCATAAATTTAAACAAACATAATGTGAACAAAATTCGAGGGCCTTATACATGGTCTACATCAGTCAATAGTTGTCAGTAGTATTGTCTTGTATGCCAACTCGGAGAGGTAAATGATACTTCCTTGATGAAACTATGGCTGGGGAAATAGAGGCTAGACAAAATCACTTGGAAGGGCAACAAGAACCTCAGTAAGGACAAGATGGTGGTCCACTTTTTGTCCCTAGGCAGCCACGTGGTCGTAGGCCAAACCCTAGACTGGACCCTTACCCCGACGGGGAGGATAGAGCACTTAGGCAGTGGCCAGATCCTGATGAGAGGATTATGATAAGTGTAAGGGTTGAAGCTCCTAATTGTGATGGGTCTCTTGACCCACAGGCCTGAAAGGTTTATTTGGTAAGATGAAGTTGGTGGGCAGGCCAAGACCTATTGGCTCAATGTAGAGCGTTTGCTTACCATGAGACGTGAGGGGCCAATAAAAACTTGGGGCGAGATGAAACTGAAGCTGCGAGAAAAGTACCTTCCCACAACTTATAGGCAGCGACTCTTTGACCAGTGGCAAAGATTGATTCAAGGGGACCTGTCTGTCTCAGACTACATAGCTCGCTTTGATGAATTCCTTCTTAGGTGCAATAATGCCAATAAGGATAGTGAGACAACTCTCTCATGCTTTCAGACAGGCTTTCATGGTCACATCCAGCGTTAACTTTTCCTCCGAGAGGTGACACATTAGAGCATGCCTACCAGGTCGCTCTTTCACCGTAGGTCCATGCCTGGCACCCTTAGGGACTCCAGCCCGAGCTCCCTAAAGTGAGGCACTAGAAAGCAGCACTAGCTGGAGCCCAGTACGTCTATTGGTGTCCGTAACCCCTAACCACGAGCACTCTACAAGCGACAAAACACAAACTCTCACAAGTCGTTGTTCCACTGCCGTCTTTCCCTCAGCCGGACGTACAACTCTACACAAGAGTGAGGGTGTCCAGGAAGGTGACATAGACCTCGACGGTACACAAGTACCGGGACAAGCCCCGAGCACTAACATGCTTGGCTCACACAAAACTTGGGGCTCCCAACTAAAGAGGTAACCACAGTAGGCGTCGTACTACTCGCCACACACACACAACCCACATGAACACCACTCAAACCACGTGAACAACACATCAACCACGTGAGTAACCCGCTCCTCGAACTCTATAGGTGCCATTGCACCACTTACTATTGCCATGCACAACATGTAACGATAAACCGATAATCACACAACCATGTGCAAGACCATTGCCATCGGAATTCTTAATGCGACAGGGTCCACTATGTTGAGAGATTCCAACCGCCTCCCACCTTCAGGCGGCCCACTTCCCAACCCCTGGAATCCCACACATGGTACACTCATCCCCAACAATCACGCACCACTAGGTTCTCAGAACCACTTCTTATGATGATCAGTCCATCCCTATATAATTTCATTATGCCTATTTTTATGATTAAAAAACCATAATAAGTGTTGTCTAACAAGTTTCTATGAAGCTAAGTCACAAGAAATAAATCAGGCAAAATCAAGCAAAATCAAGCAAAAATCTGTAAGTATTCTTTTACTGTATCATTTAGAGTTCACAGCATGTAATTCTTCTAAGTACACATCGATTTCCTAAGTGATACAACGATTTCATTAAGATCATAACGATTTGTTAAGTGAGAAACAACGATTAGGTTCTCACAATGATTTATTAAGTGAGAAACAACGATTTGGTTCTCACAATGATTTGTTAAGTGAGAAACAACGATTTGGTCTCACAACGATTCGATAAGTACATAATGACTTGGTCGCCATAACGATTCGATAAGTTACACAACGACTTGGTCGCCATAATGATTCGATAAGTTACATAATGACTTGGTCGCCATAACGATTCGATAAGTTACATAACGACTTGGTCGTCGTAACGATTTGATAAGTTACATAATGACTTGGTCGCCGTAACGGTTCGATAAGTTATATAACGATTTGGTCATCGTAACGATTCGATAAAGCAAACAACGATTTGATCACTGCATCGATTTGATAAGTAGAACAACGATTTGTATCCACAACGACTTGCTTATAACGATTTGCTTATAACGATTTGCTTACAACGATTTGTGTTCATAACGACTTGCTTATAATGATTTGCTTACAACGATTTGTGTTCACAGCGACTTACTTATATCTGTATAGCGACTTGTGTTCACATCGATTTGCTTATGCTTGAACAAGATTTGTTCAAACAACGATTTGTTTATGCTTGAACAACGATTTGTTTGTATCTGCACAACGATTTGCTTCTACTATAGGAACGATTCACTTGCTCTTGCAACGATTTCATTAGTGGAACAATGTCTCATGGACACATCGATTTCTCTATCATAAATTAATAAATGTATCTATTATTCTCATATATTTTCAAATATTGTGAAAATCTAAGTCTTCCCCTGCACATCTCTAATATCCTTGCATTTATTATGAATGTTCACATCATCTGCTCGTTGCCTTCTATTCTTATGTTTCTATAAGAAACACTTTTTGGAAAGCAGAATGACATTTCTATTTTGGTGAATAGTCTTACTGCATGAATTCTAACGTTGACTGACAGCAAGAGACAGCATAGCTGTCTTTGCTTTGACATTTAATGTGTGCAGGTCTCTGCCAGTACCATGTCATACAATGTTGGACAAAATAGAAGTAGAAGGATATCAAGATGGATCTTCTCCTTGCATGCATGGGTCGTAAAGCATTAAATAACTACAAGCACACCTGTCGTACTTGACGAACCATGCAGTCTAACGAGCATCCAACCTAGAGACAACAGACACTTCAACGGATATATTTTCAAAGAGAAGGATATATAGAAGACTGATGACTCCGTAAAGAATAACTTTTGAGCTTTCATCTTACAACCTGCGAGCATCAGAAAGAAGAGCCTTAGCTTCACTCCCTAGCTTGCTGTAGCTCTTGCTCTCCGTTTTTCATTGTTTTTAGCCTTGGAGAGCTAGTGTGTTCTGAGAGATTTTCTTATTCTAGATCTTTCTCTCTCAGTCACTGCCTCAGATTGAGCATTTTTGTAAGCTTGGTCTAGGGGCATTTTGCCTTTATTCACACTTGTGGTGAAGTTCCTCTTCGGGCTGTGAAGAGAAGACCTGTTGTGAACAGGTGGTTTGTATTCCCTTTGGTAAGGAAGGAAGACCTATGTATCAGGGTGTTTGTATTCCTCTTCGGGGTTAGAAGAGAAGGCCAGCTGCGGCTGGATGTGTAAGGGTCCTTAAGGAGGACAGTACCCTTGGTAGTGAAAGCCCAAGTTGTTGCTTGGGGACTGGACGTAGGACTCCTTGGTATAGGAGGGCCGAACCAGGATAAAAATCTCCTATTGCATGTGTGATTGCTTTTGTGCGTTTGTTTGTCTTCATTCATCTAACACTAACTATTCTCTTTAGTGTTTTCTGTTAAGCATTTTTGTTAACAGGTTTTAATCGAAAAGAATTTTAGAATCCCATTCACCCTCCCTCTGGCTTGCTAGTTGGGCAACACTTTAGGGCCCAGCCAGCAATCCAGGTCACAGGCAATCAACCCTAGAGCGCCAACCTAACCAACCTACACCAACTGTCTTCCCGCTCCATCCAATCCTGTGGTGCTTCGACATTTCAAGGGCAAAACCCAACACCCATTGACAAAAATGGAGTGAAGGAGAAAGATTTAATAGTTGGGGAACCGAGCAAGTAAAATCGGTCTCGCGACCGCTATTTTCGATGCCATGGTATCGGCCATCACATATATCAATGTCCTACTAGGGCCTTAATCATAGGAGCTGAAAGTGTGGTGCCCTGTCCTGAGCTTGAGGAGGATGTTGAGAATTATGACCCGCCACCAGATGTGGTCGATGAGTTTGAAGACGATCTTGAGGTAGCAAATCGACCTCGAGGATGTTTGATCTGAAGGTATTCCATTGATGATCGATTAGTGGTGGTCCGTTGCACTTTGACCCAGCCTAGGTGTAACGACCCGACCTCCCGGACCCCCCCGCCATGGACCCCGAAGGTCGTGCCGCCACCCACAGGTCCAAAGACCTGGTAAATTCTAGTGAGATAAGCAATGAATTCAAATAAATATAACAAGAAAGTTCGTACATTAATAAAGAAATTATGTACAACATGTCCCAAATAAAAGTACAAGTACAAAAAGAAAGGTGCAGTCTTTAAGGGGCATACCCTGAGGACTTGCAAAAAGGCCACTCTCAACTCACGGTACAAAGAGCACTCACGCTCACAACTCACACTGCTGGCAACGCACGGCGAACAAGCTGCCACCACGACCGTCCGACAACGAACTCCTGCGACTACCTGAAGAGAGTAGGGGGGGTGAGCCTCGCGAACAAGGCTCAGTAGGGATAACCAGTCCCTCACCAGCCAGAGCAGCAGGAACTCCAATAGAGCGGAAGCAAAACTACTCTACAAAGAATTAAAGCAGGAAATGCCTACTGTAGAGTACTACAAAGCACCGGAATAGAGAAAAGCCTCGACCACAACTCGGGTCAGGCCAAAGATGACTCCCGCAGAATCAACGGAGTCAACACAATGCGAAAACAACCCTCGGCACACACCGCCAAGACAAAGAAGCTCACGGAACACTGAAGCAACCACGTGAGACCAGAGTCTTACGACACAAGCACCAACATCCCGGACCTCCACGAGGTTGGGAAGGAACAACCAGGTGTCACCACGAGAGACACCGAGCAACCACGTGAGAAGCACCGTCTCACCACAGGCACGACCACCTCAGACCTCCACAAGGTCGAGGGCCCACAAGCAGAACCAACTTGTACTTGGGCACTCCACGAGGTCAGAGAACTACACACTCTGGTGCCACCACAGACGACACCAAGGAACGGTTATAGAAACAGCAGTTGGGTGCCTGCACAAGGCACCTCGAGAGAACCCGCACAACGGAAACCGCTAAACACGGCCCACGAGGCCAAACTAACCAAACCCACGGCACTAGCACGGCTAGGCTACAACCACCGTGTAGGCTAGGGAAACGAGAAACCCAAACTCGGAAACAACGTGAGAAACACCGTCACACAAGAGCACACAAGCCACCGCCACATGCAGCTAAGAGAGGGACACACAGTCCCCCCTATCGCTCGCCAGCCGCTGACTCCTGCCTACAACCTCCCCGGTAGAGTGAGGCTAGCGAGTCACAGCAAGAAACAACCACAACTACCGCAGCTCGACCGAGCTGCGGCCCCACGCCTGACTCCCTATGCGGCTCCAGAACCAACGCAGAGCGAGGCAGTGAGCAGGACTAGCTGGTCCACACCGGAAGAGAACCAAACCACCTCGGAGACCAGACCAGCTAAGAGAGCTCTACAAACGACTCATGCAGTTGTCCCCACCGTTTTCCCCTTCTGCTCCAAGTCCGTGACTTGAGCACACCCACCGCCCAGAGCAACCCCCTCTGACACAGGCACGCGGGGCTGGGGGTCCCAGGTAACAGTAACAACCTGTCTCATGGATAAGCCCTCAAGTGCTGAGCACCAGGCAAAAGAGAACTGGCATGGCAACCACCAACAGAAACAACACAACTGGCTTGTAACCAAGACAAGCCAATCAGGCACAGGCACACACGACACCCCTTCTGGAAAAACCCCCAGAAGTGCTGTCGGCCAACACCAGCACACAAGGCACAGCCCGAGAAACCGTAACACCACAAACAGAACAGAAACCACCGCTCTTCTAATAATCGATTGACAGTCAGACAATCGATTATTAGACAGACGAGAGCTTCCTAGCACCACTACTAGGACACGGCCACGAAGGTGTCACCTTCGATCAATGAACACAACGAGCCAACCTGCTGCGTTCCGCACCAGAAGGTGCTAAGGGCAACCCTGCCCTACGGCACACGCCGTCAGGCCAACCGCGACAACGGAAAACACCCAAGGCAAACCAGACATTATCGTGCCCTCCTAGCCCATCACGACGGGTAGGGCAACCGCAAAAGGCAGGTCGCGTCGAGGAAGTGCGTTGCGACAAACAGGTTTTGACGACAAGGCAAAGCACCGCGACAAGCTTGTCGCAACAGGGCTGCGAGTCGCGACAACAGCTTGTCGCGATGGGCAACCGGGTCGCGACACGACCCTTATCGCGATGGCCACCCGTACCGCGATAAGGTTGCGTCGACCGGGGCGACACCTCCTCTGATGTCGCTACACGCTCTGCGGTCGCGACATCAGACGGAAGGCAGACCGCTGGGATGCTACATCCTGGGGTCGCCCACACACAACATAATGCACAAACACGGGGAGGGAAGCATAGGGAAAGCTTTTAAGCATGGATTCACACATGAGGACTCCCAATCGCCCGGAATGGAAAGAGTTCTAGAAATCCCTACAGATTTAGAAGAGCCGAACCACAAAGGGGCCTTCACGACGAGCTCGCCACCTCCTCCTCGCTTCACGATGCCGGGCCTACTCTGCCACGAGCCGTCGGCACCACCATGCACAAACCACGGAGAGGGGAAAGCTTTCCCCTCGGAGAGGAGGAGGGAAAGGAGGAAATGAACCAAAGGGGGAAAGGGGAAACTGGCCAAGGCTTTTAGCCTCCGGCCCCCAGAATGCGACGGGGCGGGGCGTCGCATTACAAACCTTAACACGATGGCTGCCCCCACCACGACCAAAATGCGCCCAACCGGGATGCCACGACAACCTGACAGCCACTCGACCCGCGTGCCACTCGACAGGCGCCAGGCGACCAAAAAGCAGAACCTATCACGGCCCGTTGATAGGGCGCGACAGGAACGCGACGCACCTAGTGGTCACGACCTAGATGACTGTCGTGACCGGCAGCTCTGTCGCGACACTAACGTGTCGGCCATTCAGGATGCGTTAGCGGCCAGTCATCCAAAACACCACAACAGGGGAAAACTTGAAGCCTGAGATCTTACAATACATCCAACAAAAAAAATAATTTTGGCCTCGAAATTCAAGGGCAAAACCCGGTCGGTGAAAACAACAGGTGCAAAGGGGCCACTAAGTCGCACCACGGCCCTGCCACAAAGGGGGTGCCTAACTAGACATCCGACGGCTCACAGGGCGCATAACAACGGTGCAGAGCACACAAGCAGACGTCAACAAGTCCACAGGCGCGGCGCGCACCAAGCCGACCAGAAACACTGAAATAGCCGAAAACACGTGATTGAGCCCTCAACAGACCACACTGTTGAGACCAACTGGTCAGTAACTCACTCTGTCGTCAAAGGCTAGACAGAGAATGTAGCTACTAACAGCAAACAATCGAGAAAATGCCAAGAGGTCATCCACAAGACTCCGCTGAATGGCTCCGCATAACTAGCAACAGCTAGCACCTACGGCAAGGCCAAACGAGAGCTTCTTAATGGTGACCCAAAACTAAGCGGAAAACACGCACGTGGAGAAAACCACGGCGAGCAAGGCAGTGTCCGCTGGCACCACTAGATCCCACTTAGATCATCCTCGTGGTCCGACAAGGATACACAACGACTGTGGAGCGACAGAAAAAACTAAACCAAAGGCTCCACAGGCACAAGCACAGAGGAACAACTAAGGAAGACGCCTGATGTTGGCAAGGCCAAACAACTCAAGACGTCGGCAACCGCACGGGGAAACGAAACAACTGCAGAGGTCGAGGGCAGCACGTCGACCTCAAAGAAATCCAAACCAAAATAGGGTACCCCAACCGAACACACTCACTCCCCAAGGCGAGAGGGAAACCCGGACACAGGCCACGACCAAAGCCTGGCGTACCAGCGATAGGGCTACCTAGACAAGGCAAAGCAGCCACCCTATAGCAGTAATGGTACAGCCACAAGGCATGGCCAGCGCGAAGTGTCCCAGAGGCAGAAAGCTCAAAGCCTCAAACACTGAGCAAACTCGCAAAGCGATGCACGGAGCTCATGATCAGGAAATACAACACAACACACGGTGCTCACACAAGCACCAGGAGCCACCCAAAGTGCAACACAATGCACCAGGGCTCCAGACGGCACGAAAAACAAACCACTCGAGCACGAGCAGAGGGTGCCACCACAAGCACCAAAACTCGGCAAGATGCAACATAGTTGCACCAACGGCCAAAACAACGCAGCTAATAGGAAGGACTCTCCACAAGAGACCTGCCAAAAGCCACCACAAGAAACTGCAAGCCAAAAAGGGTAGAACAGGCCACACCGGCCTCGGACCCTCAAGGTACAAGGACACAAAACATTGAAAAAGAAACACGCTCAAGGTGCAGTACATAATCGCACCAACGGCCTGAAATGACTCAAGGCCAACAGAAAGGGACTCTGAACCAGAGACCCACACAAGCAAAACACACGGAGAACCAGCAGCTTCAAGAGTGCAACCACCATATTGGCTCTTGGAAGCACACAACATGAGGCACCGCTCGTAGCACCACAGGTGGGGAGGGCCACACACCGAACGGCGATAAGTGCCTCCAAGCACAGCTGAGGCAAAAGCGGAAACACACACCAGGACGATGCTTGCACAAGCAAGCCAAACACAGAAAATTGGTGCTGCCTCACACTGAACACAGGGCATGCTTCCCTACATCGTCCAGTCAGGCAACAAGAAACCAACACAGCAAGAGATGGCACAATAGGTCACCACAACCTATCGCACCACAAGAAACAACGCGCACGAGGGAAGCAACCTGCTCAACCTCAAAATAGCTCAAAAGGGGAGGAACCTTCGCCACAAAGGTCGCCACAGTGCGAAACATGGCACCAGCTGCCACGCCAGCACCACCACCCTGAGCAACCCACGGAAAGCAGAGGAAGAAGGCACACAACAGGCCTCCTCCTCACACGAAAGAGGAAAACATCAACGCAAGGCTAGCACTCCCACAGAAGGCACAATCAGCCAGACACCCATGACACTCACCAGACTACCATCTGGCAGAACCCACAGGGCGCGAGAAACGAAGCCAACCTCCCGACCCTGGGGACACACGAAGTCCCACCAACGCAGCCGGGAAAACTCGAAAATGATCAGGAAGACAAACTAGCCAGCACCACGGCCAGACACACGGTCAAAGGCACCATGCCTTGACTGACAACGCCCAAGCAGACTGTAACACGGACAGTCCAACCGGCAACAGCGATAGCTCATCTCCAGAGAGAGAGAGAGCAGCAACAACCAAAACAAACACAAGGTAGCTTGGGGAGGACCTCCACCCAAAGCGCCAAGAGCCATTCTGGGAAAACATCACCAGAACGCAGCCTAACAAACGGCAATAGAGAGAACACAGCAGACAGGGGAAGGAACACAACTGGTTCTGGGAGAACCTCCACCAGAACCACCAAGGCGCTGTTATGGAAAACCCACCAGAACGCACCAGCCAACACAACAACAACATACCTCAACCCTGAGGTAGCACAACAACTGGCAAAATAAGCCCAGAACAGTCCTGAGAGCAACCCTCACCAGGACAACAGCTAACGGTTCTGGGAAACAACACCAAAACATAGGGCAACCAAGCGATGCACCTCAACCTCGAGGGAAATGCAACGGCAACCAACCACACAACACAGACCTCAAACCAAGGAGGCAACACAACGGAAGACTTTAACGAGCACAGAAACAGTCCCAGAGGGAGAGGAACCCTCACTAGGACAACAACAAACAGTTCAGGGAAACACCACCAGAACACAACCGCCAAGCGATGCACCTCACCCAGACCAACGGGGCAAAACGCAACAACCAGAAATGAGCACAACACAGTTATGGGGAAACCTCACCTCCACCAGAACCAATAGAGAAGAACTCCGGAAGCACCTCACTAGAGTTCACAACTAGCCAGCACAAATCTGGCAACAACCACAGACAGGTGTTGCAGCTCTCAACCAACAGTGCAACATGGCACACAAGCATCTGCTTATCTCGAGCAAAGATGCCGACTGAGCAGAGCATAGCGCATAGTGGTGCACAGGCACACAAGGCCAAACACACAGCCAACACAACACATACCCCAACAACAAGGGGGACATCTAACAAGGACACACCCCAACAACATGGGGACTGCCAACAAGGCAAGGACACCTCCGCCTGGATCCACAGGCAACAACCCTGCACCGGTGAAGGCCACACCACACGTAGGCTCTCTCAGCCATTGCAACACACCCACACGGATGTGCAGGCCGATGACGAACCCCAACCGCAGCACGAGCTAAAATAGTAACCACGCTCGAAGCACGCGCACCCAGCAACAGCAGCAGCACTCTCCTGCAGCTCACACTCGGACCCTACTGGAAAGCTAGCCACCTGCAACAAAGAACCAATTGCTTACACCTAACGGAAACTCTACACGAACGGGCCAGTAGCACATGAGTACCTTTCTTTGGGACAGCCATAGTTATCAACCCATTACAAATCTCTTTGGACCCCTGAGCTCTGATACCACTGTAACGACCCAACCTCCCGGACCCCCGCCAGGGACCCCGAAGGTCGTGCCGCCACCCACAGATCTGAAGACCCGGAAGGGTTAGAATTTAGTCTAGTGAGATAAGCAATGAATTCAAATAACTATAACAAGAAAGTTCGTACATTAATAAAGAAATTATGTACAACATGTCCCAAATAAAAGTACAGGTACAGAAAGAAAGGTGCAGTCCATAAGGGGCATACCGCGAGGACCTGCAAAAAGGTCACTCTCAACTCACGGTACAAAGAGCACTCACGCTTACAACTCACACTACTGGCAACGCACGGCAAGTAAGCCGCCACCACGACCGTCCGACAATGAACTCCTGCGACAGCAAGTCCCTACCTGAAGAGAGTAGGGGGGGTGAGCCTCGCGAACAAGGCTACGTAGGGATAACCAATCCCTTACCAGCCAGAGCAGCAAGAACTCCAACAGAGCGGAAGCAAAACTATTCTACAAAGCAGTAAAGTGGGAAACGCCTACTGCAGAGTACTACAAAGCAGCGAAACAGAGAAAAGCCTCGACCACAACCCAGGTCAGGCAAAAGATGACTCCCGCAGAATCAGCAGAGTCAACACAATGCGGAAGCAACCCTCGGCACACACCCGCCGAGACAAAGAAGCTCACGAAACACCGGAGCAAACACGTGAGACCAAAGTCTCACGACACAAACCAACATCCCGGACCTCCACGAGGTCGGGAAGGAACAACCAAGTGTCACCACGAGAGACACCGAGCAACCACGTGAGAAGCACTGTCTCACCACAAGCACGGCCACCTCAGACCTCCACAAGGTTGAGGGCCCACAAGCAGAATCAACCTGCACTTTGGGCACTTCACGAGGTCATGGAACTACACACTCCGGAGCCACCACGGATGGCACCAAGGAACGGTTACAGAAATAGTAGTTGGGTGCCTGCACAAGGCACCCCGAGAGAACTCGCAGAACAGAAACCACTAAACACAGCCCACAAGGCCAAACTAACCAAACCCACTGCACTAGACACGGCTAGGCTACAACCACTGTGTAGGCTAGGGCAACGAGAAACCCAAACTCGAAAACAGCGTGAGAAACACCGTCACGCAAGAGCACACAAGCCACCGCCATAGGCAGCTAAGAGAGGGACACACAGTCCACCCCTCTCGCTCTCCAGCCGCTGACTCCTGCCTACAACCTCCCCAGTAGAGTGAGGCTAGCGAGTCACAGCAAGAAACAACCACTACTACCGCAGCCGGCCGAGCTGCGGCCCCACGCCTGACCTCCCTACACAGCTCCGAACCAACACAGAGCGAGGCGGTGAGAGATGACTAGCTGGTCCGCAACGGAAGAGCACCAAAACCACCCGGAGACCAGAACAGCTAAGAGAGCTCTACAAATGACTCACGCTGTTGTCCCCACCATTTTCCCTTTCTGCTCCAAGTTCGTGACTTGAGCACGCCCGATGCCTGGAGCAACCCCGTCTGACACAGGCGCGCGTGGGTGGGGGTCCGAGGTAACGGTAACAACCTGTCTCACAGATAAGCCCTCGAGTGCCAAGCACCAGGTGAAAGAGAACTGGCGTGGCAACACCAACAGAAACATCACATCTGGCTTGTAACCAAGACAAGCCTAGCATGCATAGGCACACACGGCACCCCTTCCGGAAAAACCCCCAGAAGGGCCGTCGGCCAACGCCGGCACACAAGACATAGCCCGAGAAATCGTAACACCACAGACAGAACAGAAACCACTGCTCTTCTAATAATCGATTGATAGTCAGACAATCGATTATTAGACAGATGCGAGCCTCCTAGCACCACTGCTAGGACACGACCACGAAAGTGTCACCTTCAGTCACTGAACACAGAGAGTCAACCTGCCGCATTCCTCACCAGAAGGTACTAAGGGCAACTCTGCCTTGGGGCACACGCCGACATGCCAACTGCGGCAACGGAAAACACCCGAGGCAAACCAGACATTGTCGTGCCCTCCTAGCCAGTCGCGATCCCATCGCGACGGGTAGGGAACCCGCGACAGGCAGGTCATGTCGGGGAAGCACGTCGCGACAACCAGGTTGTCATGACAAGGCAAAGCACCGTGACAAGCTTTTCGCGATAGGGCTGCAAGTCGCGACAACAGTTTGTCACGACGGGCAACTGGGTCGCGACACGACCCTTATCGCGACGGCCACCTGTGCCGCGATAAGGTCACGTCTGACTGGGGCGACGCCTCATCTGATGTCGCGACGTGCTCTGCGGTCGCGACATCAAACGGAAGGCAGACCGCCGGGATGCTACATCCCGGGGTCGCCCACACACAACATACAACACAAACATGGGGGGGGAGCATGGGGAAAGCTTTTAAACATGGATTCACACATGAGGGCTCCCAATCGCCAGGAATGGAAAGAGTTCTAGAAATCCCTACAGATTTAGAAGAACCGAACCCACAAAGGGGCCTTCATGACGAGCTCGCCACCTCCTTCTCACTCCCACGGCACCGCGCCTACTCCGCCATGAGCAGCCAGCGCCACCACGCATGAACCACCGGAGAGGGGAAAGCTTTCCCCCTCGGAGAGGAGGAGGGAAAGGAGGAAAGGAACCAAAGGGGGAAGGGGGAAACCGGCCAAGGCTTTTAGCCTTCGGCCCCCAGAACGTGACAGGGCGGGGTGTCACGTTACAAACCTTAACGCGACGGCTTCCCCCACCGCGACCAGAACGCACCTACCGGGACACCGCGACAACCCGACAGCCGCTCTGACCCTCCTGCCACTCTGATAGGTGCCAGGGACCAAAAAGCAGAACTTTGTCGCAGCCCGTTGACCGAGCACGATAGGAACGCGACGCACCTAGTGGTCGCGACCTAGATGACTGTCACGATGGGCAGCTCCGTCGCGACACTACGTGTCGGCCATTCAGGATGCGTTAGCGACCAGTCATCCAAAACATACAATAGGGGAAAATCGGAAGCCCGAGATGTTACACCAAGGAAAGTGATGATTGGCAACAGACCTCAATCTTTTAAACCTATCTTAAGCTTGGGGGAAAAGCATGCAAAGTCATTATTGATAGTGGGAGTTGTATAAATGTTGTTTCCACTGACACCGTCAAACATCTTGGATTGACTCCTATGGATCACCCAAGCCCCTATAAGGTCTCTTGGGTTGATGAGTCAACCATCCCAGTCAAGTTGAGATGTCATGTCCCTATTCAATTCAATTCCTACCAAGAAAATATTTGGTGTGATGTGCTTCCGATTGAGGTTGGTAGTATCATTTTAAGATGGCCTTGGTTATTTGATCGGTGCTCATCAATTTGAACAAGAGGTCAAACATACTGCCTTCATCTTGCTTGTGGTGGCTAGTCAAGTTGAAGAGGGGACCCCCACTAAAGTTTCCCCTGAAGTGACAACCCTTTTAGAGGAGTTTCACGACGTTTACCTAGAGGATCTACCATATGGTCTCCCTCCCATGCGGGATGTTCAACATGCCATTGATTTAGTGTCAGGTTTGACATTACCAAACCTCCTTCATTATCGCATGAACCCTGCTGAGCATGCTAAGTTGCAGCAAATAATTTAGGAACTTTTGAGGAAAGGATTTCTGAGAGAAAGCTTGAGTCTTTGCGCAGTACCTGCTCTGTTAGTCCCTAAGAAGGATGACACTTGGAGGATGTGTGTGGACAGTCATGCCATCAACAAGATCACTGTCAAGTACCAATTTCCAATCCCACGATTAGATGATATGCTAGATATGATGGCAGGAGCAACACTATTTTCTAAGATTGATCTTAAAAGTGGCTACCACCATGTCTGACTCAGACAAGGAGATGAATGGAAAATGGCATTTAAAACCAAGGATGGATTATATAAGTGGCTGGTTATGCAGTTTGGGCTTTCTAATGCCCCTAGCACTTTTATGAGGATGATGAAACAAATCCTTCGACCTCTTATTGGAAAATATGTGGTCGTGTATTTTGATGATATCCATATTTACAGCAAGACTCCAGACGAGCACTTGGACCATTTGAGAGATGTATGTTTGACCCTACGCAGGGAGAAACTATATGCCAATCCCAAGAAGTGTGATCTCCGGACAGACTCTGTGACCTTCTTAAGTTTCGTTGTCTCTTGTAAAGGAGTTTTAATGGATCCCATGAAAGTCAAGTCCATTCTCGAGTGGCCTGAGACTACCACTATTCATGACATCCGGAGTTTTCATGGCTTGGCCACCTTCTATAGGCACTTTATAAAGGGGTTCAACACAATTATGGCTCCAATCACAGATTGTCTGCGCCAACAAGTTTTCAAGTGGACTATAGATGCAGAGAGAGCCTTCAAGGAGATCAAAGAGAGGATGACCCAAGCACCGGTCTTGCGCCTACCAGACTTTTCATGAGTTTTTGAAGTTGCTTGTGATGCCTCAGGTGTTGGCATTGGAGGAGTTCTCAGTCAGGAGGGTCATCCCGTTGCCTATTTTAGTGAAAAGCTGAGTGACTCCAAACTTAAGTACTCTAGTTATGACAAGGAGTTTTATGCGGTAGTCCATGCTTTGCTCTACTGGCGACATTATTTACTACCGCAAGAGTTTGTGCTATTTTCTGATCACGAGGTGTAACGCCCCGACGTGGAATATCGGAGCGGGATTATAGTTATTAAATAGTACAGAGTGAGAAATAAATGCAAACCATTGCACAATGGAATAATACCAAATAAACTCCAATTTTATTGATAATCCATCAACTAATTATTACATCAATGTATTAGAGCCAAAACTAGGGCCCAGAGTACTTTATTCAAACCAAACTATTACATAATGTCTAACTGACTCATTCTATACTAACTGCTAAAGTGATGGTTGCTAAAATAGGGTCACTCTTGAGCATCATCCTCAGTCCCGTCCTCTTGAGTGTGGTCATCGTCAAACTCACCTGAAACATATTAAATAAAACGCAGGATGAGCAAATAACGCCTAGTAGGACTTAATATCTCATGAACACAAGCATGTTTTAAATAGTTAATGGTTTAATGACAGGCTAACTAGAGAGTAAAGTCATGTAAATCATGTCATGATAACATGAGAACAATAGCAACTGGCACAGGGAAAATAGTACAACGAGAACGACAATAGAATGGCCATGTAACGTTATAACATGTAATTTGCAGAACGGTGCACTAGTAACGATCACGCTTGGACTTGTAGAGATAGTACGTTGATTATCATAGATTAATCTTGATAGTATGCTGGCACTGGATGCTTGCTGTAACACATCCTTGATCATTTTAACTCCCGTGGGCACTGGCACTTTTCGGGCGCTCCTCCCAGGACCTGATCGGTCCGTATTGCGCTGGCATTAGTCATTTCTTTATCTTAGACAATCACAAGAATGACCAATAGAGTACCAAGAAGAGATAAGAGAGTACTAGACGAGATAGTTGAGAGAGTAGAGAGAACGTGAACAGATGAGAGGATATGGACATTAGATGAGACAGGGACAATTCCGTAAAACAACGTAAAATTTCGATAGTAACGGTTGCACAGCACCAAGTCGGGTGCCGGCAGTCTGGTAGAAGTCACAACCACCCACTTACTCGTGTCATGAACACGGCCAAATAGTTCAGAGTGTTCCCGAGACGAGAAGGAAAAATGCATGGATCGTACTGATCCCTAATGTGTATCGGGATTTGGGGTACAACCAGCTCGTTGACTAAGGAAGTGCGCCAAAGCCAAGAAGTCTTACAGAGGTCTTGACAAGGAGTCTCTGGCCCAGTCGAGAGTTTTCCCGATGGAGAGGTGGTCCAAGTCAAGAGAAAGTGTGTAGAAAACGGGTCCGTCGTGCCTCAAGTGCTCGAAGCCGATGGAAAATGATAACGGTATTTAAAATGCGCGTATAAAACAAAGACAATTATATTTAATAAAATAGGGTAATTTAGTCATTATTTCACTAATTTACCGAATATATTATTGCATAATTTATCAAGGTCAAATGGTATTTAATAATGTTATATGTGTGTAAGTGTAAAGAAATCTTGAGGACATGACAAGTCGTGCAAATGTCATTTTAAATAATGCCATTTATTAACGTACCAAGTCGAATTAACTATAACATGGGTTAATCATGGCTAATTAAGAGGTATAAAGCTTAAACAATAGGGTATATGCACAATTTTTCAATTCTGGTCGGATTCTTGAAAAAGCGGCAGACTTACCCGTCGCGATTCAAATCGCGACGGGGCGGCCGGGCGCGACACGTGGACTAGCCAGTATGGAGTGGAATCGCGGCGGCTTATGCCGTCGCGTTCTTTACGCGACACCATCTGTCGACGAGACCCCACTGATATCGCGGCGGATCGCGCCAACGCGATACCAGGTGGGATTGCCCTTTTTCCCTTTTTCCTAGAGCGAATCCTCTTTGATACATAGACGTTCTAAATTCCATATAAAATAGCACGGTGATCCAAAAAGCACGAAACTAGTTTTAAACGAAAGTAGACATATAGATCTATCAACAACGATTAATTTGAAAATAAATAAGGTTTGGGCATGATTTGATCGGGTTACTTTTCGGTGACCTAAACATGCGCATTCAGGGTTCAATGAATTAATTAACGATGGATACTTGATGACAAATTTCGAAACCAGGGGCGTTCAAAATCTAACAAGATGTAGTATTTATGATAATTTTATCATGGTATGAAGTCAAGAATGAACAAGGTTCACAAACAAACAAGAAGGGTCGGGTGCATCGATCTGACAGGGATTTAAAGAATTAATTCTCCCTCATGGGAGATCGAAATAGACCGAAACGAGGGGCGTTTAAAAGCTAGTATGATGTAGTGTTAATGATAATTTTATCATGGTAGGAGAACAAGTACATGAGGGGGTATAGAGCAAACATAAGGTTTCGGGTTCATGGTAACAGCAAGGATTCAATCAATTAATTCGCCCAAATGGATGAACGAAATACAACGAAACCAGAGGGCTTTTGAAGAGGTTCATGAAGTCTACCTAGGGTAATTTTTACACAAATTTAGCTTGAGAGATTGCCTACCTTTTGTCAAATCCAAGAAGAACCCTAAGTTGGAGATGAAAACGGGATGAAAACTCCTTTGTCCAAGCTCCCTTCTCCAAGCTCCCATGATCTCCAGCCTCTCCCCTCATCCTCCAAAGCCTCTACTACGGTTTAGGGTTGATTAGGGACGAGTTTTAGGGTGTTTTGATTGCTAATTAGAGTCCTTTCTATCTAAAACCCTTCCCTGCTATTAAAAATCCGAATTTCCATATTTATCTTCCCACTTTCTCTCATTTATCCACCTAATAAGGCTGGGAATAGATCTAATTTCGTGGGTAGGGGGTTAAGGTAAGTATAGGACTTCTTTTTAGGATATATATGGGTTATTTAGTATTTATCTAACCCCTTTTATTTATTTAACTAATTAGGTACGAATTTAACCTAATTACCTCTCATCCCATGATGGGCTCTCCTCTTTTGGGCCCAATAAACCATGTTTGGACCATTAGGGTAACCCATTTAATAATTTAACTTAATGGGTATTAGTTTAAATCCCTTCTATTCTCTCTATTTCTATGTATTCTCCCTTTATTCAATTAAATCAATTTATCTCATTTATTTAAATTAAATTTTATTTTTCATGATTTTAAAAATCAAGATTGCTACATCCTCCCCCTCTTAAAAGAATTGGTCCCCAAATTCATATAATCGTAAGAGGAAGAATGACTTACTAAATAATTCTGGATAATTCCGTCGCATTAATGCTTCAGGTTCCCACATGTCCTCTTCAACTTCATGATTTCTCCACAATACCTTCACCAAGGGTATAGATCGATTCTGAAGCTGTTGCATCTTCTTGTCCAAGATCTTCACTGGCCTTTCTTCATAGGTCATATCCTTGTTCAGAGTAATGTCATCATAATTGATTACGTATGATGGATCGTACACGTACTTTCTCAGCATTGACACATGGAACACATTGTGCACTGTTGCAAACTGGGGATGCGGCGACCCTCCTTATACCGGTACGATTATACCAATCCACGTCGGTATAGTGAGTCTCGTTACAGTGGGACATTTACCCAAGCACTAACACACATGATTGAGATGTACACAAATATGAATACAGAGTAGCGGGAGTAAAAGAACTACTGTCTTTTCATTTCATCATCCACATTAAACATACATGATCCATATAGCAATTTAAGGAACTAAGTCCACATAATGAAATACAAAATTCAAATTACATTGTTCGTCCACAAATTACATAAGCTTCAATTACATAAGTCTCAATTACATACTATGAAAGTGAAAGTACAATGATGGTGACTCCACAACACTCTACTCTCCTCACTCGGAGTCACTCTCAACTGTCACCTCCAAGGAAGTAGGGTCACCTGCTAAACCTGTACGCCGAAGCAAGAGTGAGTCTAAAAGACTCAGCAAGTAAACTCCATACTCATCATACATGCATACATCACATGCAAGCCTTACATTCAATTGCATTAACTCAAAACAGGTAGCATGGTTGAACAATGTTAAGAAAACAATCTATCATGATATTTCTACCAATTTCGTAACACAAGATACATGGTTTATGTCATTCCAAAATAAAATACCTACCGCATGCTTTCTACTTATCTATCCACATGAGAGATACATTTACATTTAAGCTACAATATGATAGCAAATTAAGCATGTGATTTTCACACATAAGAAGGAAATGCTCCTAACATGGATTCTACATACTTTTCACATGTAAATCACCATTATAAACACATTAAGTTTGCTGTTTTGACATGAATCTAACATTATCATATCATAAATCACAATTTCACATTCTAACACATTGGTTTCACATGTTTACACATTTACACATTCACATGTTCACTTACAAATTACACATTCACATGTTCACACTACATAATTTCACATATACACATTCACATTGTTCACATTTAGATGCCGTGACACATAGTCCAAACCACCACTAGAAGGACACATTCACATAACACATAGCACATAACACATAGACGTCACCTAGGCAACATAGTGACTGCTCTTGGTACTGCGCAGACCAGGAGAAGTAATCTCCACCCTAACCAGTGGTACTTGTCCACCTCCAGGATTTCATCCTAATGCCCTTAAGATTTTAACACATTGAACCTTCCCGTGGGGATGTTTCCACGGTACAGTTCCACAGCCCTCTATGGAAGCAGTGTCACACACGACACAATTTACACATTTTCCGATTTAACACACGCACAGTTTTACACAATTAACACACCATTTCCATTTTCGCACTCATGCACATGGTTAAATTTTTTTCCCTAACATGATACTACTGTTAATAGAATTTAACACTTAGGAATCTGCACTAATCATGTTGAAAATTCATTAACGATCATAATCACAACAAGCATGCTTTAATAACTCACTTTTACATGAAAATGTCACAATATCATCTACTGTTGCCCAATTCATATGAAAATTTAACCACATGCTGTTTGCAGGTTTCAGATCACACATGCAAATTCTCACATTTTTCTGAGTTGTATTGAATTTACAGAAAATAAAATACTCATTCACATGCTATTCATAAATCAATTTATCATAAAATCACAATGTCATGGTTGAAACTAACAGTTCACAAACCTGTGTCCAATATTCACACCATCACAGAAATTTTTCCCAAATTATTATGCACCATACCATTTACTGGAATTTTAAAACAACCTACGTATGCTCCCTATTTTTTTTATACAGAAATTATAACAAATAGCATGGTCATGGGAAAATTCCCAGATTTTCAGAACCAGGGTTGACATACATACACATCACCCAAAAATTTTATGGCACTGAAATTTCGCATAGATCATATGAACAGAAATCTATCACATCAAGACCTCATCCAACGTGCCTTTCACATAAATCTAACAATTTATACTAATTACATAAATGCATAAAAATCTCACAACACATTCCATTATCTATTTTACATAACGTATAAAGTTTACAATATATCCTCATGCGAAGGAAATCCGGAAAATAATCATATAGAAGGGAGAACATCTCACTGTTCTGTCCTGAAGAACTAAACGGCAAAGGCTGGCCGTTCACAGAGGTTAACGGCAGCATCGTTTGCTGCTAAATGAAGAGCTTAACGGCAAGAGATCTTGCCGTTAAGTTCCTGTCTATGCAGAAACACAGACCGAACTCCAAAGATGGGTGAATGTAGGGGTTCCAGGACACGAAATAAATCTCAGAAAATACCTAAGACCTACTAGACATACACATGGACAACGGGTAAGGGTTACTTGCCTCAGTAAAAATCTCTAAGGGGATCTAAATGGCTGAGGAAGCTCTCCTTGGACAGTGCCAAGAAGTCTCCACAATCCTCTTGCTCTGGGTTCTAGGTTGATGTAAGCTGCAACCAGTCGTTGGAGAAGCCTTCCTCTAGGTCCAGACTCCCTCCTAGTCGTGGTAGAACACTGGAAGAAGCCTCCAATCGCCGGATCAAAGCCCACAAAGATCAGGTTTTCTCTTGTTCTCTCACAGTTAGGGTTCCCTTTTGCAAAGAGCCAAGAGAGCTCTTTCGTCACAAGGAGAGGTGTTTTATAAACTAGGGTCTTGGGGTTTCACGCACTGCTGATGGGAGAGCCGTTGGAGACGTCTCCCTAATCGGTGAGCAAGACCAACCCGGAATTTCTGGATCTGCTGCGCACAGAAATTCAGAGAAGTAAACGTCCACATACATGGGCGTCTACTTTAGTGTTGGCATCCATCGACATGGACGTTTACTCATCATAAACGTCCACTGATGTTGCCGCCAATTTGCTCTTCGGCCAAAACTTAAAACCCATGCAGAAAACCATATGTACACTATGTATATGCATGCAATATATGTAGTATAACATACACACTACGACACCTTGCAACCGAACAATATTACAACTAACATACATATGCATACATAAGTACACCTAGCTAATATGTACGTAGATATCTACATATGCATACATGAAGTTACACACAAGCGTGACTCAACACGCGGCAAAACAAAAATGACAAAAATTTCGAGGGTCTTACAGGGGAGGTAGTGCTAGTCGGTACGCAACCTCGCCAACTCTATCCAATACTTTGAATGGACCTATGAATCTTGGTCTCAATTTACCTCTCATCCCAGACCTTTGAAATCCTCTGGTCGGGGATACTTTCAGCATCACATGATCTCCGGCCTGAAATTCTAAGTCTCTCCTTCTCTTATCTGCATAGCTCTTCTGCCTGGACTGAGCTACCTTAATTCTGTCTCTGATAATCTGTATATCCCTGCTAGTGCTCTGCACCATGTCTGGTCCTAGCCATTGCTGCTCACCTACTTCATTCAAGCATACTGGCGATCTGCAACTTCTGCCATACAGTGCTTCAAATGGTGCCATCTTAATGCTCGCTTGATAACTATTGTTGTCGGTAAATTCAATTAGTGACAACTGTTCATTCTAATATCCCTCAAAATCTATAGTGTAGGCACGCAGCATGTCTTCCACTATCAGATTTGTTCTTTCAGTCTATCCATCTGTCTGTGGGTGGAAAGCTGTGCTAAAGTTGAGTTTCGTGCCTAAGGCAGTCTGGAGTCCCTTCCAGAATCTAGAAGTGAACCTAGGGTCACGATCTGAGACAATAGATATTGGAACTCCATGTAGTCTGACTATTTCCTTTACATACAAAGCTGCTAACACATCCACACTCCAAGTGCTTTTAATGGCAAGGAAGTGTGCGGACTTGGTTAAACGGTCCACAATAACCCAGATAGCATCAAGTCTACCACGAGTTCGGGGTAAACCCATGCCGATGCTTTCCCACTTCCATTCAGGTATGTCCAGGGTTCTAAGTACACCCGCAGGACGACGGTGCTCGACTTTCACCTGTTGACAAGTGAGGCAGTGCGCGGCATGCTCAACCACCTCACGCTTCATGTTTGGCCACCAAAATGACATTTTCTGTAAGGTCTCGGTTCTTAGCGGATCCTTATTGGCTCTTGTAGAGGTTCTGGTGTGGCTGACGACAAGGGACATTGTCGTTGACTTGGGGTTGACGGCCAAGAGCTAGCCGGTAACTTGGTATTGGCGTCCAGCGATGTGGACGTTTGTCGTTGAACTTGACGGCAAGCGGTCCGGACGTCAATCCATTGGCGGTTCAAGTAGGCGGCGAGGTATGTGGACGTCTATTTGTCGCGCCTGTAGAAATAGGGCAGCCCGAGAGCAGCAACCTTTCCTTTTCCTTTCCTCTCTTTCCCACTTTCACCTTTGTCTGTTTCCACCTCTTCCGATGGTTGATGGGAGCTCGTGGGAAGACCCTGGTACGTGTGGCGGTGTTAGATCGAGCGGGAAACGCGAAGATTTGGTGTGATTCGCGCGGAGACTTCGAGGGGTTCCGACGCGATTGGTGATGGTTTAGGAGTTCTTGGGGCATTCTAAGGTAGTGCCTTAACCCCTTAAACCCTCCTTAACGAATCAGCATGCTTATTTGTGTAGATTAGTATGCTAATCGCATTTTAGGGTTGGGTTATGCCATGCCAGGATTTTGGGTGTTTTGGGCGATCCAAGTGTTGGATCATGGATTTCCGAAGTTCTGGTAGTGTTAGAAGATGTGAGGAGATGTTTCCCTCCATCAATATTATGGCTGTTGGGCGGTTTTGCCTAATTGGACTGACCTGGCGCTGTTCTGGGTCTAGGGGACTGAGGATATTAACGTCCACAAGTGTTGACGTTGAGATCTTCAATGCTGACGTTAACGACAAGATCTATTGCCGTTAACCAAGTGTTGGCGGCAATATGAGTGCCGTTTACATCTTGATTGGCGACAATCGATGTTGCCGTTAATATCTTGTGTCCCAGTAGGCCTTGGTCCTATTTTGTGTCTCAAGGTGTTGACGTGCGATGTCCACCTGTTAACACATTATGCCAGCCCTAGAGTGTGGCTCTGCCTGTGCATATGCGTGATTAACTATGTCAAGATGTGACACGAGGTGTAACGACCCAGAATCCGCAGTACCAGTAATAACCAGTAACCCGAATTCTGACCCGCTAACCCATGAGACAAGCTCGGAAGGGTAGGAAGTGAACGTCCGAGGAGACTATATGTAAGAAGATACACACCATGTAAAGCTGCAAAATTCCACTATATGAACATAATATGTACAACTCAGAGTCTGATCAAAGTACAGAGTACAGAAGTACAACAAAAAGTACTACTCACTGCAGCTAAGGAGCACCAACACTGGAGTGGCTAGACTCGCCTGGAACGGGAGTTGACGAAGACCCACCTGAAAGGGAGGGGAGTGAGTCTCAAGAAAAGAGACCCAGTAGGGAAAAGTAACCCCACCGCAACAGAACTAATGTGCGGAAAGTAAAAAACTGAAAGTAAGTACACGTCGCACCACCACACAAAACTGTAACCTCGCGGCTCAGTAACACACACTCACACACACACAGTAAGTAGGACTCAGCTAGGGTCCGTGGCTCGGCGTCCCGTCACCACAGAGGCTCTCAACCCCAGCCACGTGTGCACACTACAGACGCTCTCTCTCGCGTTTGGTCCACGACCGGTTTTTTCCCCTACGCTTGACCTTAGCGGTAGAGAAGGGGCTCCACGGAGACCGCTCAAAACCACCACAAGGAGTACACAGGACAGAGTCGCACTCGGCGTCCTGGCTCACTAGCGGAGGACAACCACACGCTAGTCATCTAGACGGGGTCGCACCCACACCTAGGAAACACAACAGAACGGGCACGCGGTAACGCAACGCACGTACAACAGACGGAACACACTCAACGCCTGAAACTCCGTACAGTAAGTGAATACTCATGTCACAACTAGTTACTCATATGCATAGGTAGAGTCACACTCTAAGCCTGGCCCACATGTATAAACAGGGTGGACATCACATGTCGATCGCCTTGAAACACAACACTTAAATCTGCTGGGACATAGGAGATTAACAGCCATATCGATTGCCGCCAATATGAAGTAAACGGCACTCATCATGTCGTTAACCCTGACTCAACGGCCATCGACCATGTCGTCAATATCACCCCTGAAGATCTCAACGTCAACAGATGTGGACGTTAAGCTCTTCAGTCCCCTAAACCCAGAACTGAGCCGAATCAGTTCATTGGGCAGAATCACCAACAGAACTCCGACTAATGGAGGGAAATACTTCCTCTCATCAATTTATACTAACAGAACTTCAGAAACAAGTGATTCAGCTCCTGAATCACTCAAAACACCCAAAAATCCCGCATGCTATAACCCAACCCTAAACTGCTATCCGTCAGAAGGTACCTCCGAAGCATCGACACGTGAAACACATCGTGGGCTGCTGCCAACTCTGACGGAAGCTCAAGTCTGTACGCCAAACCTCCGACACGCTCAGAAATGGTGAAAGGTCCAATAAAGCGAGGACTCAACTTTCCACACCTACCAAACCTCACCACTCCCTTCATAGGAGACACACGGACAAACACCTGGTCCCCTACCTGAAACTCGAGCGGTCGTCTGCGCTGATCTGCATAACTCTTCTGCCGACTCTGAGCTGACTGAAGCCTCTGCCTCACAAGCTGAACTACCTCAACTGCCTTCTGTACCAACTCTGGCCCCGTGAAAACCCGTTCACAACCTCGAACCAGTCAAGAGGAGTGCGACACGGTCGTCCGTACAAAGCCTCATATGGTGCCAAACCGATACTGGAGTGATAGCTATTATATATGCAAACTCGACCAACGGCAAGTGAGCTGTCCACGACCCCTGCCGCTCCAGACAGCAAGCTCTAAGCATGTCCTCCAAAGTTGGATAGTCCGCTCTGACTGACCGTCTGACTGAGGGTGGTAGGCGGAACTAAAAGCCAACTCCGTCCCCAAAGCTCTCTGGAAACTGCGCCAGAACCCAGAAGTGAAGCGAGGATCCCTGTCTGACACAATAGAGATCGGCACTCCATGCAAAGGAACAATCCGCTCTACGTACAACGCGGCCAACCTACTCACACCCCAACTAGTCCTGGCAGGCAAGAATCTGGCAGTCTTCGTCAATCTGTCCACAAGAACCCAAATGTTGTCAAAACCTCCAGCTGTCCTCGGCAAACCACAAACAAAGTCAGTCGTCACATGGTCCCACTTCCACATTGGAATTTCTAACGGCTGCACAAGTCCTCCTGGACGCTGATGTTCGGCCTTCACCTGCTGACAGACCAAACACCTAGCAACAAAAGCTGCTATGTCTCTCTTCATCCCAGGCCACCAAAACTGACATCTCAACCTGTGATACATCTTGGTCGACCCTGGATGAATCGAGTACCTGGAACCATGTGCCTCCTGCAACACAACTCTCCTGATAGACTCCTCAACAGGAACATAGAGTCTATCTCGGAACCTAACAGTCCCGTCCTCGCAAAGCTCAACCTCTGGGAGAAGCAACACACTGTGCAACTCGGGATCTGCCTGCTGAGCCTCAGCAACCTGTCTCACAACGGCGGGAGCCGCTAACAAATGCCCAACACAAACTGTCGACGACTGGACGAAACTCTGAAAGACCCCTCTATCGCAGACTGCCACAACTGCCACTCTCTAAGCATCAGATGACTCATCTGTGGTTTCCTACTCAAAGCATCTGCAACCACATTCGCCTTTCCAGGCTTATACTCAATGTTGAAATCATAGTCTTTCAGATATTCCATCCATCGACGCTGCCTCATATTCAGATCCCTTGAGAAAACACATATCTCAAACTCTGGTGGTCGGTACGGACTACAAAATCACTCCGTATAGGTAAAGATGCCAAATTCTCAAAGCAAACACCACAGCTGCAAGCTCTAGGTCGTGGGTCGGGTAACTCTCCTCGTGGGGCTTAAGCTGGCGAGACGCATAAGCCACCACCGGCCTTGCTGCATCAAAACCGCACCCAAACCAACACCTGAAGCATCTGTGCAAACCTCAAAACCCTCCTCACCTGAAGGTAAGGCAAGAACTGGCGCTGACGTAAGCAGTCGCTTCAACTCTATGAAGCTCTGCTCACACTGCTCGACCACACAAACGGAACTCCCTTTCTCGTCAACCGAGTCAAGGGTGTAGCAACCTGAGAAAAATCTCGAACAAACCTGTGGTAGTAACCTGCCAACCCAGAAAGCTACAAATCTCAGACACAGATATGGGACTCTCCCACCGCAAAATTGCCTCAATCTTCACTGGATCCACATAAACTCCCTCACCTGAGATCACATGCCCCAAAAAGTGAACCTGTTGTAGCCAAAACTCACACTTACTAAGTTTGGCATACAACTGGTGCTCTGGCAAAGTCTGCAACACGATCCTCAGGTGCTCGGCGTGTTCCTCCTCCGAAACGGAGTACACCAGAATGTCTCAACAAACACTACGACAAATCGTCCAAGAACTGGTGGAACACCCGGTGCATCAGATCCATGAAGGCCGCTGGAGCATTGGTGAGCCCAAATGGCATCACCAAAAACTCAAAGTGGTCTATCTGGTCCGAAAAGCAGTCCTCTCAATGTCAGAATCTCTAATCCGCAACTGATAGTAGCCCGACCTCAAGTCGATCTTCGAAAAGACACGAGCAGACTGAAGCTGATCAAAGAGATCATCAATCCTAAGCAAAGGATACCTATTCTTGATGGTCATTGATTTAGCTTCCTATAATCAATACACAACCTCAGGCTACCATCCTTCTTCCGGACAAACAAAACAGGTGACCCCCACGGAGAAAAGCTAGCGACGAATATAGCCCTTCTCCAACAACTCCTCAAGCTGCCTCTTCAACTCCCTCAACTCTGTTGGTGCCATACGGTACGGTGCCTGAGCAAAAGGTACAGTGCCAGGAACCAACTCTACAGTAAACTCAATCTCTCTCTTTGGCGGTAGACCAGGCAACTCTTCCGGAAAAACATCCGGAAACTCACTCACTACAGAAATGTCTCCCACTCCCGAGGCAATCTGGTCAAGAGTCACTACAGAAACTAGGAAACCCTGACAACCAGAAGCAAGCAACCTCCCTGCCCTCAAAGCAGAAACTAAAAAGCGAGAAGTAAGAGGTACGATACCCTGGAAGTAGAATGCCGCTTCCCCAGGTATCCGCAAGTGCACCCTCTTCTTCTGGCAATCCATCACTGCACCATACCGCTCTAACCAGTCCATACCAAAATCACATCATAGTCTTGTAATACAAAGCAAACAGACGAGCCGACAACCACTGATCCTGCAACTGCACAGGTACCTCCTGAAGACAGTAGGACGTAAGGACAAAGTCCCCTGTCGGCAACTCTACTGCTAGCTCAACAGACTCTCCGAACTCAACTCTCCAAGGGAGTCTAAAAACTCCTCAGACACAAAAGAGTGAGAGGCACCGGAATCAAACAAAACTCTAGCTGTACAACCAAAAATTGTAACAGTACCTTCCACTAGGTGAGCTGCCTCTGCGTCTGCACGAGTCAAGTGAGTAACACGACCTCTACCTCTCGACCCACCAGAACCTCTGGTCTGCTGACGCTGCTGCACGGGTGCCTGCTGCTGCTGCTGCACTCGGGGCTGTGACTAGGTCTGCTGCTGCGGCACACGAGGTAACAAAGGACAATCTCGCGCCATGTGACCTATCTGGTCACACCGGTAACACTGACCAGTAAAAGTACGTTGTACCTGCTGTGAAGGCTGACCTGTCGGCTGCTGAACACTCCCGACCGACTGCTATCTCTGCTCTGCCTGCCTCCTATCACGCCGAAACTTCCTCCGAGATCCTGACTTCGCCGTCGTCCCAGTAGAAGTGGACGTGTAGGAAGTCGCAGTCCTCGGGGTCGTCTGCACACTACCCTGCTGCTGTCGAGGCTGAGAAGGAACTACCTGTGTCTAAACCTCTGCGCTCCGAGCACGAGTCCGCAAGGTATCTGCCTCCAACGCTGCCGCTGTTGATAGGCCGCATCCAAGTCTGTGACACGAGCAACTATCAGCGCTGCCTGAGCTCTGGCCTCAAGCCCCTCACAAACTGCTGAGTCCTCAGACCCTCATCTGCCATAATCTGCGGAGCATAACGCCCTAGCTCTACAAATCTGGCCCTGTACTGCACTACAGTAAAGTCCCTCTGCTGCAAATCCAGAAACTGGTACAACCTCTCCGTCGGACGTAAGTAGGACAGAAGGCTCTCTCAAAGAAACGACAAACTCCTGCCACGGAATCTGTCTAAGTGGACGAGACTGAAAAGTAGTCTCCCACTCAGAGGACCACCAAGTCAACGCCTGCGCCTGCAACTAGTTACTGGCTAGCAGCACTCGCTCCTCGGGAACACAGTCCATGGAACAAAAAGTCCGCTCCACTGCATCTAACCATGCCCGCGCTGCATCTGGATCAGGCTGGCCCAAAAATGAGGAGGCTGTGAAACTACAAAAACTCCCTCAACACCTTCCCAGTACCACCCTGGGGTACCGGCGCATCACGGTGCTGAGCAACAAACTGAGCCATCCCCTAAGAAATCGAGTCATGTCTAATCCCTAGCTACCTGAGGTGGAGGTGGCGGCAGAGCAATACCACTGTGTGCGTCCTGTGGCAAAGGCTGCGTCTGCTGAGGTGGTGGAGCATCTCCAGCCTCCTGACGAGTCACCTGCTCAGCCACTCCCTCTCTAGGACGTCGCCTAGGTGCCATAGTACTATACACAGAGCAAAATACACACATAAATATACTAACTAACTCGGGCTAAATAGCTGCAGCTGTACTCTTTATACTCTGAGTCTACATAATGGGTATTTCCTTATATATATCTCATCAGACCAGGCTCTGATACCAAACTGTAACGACCAGAATCCGCATTACCAGTAATAACCAGTAACCCGAATTCTGACCCGCTAAACCACGAGACAAGCTCGGAAGGGTAGGAAGTGAACGTCCGAGGAGACTATATGTAAGAAGATACACACCATGTAAAGCTGTAAAATTCCACTATATGAACATAATATGTACAACTCAGAGTCTGATCAAAGTACAGAGTACAGAAGTACAACAAAAAGTACTACTCACTGCAGCAACTAAGAGCACCAACACGGAGTGGCTAGACTCGCCTGGAACGGGAGTCGACGAAGACCCACCTGAAAGGGAGGGGAATGAGTCTCAAGAAAAGAGACCCAGTAGGGAAAAGTAACCCCACCGGCAACAGAACTAAAGTGCGGAAAGTAAAAACTGAAAGTAAGTACACGTCGCTCACCACACAAAACTGTAAACCTCGCGGCTCAGTAACACACACTCACACACACACAGTAAGTAGGACTCAGCTAGGGTCTGTGGCTCGGCGTCCCGTCACCACAGAGGCTCTCAACCCCAGCCACGTGTGCACACTACAAACACTCTCTCTCGCGTTTGGTCCACGACCGGTTTTTCCCCTACGCTTGACCCTAGCGGTAGAGAAGGGGCTCCACGGAGACCGGCTCAAAACCACCACAAGGAGTACACACAGGACAGAGTCGCACTCGGCCTCCTGGCTCACGAGCGGAGGACAACCACACGCTAGTCATCTAGACGGAGTCGCACCCACGCCTAGGAAACACAACAGAAACGGGCACGCGGTAACGCAACGCGCGTACAACAGACGGAACACACTCAACGCCTGAAACTCCGTACAGTAAGTGAATACTCATGTCACAACTAGTTACTCATATCCATAGGTAGAGTCACACTCTAAGCCTGGCCCACATGTATAAACAGGGCGGACATCACATGTCGATCGCCTTGAAACACAACACTTAAATCTACTGGGACATAGGAGATTAACGGCCATATCGATTGCCGCCAATATGAAGTAAACGGCACTCATCATGTCGTTAACCCTGACTCAACGGCCATCGACCATGTCGTCAATATCACCCTTGAAGATCTCAACGTCAACAGATGTGGATGTTAAGCTCTTTAGTCCCCTAAACCCAGAACTGAGCCGAATCAGTCAATTGGGCAGAATCACCCAACAGAACTCTCGACTGATGGAGGGAAATACTTCCTCTCATCAATTTATACTAACAGAACTTCAGAAACAAGTGATTCAGCTCCTGAATCACTCAAAACACCCAAAATCCCGGCATGCTATAACCAACCCTAAACCACGATTTGCACACTGATTCACACAAATTAGCATGCTGGTTTGTTAAGGAGGGTTATAGGAGTTAAGTCCCTAACTCAGAACGCTTTATAAACCCCAAACAGCCACTAATCGCGCCGGAACCCCCCCGAAGACTTCGCGCGAATCGCACCAAAACCTCGAGTTTCCCGCCCGATCAAGCACCGCCATGCGATCCAGGGCCTTCCCACGAGCTCCCATCAACCATCAGAAGCTATGGAAATAGAGAAAGGCAAAGGTGGAGGGAAGGAGAGGAAATGAGAAGGAAAAGCTCTGCTCTCGGGCTGCCCTATTTCAACAGGTCCGACCAGTTGACGTCCATAACCCTAGCCGCCAACTGAACCGCCAAAGACTTGACGTCCAGATCACCTGCCGCTGAGTTCAACAACAAACGTCCACATCGCTGGACGCTGACACCAAGTCAACGGATAGCCCCAGGCCGTCAACCCCAAGTCAATGACAGTAGTCTGGTCGTCAACCACACAGAACCTCTACAAGACCCAATAAGGATCCGCAAAGACCCGAGACCTTACAGCCCTCCCCCCTTAAGGAATTTTCCATCAATATTCAAACAACACAAGGAAAGAAGACTCACCAAAGAGGTACGGAAACTGCTCGCGCATTTCGTCCTCATCTCGCTCCATGTCGACTCACCACCTGAGTGTCGCTGCCACGCAACACGAACTAAAGGGATAGCCTTGTTCCTCAACCTCTGAACTCGCGATCCTCAATGTGCAACGGAAACTTTGGTACAGTCAACACTGGAGTCACCTCAGACCACTCTGCACTCTGCAGAATGTAAGACTCGTCAGAAAGTTACCTCCGAAGCATCGACACATGAAACACATCATGGACTGCTGCCAACTCTGACGGAAGCTCATTCTGTATGCCAAACCTCCGACAAGCTCAGAAATGGTGAAAGTTCCAATAAAGCGAGGACTCAACTTTCCACGCCTACAAAACCTCACCACTCCCTTCATAGGAGACACACAGACAAACACCTGGTCCCCTACCTGAAACTCGAGCGGTCGTCTGCGCTGATCTGCATAACTCTTCTGCCGACTCTGAGCTGACTGAAGCCTCTGACTCACAAGCTGAACTACCTCAACTGCCTGCTGTACCAACTCTGGCCCCGTGACAACCTGTTCACCAGATAGGTCACATGGCGCGAGATTGCCCTTTGTTACCTCGTGTGCCGCAGCAGCAGACCCAGTCACAGCCCCGAGTGCAGCAGCAGTAGGCACCCGTGCAGCAGCGTCAGTAGGCCGGAGGTTCTGGTGGGTCGAGAGGTAAGGTCGTGTTACTCACTTGACCCGTGCAGACGCGAAGGCAGCTCAGCTAGTGAAAGGTACTGTTACAGTTTTTGGTTATACAACTAGAGTTTTGTTTGATTCCGGTGCCTCTCACTCTTTTGTGTCTGAGGAGTTTTTAGACTCCCTTGGAGAGTTGAGTACGGGAGAGTCTATTGAGCTAGCAGTAGAGTTGCCGACAGGGGACTTTGTCCTTACATCCTACTGTCTCGAGGAGGTACCTGTGCAGTTGCAGGATCAGTGGTTGTCAGCTCGCTTGTTTGCTTTGCAGTTGCAGGATTATGATGTGATTTTGGGTTTGGACTGGTTAGAGCGGTATGGTGCGGTGATGGATTGCCAGAAGAAGAGGGTGCACTTGCAGATACCTGGGGAAGCGGCGTTCTACTTCCAGGGTATCGTACCTCTTACTTCTCGCTTTTTAGTTTCTGCTTTGAGGGCGGGGAGGTTGCTTGCCTCTAGTTGTCAGGGTTTTCTAGTTTCTGCAATGACCCTTGACCAGGTTATCTCGGGAGTGGGGGACATTCCCGTAGTGTGTGAGTTTCCGGATGTTTTTCCGGAAGAGTTACCTGGTCTACCTCCAGAGAGAGAGAGATTGAGTTTACTGTTGAGTTGGTTCCTGGCACTATACCATTTGCACAGGCACCGTACCGTATGGCACCAGCAGAGTTGAGGGAGCTAAAGAGGCAGCTTGAGGAGCTGTTGGAGAAGGGCTATATTCGTCCTAGCTTTTCTCCTTGGGGGTCACCTGTTTTGTTTGTCCAGAAGAAGGATGGTAGCCTGAGATTGTGTATTGATTATAGGAAGCTGAACCAAGTGACCATCAAGAATAGGTATCCTTTGCCTAGGATTGACGATCTCTTTGATCAGCTTCAGTCTGCTCGTCTTTTCGAAGATCGACCTGAGGTCGGGCTACTATCAGTTGCTTATTAGAGACTCTGACATTGAGAGGACTGCTTTTCGGACCAGATATGGACATTTTGAGTTTTTGGTGATGCCGTTTGGGCTCACCAATGCACCAGCGGCCTTCATGGATCTGATGCACCGGGTGTTCCACCAGTTCTTCGACCGGTTTGTCGTGTTTGTTGACGACATTCTGGTGTACTCCGCTTCGGAGGAGGAGCACGCCGAACACCTGAGGATCGTGTTGCAGACCTTGCGAGAGCACCAGTTGTATGCCAAACTTAGTAAGTGTGAGTTTTGGCTACAACAGGTTCACTTTTTGGGGCACGTGATCTCAGGTGAGGGAGTTTCTGTAGATCCAGCGAAGGTAGAGGCAGTTTTGCAGTGGGAGAGTCCCAGGACTGTGTCTGAGATTCGTAGCTTTTTGGGCTTGGCAGGTTACTACTGTAGGTTTGTTCAGGACTTTTCTCAGGTTGCTGCACCCTTGACTCGGCTGACAAGAAAGGGGGTTCCGTTTTTGTGGTCGGAGCAGTGTGAGCAGAGCTTCATAGAGTTGAAGTGACTGCTTACGTCAGCGCCAGTCCTTGCGTTACCTTCAGGTGAGGAGGGTTTTGAGGTTTGCACAGACGCTTCAGGTGTTGGTCTGGGTGCGGTTTTGATGCAGCAAGGCCGGGTGGTGGCTTATGCGTCTCGCCAGCTTAAGCCCCACGAGGAGAGTTACCCGACCCATGACCTAGAGCTTGCAGCTGTGGTGTTTGCTTTGAGGATTTGGCGTCTTTACCTGTACGGAGTGAGTTTTGTAGTCTGTACCGACCACCAGAGTTTGAGGTATGTGTTTTCTCAGAGGGATCTGAATATGAGGCAGCGTCGATGGATGGAATATCTGAAAGACTATGATTTTAGCATTGAGTACAAGCCTGGAAAAGCGAATCTAGTTGCAGATGCTTTGAGTAGGAAAGCACAGATGAGTCATCTGATGCTAAGGGAGTGGCAGTGTTGGCAGTCTGCAGCAGAAGGGTCTTTCAGAGTTTCGTCCAGTCGTCGACTGTGTGTGTTGGGCAGTTTGTTGGCGGCTCCCGCCGTTGTGAGACAGGTTGTTGAGGCTCAGCAGGCAGATCCCGAGTTACACAGTGTGTTACTTCTCCCAGAGGTTGAGCTTCGCGAGGACGGGACTGTCAGGTTCCGAGATAGACTCTATGTTCCTGTTGAGGAGTCTGTCAGGAGAATTGTGTTGCAGGAGGCACATGGTTCCAGGTACTCGATTCATCCAGGGTCGACCAAGATGTATCACAGGTTGAAACGTCAGTTTTGGTGGCCTGGGATGAAGAGAGACAAAGTGTCTTTTGTTGCTAGGTGTTTTGTCTGCCAGCAGGTGAAGGCCGAACATCAGCGTTCAGGAGGACTTGTGCAGCCGTTAGAGATTCCGATGTGGAAGTGGGACCATGTGACGACTGACTTTGTTTGTGGTTTGCCGAGGACAGCTGGAGGTTTTGACAGCATTTGTGTTCTTGTGGACAGATTGACGAAGACTGCTAGATTCTTGCCTGTCAGGACTAGTTGGGGTATGAGTAGGTTGGCCACGTTGTACGTAGAGCGGATTGTTCCTTTGCACGGAGTGCCGATCTCTATTGTGTCTGATAGCGATCCTCGCTTCACTTCTGGGTTCTGGCGCAGTTTCCAGAGGGCTTTGAGGACAGAGTTGGCTTTTAGTTTCGCCTACCACCCTAAGTCAGAGGGTCAATCAGAGCGGACTATCCAGACTTTAGAGGACATGCTTAGAGCTTGTTGTCTGGAGTGGCAGGGATCGTGGACAGTTCACTTGCCGTTGGTCAAGTTTGCATATAATAATAGCTATCACTCCAGTATCAGTATGGCACCATATGAGGCTTTGTACGGACGACCGTGTCGCACTCCTCTAGACTAGTTCGAGGTTGGCGAACGGATTGTCACGGGGCCAGAGTTAGTTCAGCAGGCAGTTGAGGTAGTTCATCTTGTGAGGCAGAGGCTTCAGTCAGCTCAGAGTCGGCAGAAGAGTTATGCAGATCAGCGCAGACGACCGCTCGAGTTTCAAGTAGGGGACCAGGTGTTTGTCCATGTGTCTCCTATGAAGGGAGTGGTGAGGTTTGGTACACGTGGAAAGTTGAGTCCCCGCTTTATTGGACCTTTCACCATTTCTGAGCGTGTCGGAGGTTTGGTGTATAGACTTGAACTTTCGTCAGAGTTGGCAACAGTCCACGATGTTTTCCACGTGTCGATGCTTCGGAGGTACCTTTCTGATGAGTCTCACGTTCTCCCGAGCACAGAGTGGTCTGAGGTGACTCCAGTGTTGATAGTACCAGAGTTTCCGTTGCATATTGAGGATCGCCGAGTTCAGAGGTTGAGGAACAAGGCAATCCCCTTAGTTCGTGTTGCGTGGAAGCGGCATTCAGGTGGTGAGTCGACATGGGAGCGAGAGGACGAAATGCGTGAGCAGTTTCCGTACCACTTTGGTGAGTCTTCTTTCTTTATGTTGTTTGAATTTCGTGGGCAAAATTCCTTAAGGGGGGAGGGCTGTAAGGTCTCGGGTCTTAGCGGATCCTTATTGGGTCTTGTAGAGGTTCTGGTGTGGTTGACGACAAGGGACATTGTCGTTAACTTGGGGTTGACGGCCAGGAGCTATCCGTTAACTTGGTATTGGCGTCCAGCGATGTGGACATTTGTCGTTGAACTTGATGGCAAGCGGTCCGGACGTCAATCCATTGGCGGTTAAAGTAGGCGGCGAGATATGTGGACGTCTATTTGTCGCGCCTGTAGAAATAGGGCAGCCCGAGAGCAGAAACCTTTCCTTTTCCTTTCCTCTCTTTCCCTCCACTTTCACCTTTGTCTGTTTCCACCTCTTCCGATGGTTGATGGGAGCTCGTGGGAAGACCCTGGTACGTGTGGCGGTGTTAGATCGAGCGGGAAACACGAAGATTTGGTGTGATTCGCGCGGAGACTTCGAGGGGCTCCGGCGCGATTGGTGACGGTTTAGGAGTTCTTGGGGCGTTCTAAGGTAGGGACTTAACCCCTTAAACCCTCCTTAACGAATCAGCATGCTTATTTGTGTAGATTAGTATGCTATTCACATTTTAGGGTTGGGTTATGCCATGCCGGGATTTTTGGTGTTTTGGGCGATCCAAGTGTTGGATTGTGGATTTCCGAAGTTCTGGTAGTGTTAGAAGATGTGAGGAGATGTTTCCCTCCATCAATATTATGGCTGTTGGGCGGTTTTGCCTAATTGGACTGACCCGGCGCTGTTCTAGGTCTAGGGGACTGAGGATATTAACGTCCACATGTGTTGACGTTGAGATCTTCAATGTTGACGTTAACGACAAGATCTATTGTCGTTAACCAGGTGTTGGCGGCAATATGAGTGCCGTTTACATCTTGATTAGCGACATTCAATGTTTCCGTTAATATCTTGTGTCCCAGCAGGCCTTGGTCCTGTTTTGTGTTTCAAGGTGTTGACGTGCGATGTCCGCCTGTTAACACATTATGCCAGGCCTAGAGTGTGGCTATGCCTGTGCATATGCGTGATTAACTATGTCAAGATGTGACACGAGGTGTCCGTCTATTGTACGGTGTTTCAGACGTTGAGAGTGTTACCGTCTGTACTCGTGTTGAGTTACCGTGCTTCTGTTTCTGTTTGTCACCTGGACATAGAGCGACGCTCTGTCTAGATGACCGATGTGTGGGGGTCCTCCGTCGGTGAGCCAGGACATTGAGAGCATCTCTATCCTGTGCGTACTCCTTGTGGTGGTTTCGAGCCGGTCTCTGTGGAGCCCTTTCTCTACTGCTAGGGTCAGGTGTAGGGGGAAAACCGGTCGTGGACCAGACGCGAGAGAGAGCGTCTGTAGTGTGCACACATGGCTGGGGTTGAGAGACTCTATGGTGACAGGACGCCGAGCCACAGACCCTAGCTGAGTCCTACTTACTGTGTGTGTGTGAGTGTGTGTACTGAGCCGCGAGGTTTACAGTTTTGTGTTGTGATGCGACGTGTATTTACTTTCTGTTTTTACTTTCCGCACTTTAGTACTGTTGCCGGTGGGGGTTACTTTTCCCTACTGGGTCTCTTTTCTTGAGTCTCACTCCCCTCCCTTTCAGGTGGGTCATCGTCGACTCCCGTTCCAGGCGAGTCTAGCCACTCCGGTGTTGTGCGCCCTAGCTGCAGTGAGTAGTACTTTTTGTTATACTTCTGTACTCTGTACTTAGCTCGGACTCTGAGTTGTACATGTTATGTTTCATGTATAGTGAAATTTTACAGCTTTACATGGTGTGTATCTTCTTATATATAGTCTCCTCGGACATTCACTTTTTACCCTTCCGAGCTTGTCTCGTGGGTTAGCGGGTCAGAATTCGGGTTACTGGTTGGTTACTGGTAATGTGGATTCTGGGTCGCTACATTTTCATGTCATGGTACATCTTGGTAGCGCCTGAATGTATTGTATACTTGGTCTTGTGGGCTTCATCTATCAGTTTCTTTTTTAGCTCTTCATTGTCAGGCACGCATGTCCTGGCTTGGAATAATATTCTTCCATCCTCAGTGATGGAGAAATCTAGCTTGTCAGCTATGGTCTCCCTGACTCGGACTAAAAATGGGTCGTTTGCCTGATGCTCTTTGATCTCGGCAAATATGTCAGGTTGAGCTCTAAGGTTAGCAACTAACATCTTATCATTTCTCTGCTCAATGTTCAGATTCAGGTTGGCGAATTGTTCTAACAATTGCATCTCGCCCATGACTAGACAGGATAACGAAGCTACTGGCTTTCTACTGAGTGCATCAGCTACTGCATTACCTTTGTCTGGGTGATATTGAATATTGAAATCAAAATCCTTCAAGTACTCCAGCCATCTCCGTTGTCGCATGTTGAGCTCGTTCTGAGAAAATAAGTACTTCAAACTCTTGTGGTCAGAGTAAACAATGAATTGTTCCCCATACAGGTAATGCCTCCAGATTTTGAGTGCAAATACCACAGCAGCTAGCTCTAAGTCATGGACAGGATAATTGACTTCATGCGGCTTCAACTGTCTTGGGGAATACGCTATCACCTTCTCATTCTGCATTAGTACACAACCTAGACCAATTCCTGATGCATCAGGGTAGACTGAGAATCCTGCGCCCTCGACTGGTAACGTGAGGATAGATGTAGATGTCAACAATTGCTTCAGGGTCTGGAAACTTTTCTCGCACTCTTTGCTCTAGACATATGGGTTCTCTTTTCGCGTAAGACGCGTAAGAGGTACAGCTATCTTGGAGAAGTCTTTTATGAACCGTCTATAATATCTAGCCAGTCCAAGAAAGCTCCTGATTTCTGTGACATTAGTTGGCCTTTCCTAGTTGAGCACGGCTTCTACCTTGGAAGGATCGATAGCGATACCATCCTTGGAAATGACATGACCTAGGAACGACACCTCCTCGAGCCAGAATTCACACTTGCTCAATTTGGCGTAGAGTTGGTTGTCCCGCAAGATTTGCAGAGTGATCCTCAGATGCTCCTCGTACTCTTCTTTGGTCTTGGAGTATATGAGAATATCATCAATGAAAACCACGACGAACTTGTCGAGGTATGGTCGATAGATGTTGTTCATTAATTGCATAAAAGTTGCAGGAGCATTGGTTAGTCCAAAAGGCATGACAACGAATTCATATGACCGTACCTGCTCCTGAAAGCTGTCTTGTAAATTTATGCATCTTTAATTCTGATCTGATGATAACCCAATCTAAGGTCAATTTTAGAAAAATACTTTGCTCCTGATATTTGATCAAATAATTCATCGACACGAGGCAGAGGGTACTTGTTCTTGATAGTGAGATTATTCAGCTGCCTGTAGTCAATGCACAATCCGATAGATCCGTCCTTCTTCTTGACGAACAAGACTGGTGCTCCCCAAGGAGAAGTACTCGCCCTGATAAATCCCTTTTCTAGAAGTTCCATCAATTGCTCCTTCAACTCCTTCAATTCAGCAGGGGGCATCCTGTAGGGTTGGCGTGAAACCGGTGCGGCTCCAGGTACGAGATCAATTGAGAAATTTACATCTCTCTCAGGTGGAATGCCTGGTAGCTCATCGAGAAACACATCAGGGTATTCTTGCACTATGTGGATGTCTGATATCTTAACTGCTTTCTTTTCAACTACGACGGCGGCAAGAAATGCCATACTCCCTTTCCTTATCATGTTTTGTGCCTTTATAGTAGAGACGTGGGACAAGTGTCTCTTGTGCCTACGTCCTATGAAGATTAGCTTAGGGAATTCACTAAAGGAAATCTTACCTCTTCTACAATCCACGATAGCCCCATACGTGGATAGCCAATCGGCTCCCAGAATGACATCGTAGCCCTCCATAGGCATACAGATCAAGTCAGCTCTTAGATTGAGTTCACCAATCTTAACATCAGCCAATGGATAATATTTATTCAATTGAGCCCTTTCTCCTAGTGGTGTTGTGACAGGTAATTCAAATGTCATAGATGCATGTTTCTCATTTAAAGTATCAGCAAATGCTTGTGATATGAATGAATGTGTTGCACCAGTATCAAACAAAACAATGCTGATTGAGAAAAGACCGGTAGGGTACCTTCGACGACTGCACCTTCCTCGGTGGTTTCCACCTCTTGCACAGCTTGAAGTCTGCCTGGCTTCTTTTGTCCCGCAGGACGCTTCTCATTTTCTTTCAACAGAGGGCATTCCTGGATGTGGTGATCACGATTCCCACAGCGAAGGCATGCACCTGGCTTCCTCCAACATTCTTCTGCCATGTGACCCAGCTTGTCACAATGTTTGCATCTTGGCTTGTTGGTTGGGGCAGTAGTAGTGGGGACTTTGGGCTTTCTCTCCTGGCTTGACCCGTCATTAATACTTAACGGCCTTTTCTTGCCGTAAGCAGGCTTGCTTGGTGCTCCAGAAGTCAGTTCCTTCTTTACTATTCTACCCTTGATGCGATCAGTGAGATCGGTTGCATCCTCGAGTAGTTGTGCTTTCCTGACCATTTCTGGATAAGTCTGAATATCCATAGGTGCCAGCTGTGTGATATATGCGGGCCTGAGCCCATTAAGAAACCTTTTCGCCTTCATCTTCTCCGTACTCACCAGATGATTGGCATAGCGCACCAATCAGGAGAACTGAGCCTCATACTCAGCAACAGTTAGGTTCCTCTGCTTGAGTGTGGCGAATTCAGAGGCCTTCTTTTCTTGGACTCTTTCAGAGAAATATTTGGAGTTAAAGTGCTCCTTAAACTCCTCCCATGTGAATTGTGCATCTGCTCTAGTTGCCTCAATGGACTCCCACCACGCATGGGCGTCCCTCTCTAACTGAAATGTAGTTAACAATATCTTGTCCCCATCCGCGCATTGCATGACGCAAAAAATGCGTTCAATCTCCTTGAGCCAATTTTTTGCCTCGTCAGGGTCTATGGTACCACTGAATCGAGGCGGATTCAGGTTGCGGAAATTTCTATGTAAGTCACCAGCTCCTCGGTTGTTGTTATTATTGTTGTTGGCTCCAGCGGCCTGAAGTAAGGCTTGAGTGAGCTGCTGAATTGTGTGTTGCATGTCACAGAGTTGAGCACGCTCCGCTACCATTGTTTAAATTCCTTCAAAAGAGAATTTAAATGTAAGTCGTTGGGTTTGCACTAAGTTTGTGCGTGTGTGTATCCATTTTATCTTATTACCCACGGTTCTACCCATCTCACATAGGTATGGAACTTAGACTATAAGTCAAGTCAGGTCAAACCTAGATCATCCTATACTTAAGAATAACCTAGGCTCTGATACCACAAAACTGTAACGCCCCGACGCGGAATATCGGAGTGGGATTATAGTTATTAAATAGTACAAAGCGAGAAATAAATGCAAACCATTGCACAATGGAATAATACTAAATAAACTCCAATTTTATTGATAATCCATCAACTAATTATTACATCAATGTATCAGAGCCAAAACTAGGGCCCAGAGTACTTTATTCAAACCAAACTATTACATAATGTCTAACTGACTCATTCTATACTAACTGCTAAAGCGATGGTTGCTAAAATAGGGTCACTCCTGAGCATCATCCTCAGTCCCGTCCTCTTGAGTGTGGTCATCATCAAACTCACCTGAAACATATTAAACAAAACGCAGGATGAGCGAATAACGCCCAGTAGGACTTAATATCTCATGAGCACAAGCATGTTTTAAATAGTTAATGGATTAGTGGCAGGCTAACTAGAGAGTAAGGTCATGTAAATCAAGTCATGATAACAGGAGAACAATAGCAACTGGCACAGGGAAAATAGTACAACGAGAACGACAATAGAATGGCCATGTAACGTTATAACATGTAATTTGCACAACGGTGCACTACTAAAGATCACGCTTGCACTTGTAGAGATAGTACTTTGATTGTCATGGATTAATCTTGATAGTATACTGGCACTGGATGCATTCCGTAACACATCCTTGATCATTTTAACTCCCACGGGCACTGGCACTTTTCGGGCGCTCCTCCCAGGACCTGATCGGGCCCTATTGCGCTGGCATTAGTCATTTCTTTATCTTAGACAATCACAAGAATGGCCAATAGAATACCAAGAAGAGATAAGAGAGTACTAGATGAGATAGATAAGAGAGTAGAGAGAACGTGAACAGATGAGAGGATATGGACATTAGATGAGACAGGGACAATTCTGTAAAACAACATGAAATTCTGATAGTAACGGTTGCACAGCACCAGGTTGGGTGCCGACAGTCTGGTAGAAGTCACAACCACCCACTTAGTCGTTACGTGAACACGGCCAAATGGTTCAGAGTGATCCCGAAACGAGAAGGAAAAATACTAAGGCATGGATTGTACTGATCCCTAATGTGTATCGGATTTGGGGTACAACTAGCTCGTTGACTAAGGACGTGTGCCAAAGCCAAGAAGACTTACGGAGGTCTTGACAAGGAGTCCCTTGCCTAGTCGAGAGTATTTCCGATGGAGAGGTGGTCCAAGTCAAGAGAAAGTGTGTAGAAAACGGGTCCGTCGTGCTTAGTGCTCGAAGCCGAGGGAAAACGATAACGATATTTAAAATGCGCGTATAAAATGAAGACAATTGTATTTAATAAAATAGGGTAATTTAGTCATTTATTTTGCTAATTTACTTAATATATTATTGCATAATTTATCAGGGTCAAATGGCATTTAATAATGTTATGTGTGTGTAAGTGTAAAGAAATCTTGAGGATATGACAAGTCGTGCAAATGTCATTTTAAATAATTAAATCTATAACGTTAATGCCATTTATTAATGTACCAAGTTGAATTAACTATAACATGGTTAATCATGGCTAATTAAGGGGTATAAAGCTTAAACAATAGGGCATATGCACAGTTTTTCAATTCTGGTCGGATTCTTGAAAACGCGGCAGACTTACTCGTCGCGATTCAAATCGCGACGGGGCGGCCGGGCACGACAGGTGGACTGGCCGGTCTGGCCCGGTCCGGAGTGGAATCACAGTGGCTTATGCCGCCGCGTTCTTGACGCGACGCCATCAGCCGGTGCGACCCCACTGATATCGCGGCAGATCGCGCCGACGTGATACCAGGTTGGATTGCCCTTTTTCCCTTTTTCCCAGGGCGAATCCTCTTTGATACATAGACGTTATAAATTCCATATAAAATAGCACGCTGATCCAAAAAGCACAAAACTAGTTTTAAACGAAAGTAGACATATAGATCTATCAACATTGATTAATTTGAAAATAAACAAGGTTTGTACATGATTTGATCGGGTTACTTTTTGGTGACCTAAACATGCGCATTCAGTGTTCAATGAATTAATTAACGATGGATACATGATGACAAATTCCAAAATAGGGGCATTCAAAAGCTAACATGATGTAGTATTTATGATAATTTTATCATGGTATGAAGTCAAGCATGAACGAGGTTCACAAACAAACAAGAAGGGTTAGGTATATGGATCTGACAGGGATTCAAAGAATTAATTCTCCCTCATGGGAGATCGAAATAGAGCAAAACTAGGGGCGTTTTGAAAGCTAGTATGATGTAGTGTTAATGATAATTTTATCATGGCAGGAGAACAAGTACATGCAGGGGTATAGAGTAAACATGAGGTTTCGGGTTCATGGTAACAGTAAGGATTCAAGCAATTAATTCGCCCAAATGGATGAACGAAATACAACAAAACTAGAGGGCTTTTGAAGAGGTTCATGAAGTCTACCTAAGGTAATTTTTACACGAATTTAGCTTGAGAGATTGCCTACCTTTTGTCGAATCCAAGAAGAACCCTAAGTTGGAGACGAAAATGGGATGAAAACTCCTTTGTCCAAGTTCCCTTCTCCAAGATCCCACGATCTCCAGCCTCTCCCCTCGTCCTCCAAAGCCTCTACTGCGGTTTAGGGTTGCTTAGGGATGAGTTTTAGGGTGTTTTGATTGCTAATTAGAGTCCTTTCTATCTAAAACTCTCCCCTCCTATTAAAAATCCAAATTTCCATATTTATCTTCCCACTTTCTCTCATTTATCCACCTAATAAGGCTGTGAACAAATCTAATTTCGTGGGTAGGGGGTTAGGGTAAGTATAGGACTCCTTTTTAGGATATATATGGGTTATTTAGTATTTATCTTAACCCCTTTTCATTTATTTATTTAATTAGGTACGAATTTAACCTAATTACCTCTCATCTCATGATGGGCTCTCCTCTTTTGGGCCAAATAAACCATGTTTGGACCATTAGGGTAACCCATTTAATAATTTAACTTAATGGGTATTAGTTTAAATCCCTTCTATTTCTCTCTATTTCTATTTATTCTGCCTTTATTCAATTAAATCAATTTATCTCATTTATTTAAATTAAATTTTTATTTTTCTTGATTTTAAAAATCAAAGTTGCTACACGAGGTTCTGAGATTTCTCAATTCCCAAAAGAAGTCCTCAGCATGCTCATTGGGTGGTGTTTTTACAGGACTATACCTTTGTGCTAAAACACAAGGCAGGGGTAGAAAATCATACTATAAATGCACTCAGCTGCCGAGCTCACTTAATGTCACTTGTCACTGTTGAGGTCACTGGTTTTGAGAAAATGAAGGAAGATTATGAGGATTGTCCAGATTTTCAAAGTATTTACTCAACATTAAAGGATGGCCCTACCCATGAATTTGCTGATTATCTCCTGCAAGATGGATATCTTTTTCGGGATCATAGGCTTTGTGTTCCCTGGACTTCTTTAACAGACTTTTAGTTTGGGAACTACATATAGGAGGGTTATCAGGGCACTTTGGGAGCAACAAGATAATTGAGGCCATTGAAAGTCAATTTTATTGGCCAAGTCTTAAGCGCGACATGGCACGCATCATTGCTCAATGTCGCACATGTGCCACTGCCAAGATGAGGAGACAAAACACAGGTTTGTATACCCCCCTCCATGTCCCTGGCAAGACTTGAGTATGGATTTTGTTCTAGGGTTACCTCGGACACTCCAAAAAGTTGACTCCATCTTTGTAGTGGTGGATTGATTTTCTAAGATGACCCATTTCATTCCTGATTTTAAGACCTCTGATGCTTCCAAAGTTGCTCATCTCTTCTTTGACGAGGTTGTTAGGTTACATGGCTTACCAAAAACCATTCTGTCTGACAGGGATGTACGCTTTGTTAGCTACTTCTGCACCCTGTGGCATCTTTTGGGTACCAAGCTCAACTTTTCCTCAAGTTATCACCCCCAAACTGATGGGCAGACTGAAGTTGTTAATAGAATCTTGGGGAATTTGCTAAGGTGTCTGGTTGGTAGCTACATGAGAAATTGGGACTCCTTTTACCTCGTGCCGAGTTTGCATACAACAGTTCCGTCAATAGGTCTACAAGAATGAGTCCATTTGAAGTAGTTCATGGGTATAAACCTAGAAAACCACTAGACTTGATCCCATTGCCCATACATGCTAGAGTGTCAGAGTATGCAGAATCATTTGCTCAACATGTTAGGAGTTTGCATGACATCAGTAAAAATTTGAAATAAGTAATGACATGTACAAAAAAGGGGCAGACATTCATCGCCATCCACTTACATTTCAAGAGGGGGACTATGTTATGGCCAGGTTACGAGCTGAGCAGTATCCTTCTGGAACAGTGAAGAAGCTCCATGCTCGAGGAGCTAGACCTTTCAAAATTATTAAGCGGATTAGATCAAATGCCTACATTGTAGATTTACCGCAAGAGGATGGTATAGTTCGACATTTAACATTTCTGATCTGGCAGCTTATAAAGAACCAACAGTGATACTCAGTAATCCCTTCGAGCCTTCTCCACCTATTGATGATAACCCAACCCAACATCTGAGTGTCCAGAAGTCGTAGTTCCAGTATGACATGAGCATATAAATACTGGATGAATAGGTGATCATTACCAGGAGTCAGGAGTATCCTCGATATCTTGTTCGCTGGAGAGATCATCCACCATTAGATGATACTTGGTTCTCTAGAGAGGAGTTACAGCGCATCGATCCAAACTTGCTTGAAAAGTACTAGGGCAGCGTCAGCCTACACTCGATGGGGTCGAGTTCTCGCCACCTGGGGAGAATTGGTGTAGCAACTCTAAAATTTTAAATATGGATAAATAGAATTAAATCAAAAGAAAATGTAAATAATTAAAACCCATTAAGTAAAAACAAGTGATGGGTTACCCAAGAAGGTCCATACATGGATTAATGGGCCCAAAAGTTAGAGTCCATTGAGGGATTGGAGATAACTAAGCCTAATTTCGTACCTTAATTATTCATAAATTTAAAAAGATTAAGATAATCATTATTTTAACTCATAATTATCCTAAAAAGAGTCCTAGGCCTATCCTAACCCCTTGCCCACGGATCTAGAGCCCATCCCATGCCTATTAGATAGACAAAGGCTAGGAAAAAGGGAGATAAATGTGAGAAATTCGGAGTTGGAGGAAAGGAAAGAGTTTTAAGTAAATAGGAGACTTAAAACATACAAATACTCTCTTATTTCATACCAACCCAACCCTAGACCTCTTCTAGAGCTTGGAGGACGAGGAGATTAAGGAGGAGAAGGCTAGGAACGAAGAGCTTCACAAAGTTCTTCACTTTTCTTGCCCTAGGATTCAAAGCATTCAAAGGTAGGCAATCTCTCAAGCAAAAACAAATTAACTTTGACCATAGGTAGACCATGATCTCATCTTCAAAAGCCCCATGTTTGCTCCAATATTTATCATGTCGTTTAAGAGTATTTCATGCCCAAAGATCTGTTGAGAACATGTGGCCGAACCCTCATGTAGTGGCATGTAATTTTTACTATATGTTCTACTCGATGTCAGGGATCCAAAGACACCATTTTTTCTAATTTATATCATGTACCCTTTTCGAATTAAATTGTTTTCCCCCACGGTGTCTGATTTTTTGGTTCATCATAAGTACCCCATTCATATCATGATCATATCAAGTCAGAACTTTAATTACTTCTTACTATAGATAAATCTACATGTCTAGATTTGTTTAAAACTAATTTTATTATTTTTCGCAATGTATACGATTTGTTATTAATTTTTAAAGTGCACTGCGTCAAGCCCTTGGTTGCATGGACCGCAACCCAAGGAGACCTGACCCACTACTAGAGTTCGGGCCGAGACCCTAAGAACGCGATGACCCAGTAGGTCGTGTTCTCAAATGGGTTGCAACAAGGCCTCATGTCGCGTTCTTAACGCGATGGCCCCCAACGTCGCGACCTTTTCTTCAGGTCGGCCTCGACCCGTCGCGACCTGAACGACCGTCACGTCGGCCCAGTCTGTCGTGACATGAACATGATGCTGGCCGACATCATGACTTGACTGACTATTCCAGAAACACAAATTATCATGCAAATCATGTTAATCATGTGTTATCACCATTGTTTAACCCCTGAAATGTATTGTTATGAATAGTAACGACATGTTTATGTATAATAGGTAATATTCACATTATTTCTATTAATTAAAAGAGGTGTTCACGATTATCTCTTGCTAACTTGATTCTCTTACACATGCACACACTAAACAAGAATCCTTGCCATGAAACCTGTTAAGTGTAGAAAGATTATCTAGAGGGGGGGTGAAAAGAGAATCTTCATAATTTTATGTCAATTAAAAAAAATTGAAACCAGTGAAGTGAGGATGCTAAATAGACAACTAATACTCGATGCAAAGAGGGTGCAAACCACACACAAGAGAGAGGAATTTTTAAGGTGGTTCGGCTCCAATTAGGAGACCTACGTCCACCCCTCACTAACCAAGTGAGGTACCACTACGAGAACAACTGTATGCGATTCTCGTACACCTGCTGATACACAGCTTGATCACATCCGCTGACTCACAGCTTGAACAATCCGCTGATCCACAGCTTCAACCCAAATGATCCAATCACAGCACGTGAAGGATCAACACAATCTACTTCACAAACAAGTAGACAAACACACAATTTTAATATTCAGAAGAAATTGAAAAGAACAAAGTAGAAAGATGCCAGAACGTGTTTAGAGATCTCCAAAGTCTCTGCTCTGAATCTAGATCCGAATTGCAACAATTCTCAGCTCCATTTCAATCTCTCCTCAGATGAATTCCACTGGCAATTTTTATGTCCCGATCACAAGCATCAATGTCGATGAAGCATTCCGATCCTTGTTCTTGAAGCTCAGCAGCAACCATCGAATCATCAAATTTGCTCGATTCAGCAGCACATCCTCAAATCTTTGCTCTAAGCTAAAATTGCCTTTTTGTGCTGAAACCAAAACACTGCTCTTCGCACTTTTCGCGCTCTGCTCTTTTCTTTTTACCAAGGTACGCAGCAGCAACTAACAAACTAGAACACTGCTTCTCTTTTTACCTGATTGCATGGGATTCTTCTACAATGGGCCCCTCAGTAGATTCCTTTGCCTTTTTCTAGGAGAATCTTTTTGCTGCCAAGAATTGGTATCTTCCATAAGTGAGTGACGTGTACTAAAAGCCCCAAACGATGCATCTAGGATCACATGCCCATCACATGTGTGTTGGTGGCTGCTTTGATGAAAAACTCTAAGTGTAGTAGTGTTGAAACTTCAGAGATACAGTGTCGACACTTATACACTTGAAATACTGCATGAGTCACTAAACATGAAATCGCAGTGTTAACCTCATATAGGGAGAGCGTCGACCTCATATCTACTACTCTTCATAGAACACTTTAATTCCTAAATAGTGTTGACCTCATCCACAGTTGGTGTTGACCTCATCAACCTGCTTCTATTAATACCGCACAGAGAAATACATTAGTGTTGATCTGCTCTCAGAGTGGTGTTGACCGGTCTTGATCACATCTCCTCAATGCAACATAAAGGGACCACTAGTGTCGACCTAACTTCCAGATAGTGTCGACCTTATCTAGCTATGTTGAATTTTCCTTGAAGCAGGTGAGTTGTACCTGTAAGACAAATGTTGTGTGTCAAAAATCTTTACCGCTTACTTCAAATATGACATCATCAAAACCAGGGACACAACAATCTCCCCTTTTTGATGATGTCAACAATTGGTCATAGATGTTTGAATTGTAAAGTTGAAAACCATGACATTTTTTCTGATGTTTTCATTTCAAGAACTAAGAATTTTACAAGATGAAAGTTCAAGAACCAAGATGTGACTAACACCCACATTCATCAATTTGATGCCCCCAAAAAAATCAAAGGCAACATCAACATCCATACAGCCATAACATCTATCAAACATTAAACACGAAAATAATCATTGCCAAAGACAAAAAAACATTTATGAATCTTCTCCCCCTTTGACATAATAAAAAAAAAATCATGGAGGAGGAGGTTGCTTTGGAAACAACTTGTCTTAAATCCGTGCCAAGCGAAAGTGCAAATCGTCATAATGATCCCAGAGGTAGATCTGAACAGCATTGAACCGGGTGTTCAAAAAATCTTGCAACTGTGCAAACTGATGCTCAATGACCACTGGAACATTATCCACACCATGAGGCATGGTAGGTGTCATGTAATCTCTAGACTCTGTTGAATTCATCTCTCATGTACTGAAGCTCTTTAGAAATGTCCTCATTATAGCTTCTCAGAACATTCATTCTTTGAAGAATTTGCTGAACGGACTGAACAAGACCATGAATGGCATTAAACTGAGCAGCACTTTGCTGAAGATCTTGGGCAATAGCTTCAACTTTGTCAAAGATTTTGGCTTGAGTGAAAGCCGCTTGATTAAATACATACCCAATGGTATGAACCAACTGATCAGATCTGATTTTTGTAAATCTGTGAATTTGCTCTTGCCTATTAACATTTGCTTGAAGATGTTGCTCAATCATTTCCAATCGACTGTCAAATTGAGAAGCTTGCTCTTCTATCTTGTTATTCAAAAGGTCAAGAGAATTATGGACAGAAGCAAACTTTTCTTCCAGAAAAGTGATAAGATGAGATGGAATATGAGCTGCTGCAGAGGATGATGAAGGAATATCATGCATAGATGGAACAAACTCAGAATGAGGAAAATAAGGAGGAGAGAAATGTGGAGGATCAATTTCAGGAGCATCATAAGTAGGAGCATGTGGAGGAGAAGAGATAGGTAGTGACTCTTCTGGCAGAGTCTCCTCAGGAACACCATAATCCTGACCTTGATATTTTTTCCCATCATGATGTTACTGTTCAACCTCTATATCTCATTATTGTCCTCCTGGGGACCCAAGTTGAGCTTCATGAACTTCACAATGTGATCCATGTGATAAGTGTGAAATCTTGCTATCTTTTGAACTTTTGTCCCTGCTATTGAGACTCTCAACAACTGAAGCATTGAGGACAAGTGAGCAGCATAGGGAAGACTTCTTCTTAATTTAGGCATGGTTACTTCATGTAGCAGTTGAAAAATATGGTAGCCAAGTTGATTTTCACTTTCTTAATCAAGCAAAACATGATACATCTCTGTATACTTGTGACTCTCTGCCTTCCTCCTCCCTGAGGAGTTAAGATGGTTGTACACTAATGATGCAAAAGCCAATGTGCAGGAGGAAATCTGTTGGCATTTAATTGAGATACCTTAGCCTGATTGATATCGAGTACATTGTGAGGCTGACCAGTTAGGACTGAATAGGCCTCATGAGCACGAAAATGGAAATTCTGAGGATTGTGACCCTCATTTGGTATCCCCAACAATTGACTCACAATAGTATTTGTGAGTACAATGTGATCCCCTCTTACACTAGACTCAAGAGTGTTCTTTTTACTATCCAGATTTTTGAAAAACTCTTGAACCAAAAGAGGATAGTGTGTCTTATGCACACTAACAAAATCTGACCATCCCTGAAATTCTAACATACCAAGGAGTTCTGGCACCAAGTTTATCATACCTTCATCGTGAATGTTGATGATCCTTGGGTGCAGAAGGGGCTTGTTCCCAGTAAGCATTCTTTTCGCTTTTGAAGGGGGATAAAGAGCTTCTTTATCATCAGATTCAACATCACCTTGTTCTGATTCCTCCTCTTCTTGTTCTACATTCGGTGCTTGCCCTCTGAACTGGTTTCTTTGACAACATTTGCATTTTCTTCCCCTTCATCATGTTCAGAACTCTCATTTTCTTCCTCGACCAATAGCTGGTCAAAATTGACTTCCTCAGATTCCTCAGAAGGCACTGCCTCATTGCCACTGGATTTTTGAGATGGAGGTGACAACTGCTCCTGCACACTCTGTCTACCAGACCACTATTTGATCCCTGGGAATTAGGGCTTTCTTCAGACAACGCCCGAGAACCTTGCTTGCTTGAGACATTCTTGTCAGAACTGCTCAAATCAAAAAATTCCAACTTTTTCTTACCCTTAGAAAAGTTCTTTTCCTTTGCAGTTCGGGGATGGGAGAATCTACGACTCGAAAACGATGAAGCAGCAGACTTCTTTTCTCGAATCTCAATCCCCTTCGCAGCCTTGGTTTGTCGTTCAGGAACAAAGGATTCATCTTGCTTCCTCTTTCCTCCGCGATGAGGGTACAGCTTAGGAGCCATGACGGAATAAACAAGGTATCGAGAAGGAAGAAGAAAGGGGATGCAGTTGCAGAGGAAAAAGTTTTTTGGAAAGGAGTTGAGGAGGATGAAGAGGTTTTCAAAACAACTTTTGAGAATGGAGACGTCTGAAGAGACGTGACTCTAAAAACGTCGACCATCCCTGAGATTACCGTGGTCCTGAGGAACAATGAAGGTGTATCGTGATCCAAACCACAAGATAGAGTAGCGTCGACTCTATGGTTAATAGTGTCGACACTAAGGAATTTAATATTAAGGCCAGACTTCAATAAATTTGAGGATGTGTTATTTCATCATGATCTGCTGATATTCCAATAAATTTCGAGAAATGTTATCATCAATTATTCACTTTGCTCTTCTTTTCCCATCATTATTAAGATTAATGGTTCAAAGACTTAAAAATTTTGATTAACAAAAAAAAATCTTGAAGAATCCATAAGAGCAAGTAGCAGAGCGAAAAAAAAAATTCTTCAAGTAAAGAAAGTGCATGAACATGAAACCAATTACTCATAACATGTAACAAGGTGACATTGGAAGGATGTCTAAGCAAGCTAAAATATGTGAAGTTAATAAATCTAGCTTGACTCTTCCAGAAATTTGAAAACCTTGAGCACCACATTTTTTTAAAAAAATAATTTTATCACAAATGAACAATCTGATTTCCCTCATCTTTCATGCAAGAACCCATGTTTTGTACACACCAGAGCTTCTGATTACTTCTTTAGGGAATCATTTTGTCTCAGGGAAAATTAAGATGTATCTTTTCATGTGAAGATACATGTCTATCAAACACCAGAATCTCCAATTACTAAGACTACATAAGACTCATTTTTGACACCCTGAACAGAATTAACTAGCTCATCATGATATACAATGCTACTACTGATTTTAGTAGAGATTTGCAGTTTCTCAGAGCATAGTCATTGTTCTGCCATTTGTAAAACCTTTATCAAAACTAGTTTCCGGATCAAGATGAATTTTCAAATAAAAAATTTTCAGATGCTTTGAAAATCTGACCAAAGAAACCAAGTTACATCTGAATTATCAGGGTTTAATAGAAATGCACTTCTCACTTAAGGAATTCCTTTCTGCACTATTAGTTAACTGATTTGAACTCTTCAAAGAATTTCAAAGGTTAATCCAGATATTTATAACTCAAAGACCACAATCTTTTAAATTCTGAGATAAAGGAGTTTCCAAAATGAATAATTTAAATTAACTCCCTCTGAGAAAATGCCCAAAAATTCTGCTTTTCACAATGAAATTACTCCCCCTCAGAAAATGATTTCTTGAACCAAAGAAAAATGGTAAACAGAAGGACTCCCCCTCAACAAGTGCATAAAGACCCTTGGTACTTGGCGGAGACATGTACTCACGCATAGTGAATGATTTCAGACAAGCTTAACTTGTCCTTCTTCAAGTCACCATTTTATATACCATATAGGCCAATGCAATATGAGAAGTAAGGTTTTATTTGCTGGATGACGAAGGATTTATTTATAGAATGGAATCAAGGATGTAGAAGTTGAAAGAATGTCAAAGATTTTCTAATGTGAGGAAAACAGTGTCGACTCTCTTGTCGATAGAGTCGACCTTAGGCAAGAAGAACATCTTTGAAACACTGAGATCTTTTCACTCCACAACTGCACAAAAATTGATTGCATTTCAACCAGCCCACTTGATAAACTGATCCATCAGGCATAGACTTTCAGCCAATTTTCATCTCACATGCTTAACAAAAACACAAAAGGAGATTAGACAACAGACAACGAGAGTTTTATTTCAATACAGTCAATTATTCAAACACACTTTCACAGCAGTTTCAACACAATCAATCATGGATCAAGTAAACAAAGGCCAATTCTCTTCTTAAGCAAGAATATCTTTCATTGCACAAGGGTTTTGTTAAAATATCAGCAATTTATTTTGAAGTTTCAATAAAGTGCAATTCAAAAGAATTTTGCTTACTTCATCTCTTAAGAAATGATGCCTGATTTCTATATGCTTTGTCCTACAATGCTGGATTGGATTTTTTGCCAAGCAAATTGCACTAGTGTTATCACACAGGATTGGAACGCATCCAAGAACCACTTGGTAGTCTTGGAGTTAATGTTTAATCCATAACACTTGAGTGCCATAGCTCCCTGCAGAAACATACTCTGCTTCTGCAATAGAGAGAGCAACGAGTGTTGTTCTTAGAGGCTCAAGAAACTAAAGATCCTCCCAAAAACTGGCAATAACCACTAGTGCTCTTTCTATCTAGCTTACAACCAGCAAAAATCTGCATCAGAATAGGATATCAAGTTAAATTCACTACATGTAGGATACCACAATCCCAACTCATGAGTTCCTGTAAGATATCTGAAAATTCTTTTTGCAGCACTCATGTGGGATTCTTTAGGACAAGCCTGAAATCTAGCACACATGCACACTGAGAATTGAATGTCTGGTCTACATGTTGTTAGATATAGTAAGGAGCCAATCATACCTCTGTAATTTTTGGATCTATAGGGTTACCTTTCAAATCAGCATCTAAACTCACAATGGTGCTCATTGGAGTTGCCATTGCCTTGGTATTTTCGATTTTGTACTTTTTCAGCAAATCTTGAATGTATTTAGATTGGTTTATGAAGATTCCTTCTTTTGATTGAACAACCTGTAGTCCAAGAAAGAATTTAAGTTCTCCCATTAGACTCATTTCAAATTCATTTGTCATTAATTCTTTAGAATTCCTTACATAAGGAGGACATTGTTGATCCAAAGATAATGTCATTGACATATATTTGGACCACCAAGATATCCTTTTCTTGAATTTTTGTAAAGAGTGTTTGATCAACTTTACCTCTTGAGTACCCTTTACCTATAAGGAATGAGCTCAACCGATCATACCATGCTCAGGGAGCTTGCTTCAGACCATATAAGGCTTTATCCAATTTAAACACATGGTCAAGAAGGTTAGTGCATTCAAAACTAAGAGGTTGTTCAACATAAACTTCCTCATTAATCAAACCATTCAGAAAAGCACTCTTTACATCCATTTACTGCAATTTAATACCATGAGCACAAGCAAAAGCAAGCAAAATTCAAATTGCTTCAAGCCTAGCTACTGGAGCAAAAGACTCTTAAAAATCTATTCCAAATTCCTGATTATAGCATTTTGCTAATAGTCTAGCCTTATTCCTAATTACCTTCCCTTCTTCACTGATTTTGTTTCTAAAAGCCCATTTAGTTCCAATGACTCCTTGAGAGGAAGGTCTTGGAACTAAATGCCACACTTTGTTTCGCACAAATTGATTTAATTCTTCATACATTGCATTTATCCAGGAAGTGTCTTTTAGAGCATCCTCTATGTTATTAGGTTCAACTTGAGAAACTAGAGCCATTTAATGAAGTTCAGAATTTGCTTTAAAATGAGATCTTGTCCTAGGAGGGTCAAGTAAGTTACTAATGATACTTTCCGAGGATGATCCCTTAGCATTCTTATGTTTATTTGATCTCTTTCCCTGATTTCATTGACTGGTTCCTGTTCTTCACTGCGATCCGAACTCTTCTTGGTTGTATCTTCCTTTTCTTCTTGTCCTTTAGAGTTCTCTCCTTCCAGAAACTCCCCATCTTGCTTTCTCTACAAAGATCAACATTAAATTCATCAAAATGATATGAGGAGACTCTTCAACAATTTGATCTTTTACATTGAAGACCCTATAGGCTCTTGAGTGATCAGAATAGCCAAGGAATATTCCTAAGTCACTTTTGGGCTCAAATTTGTCCAAGTCATGTTTGTTGTTGATTAGAATAAAGCATTTGGTTCCAAATAGTTTAAAATGTGCAATAGATGGTTTCTTACCTTTCAAAAGTTCATAAGGAGTTTTTTTGCAAAAAGACCTTACCATTGCACGGTTTATGATATAACAAGATGTGTTTACTACTTCAACCCAGAACTTCCTTGCCATTTCCACAAGAGTATTGTTTCTTCTTTCCACAACCCCATTTTATTCAGGAGTTCTTGGTGATGAGAATTTGTGGAGGACTCCTTCTTTCCTGCAGAATGTCTCAAAGTCAGTGTTCTCAAATTCACCTCCATGATCTGACATGATTGTTATGATTTTAAATTTCCCTTCCTGTGCAATTTTCTTGTAAAACTCATGAAATTCTGTGAATGCATCATTTTTGTGAGCAAGAAAAAAAGCCCAAGTGAATCTAGAGAAGTCATCAACAAGAACATATCCAAACCTTTTTCCATTTAGACTGTTTGTTCTTGTGGGTCCAAACAAATCCATGTGGATAAGCTCAAAAGGTTTTGAAGACTGACTCTCAGATCTACTTTTGAAGGATTTTCTGGTTTGCTTACCTTAAGAGCATGCTTCACAGAGTTTCAGATTTTGTTTGAAAGAAATTTTAGGTAAGTCTTTAACCATGTTAAATTTTACCAACTTATGTAACATATTGTAGCTAGCATGACCTAGTCTACGATGCCACAAGCAAGCTAAATCATTTTTGTTTGCAGTTAAGCATAGGTTGGTTTTCAGGTTCATCAAGATCAACATGTACACATTATTTGCTATTTTTCTAGTAAATTTAACAAGATCAGTTCGGTTAAAAAATAGTGCAGCCCAAGGAATCAAAAGTTACCTTGTGACCCTTGTCACACAATTGGCTTATACTCAGAAGACTATATTCCAGACATTCCACCAAAAGAACTCCATCAATCGAGTTGGATAGATTCCTACCAACCTTACCTGTACCAATGATCATACCTTTGTTATTGCCTCCAAAGGTAACATGTCCAACATTCTTTTCAGATAAAAGACAGAATTTATCCCTATCTCCCGTCATATGTCTTGAACAGCACTATCTAAGTACCACATGGTCTTCTTGGCTGTAAGACATACCTGCACACACAATCAAAGAAGATTCTTTGGAACCCAAGTACATTTGGGTCCCACAATGCCTCCCAGATCAAGAACATAAGAAAGCAATTCTTTTGGAATACAAAGTTGTTTATTCACTTTTAAGTTGTCCTTATTCCAGAAATCATGTTGGTTTTTATTCTTTTTCCTGTTTCCGTGGTGTTTTGGAGCATTTACATTCATGTATTTTCTGTTAAGCTCTTTCTCAAGATTTTCAGAATAAGATCTGAGCTTGGTTTGACTTCTTAGCATTTTAGGACATTGTGTTTCATTATGTCTGGCAAACTCATAGACATGTGTCGACACTCTGAAGGGATAGTGTGACCTACATGATTCCATTCAGACCATTTTGAGCATTTAAATAAGTTGATCTGATCTGCCATATGCCCACCTAGTGTAAGGCCAATTTTGTGATGATATTGATCTATCATTTGTCCATTTTCCCAAATTTGTGTTTTTTTTTGTATGATGGTATCGACTATCATAAGCATAGTGCCGACCTTTCCAGGCAGGTGATTTTTTATTTTTGTTCCCTCGAAGCATTGGTCCATTTTCAGCCTTAGTTTTCTTTCTTCCATTTGGTTCTTTATTGAACACCATTTTTTTTTGTCCCACCTTTTCTTGTTTCTTTTTCAATTTTCTCATTTCTTTGTCCTGTTGAGGTAGAAGCTTCTGATGTTTTTGAACATATGAAGGTTATGGTTTTCAATCCTACCTCTTTTATCTTTGTGGGATTAAAACCTAACCCTTCTTTGTTAAAATTCACTCTTGTACCTAGAAGGGCCTCAAGATTATTCTTATTGCTGACAAATTTTTCAAGGACTTCTTGTTGTTTGATTTTTTCTTTTTGCAAGACTTCAATTTCCTTTTTCAGTTCATTGTTGACATTGTTTAAGGCAGCATATTTTTCAGAAACAAGAGATACTTCATCAAGACTTTCAATGTATTGACTTTTCAGTTCATTTATGACTTCTTTTAGTGCATTTATCTCTTGTGAGAATTCTTTCTCTTTTTCCTTTGTTAAAGTATTCTGAGACTGTTTCAATTTCTTCTTGAGCATTTTATTTCCTTCTTAAGTTCATCATACTGATCCATTAGTTCAAAATAAACATGCTCCCAATCATCCAAACTGAAATCTTTAAAAAGGGAGCTTACCTCTTCTTTTCCTCCTCTTTTCTCTAGCCATCAGACATAGTCTTGATGAGTGTCCTCAGCATCTGAACTTTTTCTTCTTCATCTTCTTCTTCCTCGCTCCAAGTTCCAACCATAGCCTTTGTTATTTCTGTTCCACCTGGGCTGAATTTTCTTCTGAACCTCAGGACATTCAGACTTGACATGTCCTGGTTTCCTGCAATTGTAACAAACAATTCTATCAGTCTTTTTTTATTGTATTCATTGGGTTTGACAGATATTAGTGTATGGTTTCTTCTTCAGAAAACCCTTACCTTCCTTTCTCATAAATTTCCTAAACTTTATAGTTATCAATGCGAACTCACCTGAGTCATCTTCAGAGGTGGAAGATTCACTGTCTTCGGTAGCCTCTTTTGTGCTGGGACTTGCTTTAAGAGCAAGAGGCTTCTTCTTCTTTAGATCATCCTCAGTTCTTCTTAAGCCCAACTCATATGTCATTAAGGAACCTATCAACTCATCTATAGTGGTTGTGGATAAGTTTCTAGATTCTTCAATAACAATAGCTTTAGTATGCCAAATGGGTGTCAAAGATCTAAGAATTTTTCTAACCAATTCTTTATCAGTGTAAACTTTACCCAAATTCTTCAGCCCATTTGTTAACAATGTTAATCTACCATACATCTCGGAGATAGTTTCATCATGCTTCATTCGAAATGCCTCATATTCAGAAACCAACATATTAGCCTTAGTTTCTTTTACCTCAGACGTGCCTTCATAGATTACCATAAGGCGATCCCAGATCTCTTTTGCACTTGAGCACGATGAGACTCTTGAAAACTCAGTTGGATGCAGTGAGCACTGCATTATATTCATTGCACTCCAATTTGCGTTTGACTTCTTGATCTCTTCTGGAGTCCACTTCTCTTCGTCCTCGGATAACTCATAAGGTCCATTGTTCTCCACTCTCCATATTTGATGGTCTTGAGCTCACAAGAAAACCTGCGTATGAGTTTTCCAGTATGCATAATTAGTACCATCAAAATAGGGTGGTCTGTTCACAGAATGACCCTCAGCAATGTAACCCCTAGATTCCATCATACACTAATCTCTCCTGGTCGTGAAACCAAATAAGTTCGAGAACCAGTCTCTGATACCACATGTTAAGTGTAGAAAGATTATCTAGAGGGGGGGTGAATAGAGAATCTTCATAATTTTATGTCAATTAAAAAAAATTGAAACGAGTGAAGTGAGGATGCTAAATAGACAACTAATACTCGATGCAAAGAGGGTGCAAACCACACACAAGAGAGAGGAATTTTTAAGGTGGTTGGGCTCCAATTAGGAGACCTACGTCCACCCCTCACTAAACCAGTGAGGTGCCACTACGAGAACAACTATATGCGATTCTCGTACACCTGCTGATACACAGCTTGATCACATCTGCTGACTTACAGCTTGAACAATCCGCTGATCCACAGCTTCAACCCAGATGATCCAATCACAGCACGTGAAGGATCAACACAATCTACTTCACAAAGAAGTAGACAGCACATAATTTTAATATTCAGAAGAAATTGAAAAGAACAAAGTAGAAAGATGCCATAACGTGTTTAGAGATCTTCAAACTCTCTGCTCAGAATCTAGATCCGAATTACAACAATTCTCAGCTCCAATTTCAATCTCTCCTCAGATGAATTCCATTGGAAATTTTTGCATCTGGATCACAAGCATCAATGTCGATGAATCATTCTGATCCCCTGTTCCAGAAGCTCAGCAGCAACCCATCGAATCATCAAATTTGCTCGATTCAGCAGCACATCCTCAAATCTTTGCTCTAAGCTGAAATTGCCTTTTTGTGCTGAAACCAAAACACTGCTCTTCTCACTTTTCGTGCTCTGCTCTTTTCTTTTTACCAAGGTATGCAGTAGCAACTAACGAACTGGAACACTATTTCCCTTTTTACTTGATTGTGCGGGATTCTTCTGCAGTGGGCCCCTCAGCAGATTCTCTTGCCTTTTTCTAGGAGAATCTTTTTGCCGCCAAGAATTGGTATCTTCCAGAAGTGAGTGACGTGTACTAAAAGCCCCAAATGATGTATCTAGGATCACATGCCCATCACATGTGTGTTGGTGGCTGCTTTGATGAAAAACTCTAAGTGTAGTAGTGTTGACACTTCAGAGATACAGTGTCGACACTTATACACTTGAAATACTACATGAGTCACTAAACATGAAATCGCAGTGTTAACCTCATATAGGGAGAGCGTCGACCTCATATCTACTACTCTTCACGGAACACTTTAATTCCTGAATAGTGTTGACCTCATCCACAGTTGGTGTCGACCTCATCAACCTGCTTCTATTTAATACCGCACAGAGAAATCCATTAGTGTTGATCTGCTCTCGGAGTGGTGTTGACCGGTCTTGATCACATCTCCTCAATGCAACATAAAGGGACCACTAGTGTTGACCTAACTTCCAGATAGTGTCGACCTTATATGGCTATGTTAAATTTTCCTTGAAGCAGGTGAGTTGTACCAGTAAGACAAATGTTGTGTGTCAAAAATCTTTACCTCTTTACTTCAAATATAACATCAACAAAACCAGGGACACAACAAAACCTTACCGAAATTACTCAATATTATATTTGGTAATTAAGTGTAATTATTCATATAAATTTCCTATTAATTTTAAATGGATTTGTCTTCGTTTTAATGGCTTGAATTAACACATTTATCACGTCCCTCAGCCTTCGAGCACTCGAGGCAAGACGAACAACATTTCTTTATACACTTCTCTTGGCTTGGATGACCTCTCCATTGGGAATACTCATGACAGGACCAAGAACTCCTTGTCGAGGCCTCCGTAAGACTTCTTGGCTTTGGCGGACGTCCATTGCCGATGAACAGGTTGTACCATCAATACCTATTTTACCCTTAGGGATCAGCATGATCCAACGGCCTTAGAATGTTCTCTCTTACCTTGGGATCATGTTGGACCTCTGGCCTGTGTTCGTAGCATAGCTATTGTGCGGTTGTGACTTCTACCGGACTGCCGGCACACGGTTGTGCTGTGCAACCGTTACTATCGCTTGTTTTATCGTCTATTTATAAATATGTCCCTAGATCTTATCTACTATATTGACAATCTCATCTATTCACGTTCTCTCTATACTCTCGTCTATTCTCCAATTACTCTCATCTATTCTTGGTACTTTATTTGGCCATCAAATTGATTGTCTAAGATAACAAACATGATCAATGCCAGACAACATTATAAGGGGCCCGTTCTAGTCCTGGGAGGTGCGCCCGAAAGGCTATATGTAACGTCGCGCATTTTTCACATCCATGTGGATCGTCTTTCGGATCCTTACGGATCCTTTGTCTGGTAGTTGTGGTGGCCAGTGTGTGGCCAATGTGACGTGTTTCAGTTGTGTGGGCTGGTAGGCTAGGCCCAAAACACCAGCATGTTCACTGTCTGTGAATGCGACAATGAGGGACATCACGATCTGGATGCGACTGTCCTGCATGTCACATTCCTATTGCCGTTGTTGAGTGGTCTTCGTCTGCATGCGCACCGTGTGTCGCGCGCAGGGCGACATGCAGATGTCAGCCCTAGGAAGGCGACGCCTTCTCCCGTCGCATTCTGGTCACGATGGAGGTGTCCGTCGCATTCCCAACCGCTGGGTGTTTTTAAGTTGCCCTAGCTAAGCAGAGTTGTAAAAAGTTCTGCTCTTCCAGGGGGATGGAGCTATGGCAATTTTCGGGGCATTTCGGCAGATTTTGGGTGTGTTTGGCGTGTTCTCGGCATGAGGATCTTGCGTGGAGCGGGGGAAATGCCTGAATAGTCTCGTTCTTCGAGTTCTTCACGAAGGTAGGGGAATTCTTCCTATTTTACACCGTGTGATTGGGTGGGAGACATGTATGTTTGGTTGTTGGTGTTTAGAACAGTAGATACCATGCTAGGGTATCATTAAAGCATGAAAAATGAGAATTAAACAGGGCTTGGATGGTTTGGGGTGGTAATCCGGAGAGGGTTCCCCAGATTAGGGTTTTCGCCTGTGAAGGTGACAGAACCCCCTGTCGCATTCTGAACGTGACAAGTTGACCCGTCGCGTTCATGTTATGAATGCGACATATTGTTGTGTCGCGTTCTAAAGGCGACACTGCCCCATGTCGTGACCTCATCCGAGAGGTCCTTTTGTGCACAGTTTTAATGGTGGAATTTATCTGATTATTATTATTTCTTGTACATGGCATGTATATGAGGTGCATTGGTACCTGTCGCGCTTTGAGTGTGTGTTTCTGAGGTTAGCAAGTGGTACACATGACTGGCGTGTTGTTCTCACAGTCAGTGTACGGTGTTCACATGGTTGACGTGAGGTTTCACGTGGTTTGTGCGGTGTGCACGTGGTTTGTGTGTACGTGGCGAGTAGTACGACGCCTACCGTGGTTACCTCTTCAGTTGGGTGCCCCAGGTTCTGTGTGAGCCAGGCTTGTACCAGGGGTTTGTCCCGGTACTTGTATTGTACCGCCAAGGTCTATGTCGTCTGTCCTGGACACCCTTACTCCTTAGTTTGAGTTGTACGTCCGGCTGAGGGAAAGACGACAGTGGGATAGCGACTTGTGTGAGTTTGTTGTTTTGTCGCTTGTAGCACGCTCGTAGTTGGGGGTACAGACACCAGTAGACGTCACTGGTCCCCAACTAGACCTGTTACCAGTGCCTCACTCTAGGGAGCTTAGGCCAAAGTCCCCAAAGGTGCCAGGCATGGGCCCGCGGCAGTGTGGTCCACGGTTGTGGTGTTGGTTGGTCTCCACAGTTGTTTGACTTGTTCTCGTGGAGCGGCAGCTGGACCTTTCATCCGTGGCTGCGAGGCTGAGAGGTAGACCTGTGTGATTTGTCCGAGTCAGTTGCTGGTGTCGCGAACCAGTCTACGTGGCTTGAGTGTGGTGGTCTCTACTTTACCCCGTACACCATGTTGTTGTTTTTCTGTTTATTTATTTTAATTGGTCTTTGATAACAACAAGTGGTATGTGGTAATTACAGCTTTGATATCCTGCTTAGTTTACTCTATAAATTGTTGACGTAGCTTCCTATTTACATACTTGAGTTAGTTTACTCGGTTTTGGAGGAGTTACCCTACTGAGCCAGTGACTTGCGAGGCTCACCCCTACTCCCTACATGTGAAGGAGAGCAAGAGCTTTCCCTTCTATCTTCCATTTCAGAGCCAAATCACAGTGGTGTTGGGCCAACGCCTCCAGCAGTGTAGATTTTCTTTTGTTGTACCTCGGGGTATGCCCCAGGCTTGTGTAATTTCCTTTGACTTTTGTTGAAATTTGGCTATGTAAATCTAATGTGAATATATATGAGATTGTGAATATTTTATATATATCAGTGTGTTCTTTTGTATTTCCATGGACATGTGCATGATATCCCTTGCGAGGCTATGGCTTGTTCGTGGGAGACATGTTGGGAGGACAGCACTCTGATCAGCGACAACTCTCTCTCACACTACCCACACGTAGATACCAGAGAGAGATAGGAGGAGGTAGGAAGAAGAACACATGAACACCAGATTTTACGTGGTTCGGAGGCAAGGAGCCTTCCTACGTCCACGGCCACAGCAGCTTTCAATACTTCTTCTGCAAGAAATACACACACATCCAAACAGGACAAAACCCCCCTTTATATACTAGGAGGAAAGGGCGCCACAATCAAGACACACAAGGGCAAAAGGGTCATGCCTCTGAATCGCCTCAGAACTGCAAAGTCCTGTCCTGGTAAGAGGGAGTCGAATGATTCAATATTTGACATTCGACTGCATGAGTCGAATCCTTCATGTTGACATTCGACTGCATGAGTCGAATCATTCACATCTGACATTCGACTGCATGAATCGAATCATTCAATCGACTGCTTCATTTCTGACTTCGGCTGTGGCAGTCGAATGTTGAGTCCGCCTGCAACACTTAGTCGAACCGCGACCTGACCCCTTATGGAGATCTGCTTCAGAGTTCGGGCTCCACATTCTAACAAGACGTAGTTGGAGTCAGAACTCCAAACAATATCAGGCACCTCCTCCTCAAGGTAGCAAAAGAGCAGCTGGCTGTGGCATCCCTCCATCTATCATTCATGGAGATCAACTGAAGCTTGACATAGCTTCAGTTTGTCTCTTGTGACCACCTTGGTTAACATGTCTGCAGGATTTTCTGACCCTCTTATCTTCTCAAGCAAAAGTGTACCATCTTCAATCAACCCACGGATAAAGTGATACTTCAGCTGTATATGCTTCGTCCTTGCATGGAAGACAGGGTTCTTGGCAAGATGAATGGCACTTTGACTGTCACAAAACAGCACACTGTTGTTTTGTTTCTTGCCCAACTCCTTCAGAAAACTTTTCAGCCACACCATCTCTTTGCTGGCTTCAGAGACGGCAACATACTCTGCTTCTGTGGTTGAAAGAGCAACAACTTTCTGAAGTTGTGAAACCCAGCTCACTGCAGTCCCACCCAAGGTGTACACATAACCAGTGGTGCTTCTCCTTGTGTCCAGATCACCACCAAGATCTGCATCAACAAAACCTTGTAAAATAACATCACCTTTTCTGAAACAAAGACATTTATCTGAAGTGCCTTTCAGATATCTCAAAATCCATTTTACTGCCTCCCAGTGTTGTTTTCCCGGATCTGCCATATATCTGCACACAGCTCCCACTGCATGTGCTATATCCGGCCTGGTACAAACCATAGCATACATCAGACTTCCCATAGCTGATGCATAAGGGATTTTCTTCATGGACTCACATTCTTCAGTAGTCCTCGGTGACTGCTCTTTGCACAACTTGAAGTGACTTGCTAGAGGGGTGTTGACTGGTTTTGCATCTTGCATGTTGAACCTGCTCAACACCTTCTGAATGTAGCCTTCTTGAGATAGCTTCAGAATACCATCTGCTCTATCTCTCACAATTCTCATCCCAAGAATTTGCTTTGCTGCTCCCAAGTCCTTCATAGCAAATTTCTTTGCTTCTTCAACTTGTTAATCTCTGTCATACTTGATCCTACAATAAGCATATCATCCACATACAACAACAATATGATGTAACAATTGTCAAACTTCTTAAAGTAACAACAATGGTCCATGTTGCACCTAAAGAACCCATTGCTACATATGAATCCATCAAACTTCTTGTACCACTGTCTGGGGGCTTGTTTCAGACCATACAAGCTTTTGTTCAGTTTGCAAACAAGGTTTTCTTTACGATGTTCATGAAAACCCTCTGGCTGCACCATATAAATATCCTCCTCCAATCACCATGGAGAAAAGCCGTTTTTACATCAAGCTGTTCTAGTGCAAGTTTTCAGCAGCAACAATACTCAACACTAATCTAATAGTAGTTAGCTTGACAACTGGAGAAAAAATTTCAGTATAATCAATACCTTCCTTCTGTTGGAAACCCTTCACAACCAGCCTTGCCTTGTACCTCTTGCTGCCATCATGTTCTTCTTTTAACCGAAAAACCCATTTTTTTGCAGTGCCCTCTTGCCAGGTGGTAGTTCAGTCAGCACCCAAGTTTCATTCTTGTGAAGGGAGTTCATTTCATCTTTCATTGCCAACTCCCACTTGACTGAATCCTCTACCTGCATAGCTTCATCAAAGCTCTCTGGTTCATCTGCATCTGTCAACAACAAGTAGTACATAGCATGAGAAAATCGTTCAACTGGCCTGCGCAATCTGCTTGACCTTCTCACTTGAACCTCTGGTTGCACTATAGTATTTTCAGGATCTTCTTGAGACCTTCTCAACACATCCTCTTCTGAAATTCCCTCCAGCTCAACCTGTGCACTTTCTTGACCTGCATCTTTGGATTCCACATCAGATCTGTGCTTGTAAAGCAATTTTCATTGAATATAACATTCCTTTGTCTAATGATTTTCTACCTTCATCATCCCAGAAGCGGTATCCAAAATCATCAGAACCATATCCAATGAAAAAGCATTTCCTTGACTTAGGATCTAACTTGTCTCTGTCATTGGAATCAACATGCACATATGAGAGACAACCAAATACTCTTAGGTGTGAGAGAGTTACCTCCTTGCCGGTCCAAGCCTCTTCTGGTAGCTCACCATTTAGAGGAACATTGGGTCCTCTATTAATCAAGTAAGCTGCTGTGCTAATAGCATCTGCCCAGAAAGTCTTCGGTAGGCCAGCATGTAGTCTCATGCTTCTAGCTCTCTCATTCAAGGTTCTGTTCATGCGTTCAGCAACCCCATTCTGCTGTGGAGTATTTGGAATTGTTTTCTCCATACGAATGCCATGTAGTGCACAGAAATCTTTAAATTCCTTGCTGCTATACTCTCCTCCATTGTCTGACCTCAAACACTTGATCTTTACACCAGTTTGATTTTCCACTTCAGCCTTCCACTTCACAAAAGTAGAGAACACATCAGATTTATTTTTGAGAAAATAAACCCATACCTTCCGAGTGGAGTCATCAATAAAGGTGACATAATAGAGTGAACCTCCAAGGGATCGAATAGGGGCTGGTCCCCACACATCAGTGTGCACAAGTTCTAACCTTTCTTGCTTAGAACTTCTTCCAGCTTTGGAGAAGGTGACCTTTTTCTGTTTTCCCAGTATGCAGTCTTCACACAGTCCAATATCTATGGACTTTAGATCACCCAACTTCCCTTTTGCAGCCATCATCTTCATCCCCTTTTCACTCATGTGCCCAAGTCTGTAGTGCCAGGTCTTGGAGTCTTCTTCTGAATTTGCCACTGCCACTAAGTCTTTGTCATTTGCAGTCATATAAAGAGTCCCCATCTTGTTGCCCCGTGCTATAACCATGGCACCCTTGGTTATCTTCCAGCACCTATTGACAAAGGTAGTGACATATCCTTCATCATCAAGCTGACCAATGGAGATCAGATTTCTCTTCAAGCCAGGAACATGTCTAACATCCCTCAGCTTCCATACAGTCCCGTTTGCTGTTTTCAAGTGAACATCACCCTTCCCCACAATATCTAGAGGCTCATCATCAGCAAGATAGACCTTCCCAAAATTACCAGCAACATAATTTTGTAAAGTCTCTTTGCATGAGGTAGAGTGAAAAGATGCTCCAGAATCCAAAATCCAGGATTCGATGGGACTGTTAATGCTCAAAATCAGAGCATCTTCGACTCCCTCTGCCGTGACATTAGCAGAGTCTTCTTCCTGTTTCTGCCCCTTATCCTTCCTCTTTGGAAGTCTGCAATCCTTCTTGAAGTGACCCTTCTTACCACAGTTCCAGCAACCATCACCACGGGGTTTTGACTGATTTCTTTTCTTGGACTTAGATCTGTTCCGATTTTGTCCACGCTGATTTGTTCTTCCCCTGCCTTCAGTGTTTAGGGCAGAACCTAAAGCTTCACCAGATTCCCTCCTGCGAACATCCTCGCTAAGAATCAAATCTCGAATCTCTGTGAGTTTCAGTTTACTTGAACCTGAAGAACTACTAACAGCCGTCACAGTAGCACCCCAACTTCCGGTAAGGAGGACAGAAGAATCAAAGCTTTAATCTCATCATCAAAATCTATTTCTACAGAACTCAACTGAGTTGTAATCACGTTGAACTCATTGATATGATCTGTGACCGAGGAACCTTCGGTCATCTTGAGATTAAACAGACGACGCATCAAATGTACCTTGTTGGAGGCAGATGGTTCTCGTACATGTTTGATAACGCCTTCATCAAACCTGCTGTGGTCTTCTCGTTCACGATGTTGAACGCGACGTTTCTGGCCAACGTCAACGGATAACTCCAAGAGCTTGCCTGTCCAGAAGATCCCAGTCTTCCTTCTTCATACCCTCTGGCATCGTTCCAAGAAGCGGCTGATGCAGCTTCTTCTGATACAAGTAGTCTTCGATTTGCATCTTCCAGAAACCGAAGTCCTTGCCATCAAACTTCTCGATCCTCACCTTTCCTTCATCCGCTGCCATTGCTTCCCCTGTAAACCCTAAACCTGGGGCTCTGATACCAGTTGTTGGGAGGACAGCACTCTGATCAGCGACACTCTCTCACCTCACCACTACCCACAGTAGATACCAGAGAGAGATAGGGGAGGTAGGAAGAAGAACACATGAACACCAGTTTTACATGGTTTGGAGGCAAGGAGCCTTCCTACGTCCACGGCCACAGCAGCTTTCAATACTTCTTCTGCAAGAAATACACACACATCAAACAGGACAAAACCCCCTTTATATACTAGGAGGAAAGGGCCCACAATCAAGACACACAAGGGCAAAAGGGTCCTGCCTCTGAATCGCCTCAGAACTGCAAAGTCCTGTCCTGGTAAGAGGGAGTCAATGATTCAATATTTGACATTCGACTGCATGAGTCGAATCCTTCATGTTGACATTCGACTGCATGAGTCAAATCATTCACATCTGACATTCGACTGCATGAATCGAATCATTCAATCGACTGCTTCATTTCTGACTTCGGTTGTGGCAGTCGAATGTTGAGTCCGCCTGCAACACTTAGTCGAACCGCGACCTGACCCCTTATGGAGATCTGCTTCAGAGTTCGGGCTCCACATTCTAACAAGACGTAGTTGGGTCAAGCTCGTTAGTGGGTTAACGGGTTTGAATGACGTGGTCCGTTACAGTTGGTATCAGAGCAAGGTTCGTGTAGATATAAAGGAACTGGGAAATTACATAGCCTTATTTCTACACTAGTCTACTGCTGGTAGCTGGCCTTGGTTTTGTAATGATTTGCTTTCGTATATGTGGGTTGGAATGTGTTTGTGCAGGAATTTGAGATGGCTGATAGGAGGGATTGGGGTGGTGGAGGAGATGAGCCTGAGGAGTCTACTCAGTGCATAATAGAAAGGATATGGGAGAGTCTCACAGAGATTTGGATGAGAATGGACCAGCAGGCACCGGTACCGCCAGTAACAGTACCACCAGTTGTAGGAGAGGTCGTACCAATGGTGCCAATTCCACCGCCACCCGATGTGGAGGTACCTTTTGCAGTACCTGTACCACCGCCACCGCCTGTGAGGGTAGCAGAGGAACCAATGATGCAGGTTGAAAATTTTTTGAGATTGCAGCTGCCAACATATACAGGAGGACCGAATCCAGACAAGCAGAACATTGTATTCATGAAGTTGAAAGAGTATTTGTGGCAATGACGTGTCCCCAGCAGATAGAGTTGTGCTAGCTGTATATCAGTTAAGGGGTTTCGCTCAAGAATGGTGGAGGTCAAAGATACAGACTACTTTTGTGGGTAGGACAGAGGAGACCATCACTTGGTCGGAATTTCTTGAGGTATTTAATGACAACTTCTTCCCAGTACAAGTACATCAGGCAAAAAGGGAGCAATTCTAGAGACTTTAATAAGGGAATTCTTCTGTTCTAGAGTACCAGATGAGGTTTATGGCACTCAGTCGATATGCACCCTATGTTGTATCAGATAATGCTATGATGGTCGAGTATTTTATCTGAGGTTTGAGGGCAGAGTTACAGAATGCGGTGATACCACTAATGTGCAAAACTATGGAAGAGGCATCCTAGAGAGCAGCTACACTGGAGAGGTCTATTCAGACTCGACAGGCAGGAGAGTCAGGTTCAAGTAGTTTTCGGCTACCACAGTAATCCACGGGGATTAGCAAGGAAAGGCGCCAGCAGGAGCATCTTCCTCAGGTTTCAGTAAGTGGGGACAAATGTGAAGAAGGTATTCCAAGGTCGAGGAGGAAGAGGGGGTCACCAACAAATATTTCAGCAGGGGCGTGGCTATAGGCCAGAGGTGGAAGAGTCGCAGTAGAGTATAGCTAGGCAGCCTACTGTTCCATCAGGATATTGGTGTTATAATTGTGATCAGCCGAGGCATTTGATCCACAATTGTCCGATCCTCAAGAGTATGGGTACGGCATAGGAGTACAACAGCAGCAGCATCCCCAACAGCCATCAGTAGGTCATGGTAGGGGAGCACCGCATCAGTGAGGTAGAGGCCGGGTATGGCTATCACCCGAGCCCAGGCAGAGGCGTCAAATCTGATAGAAGGGTATCCTATTTATGATTCTCAGAAAGAGTTTATTTGATCCGGGTGCTTCTCATTCTTTTATTTCTGAGGAATTTTTGGATTGTATGGTGCATCCACTAGAAGAGAAATTATGTGATTGGTTAGAGGTTCCTCGGGCGTTTATGCTCACCTCTTGTTATGTAGATGAGGGTCCTATTGTCATTCATGGGAATCAAACGCTAGGTAGATTATATGTTTTACAATTAAGAGATTATGATTATCCTGGGTATGGATGGCTTGAGGCCTATGGAGCTATGGTAGATTGTAGAAGAAAAATCAGTTTTGTCATCCCGGTGGAGTAGTGTTTGAATTTCAAGGTATGACTTTCTATACCTCCAAGATTATAAATTTCAGCAATAGAGCTAGAAAATTGTTAAATGTGGGATGTGTAGCTTATTTGACTTCTGTGAGCTTGGTTGAGACTGGTAAATCAGTAGAGGCGGTTCCAGTAGTAAGGGAATTTATGGATGTATTTCCAAATGACTTGCTAGGTTTAGCTCCACAAAGAGAGGTGGATTTTATGATTGAATTGCAACTAGGAACTTTGCCAATTTCTAAGGCCCCATATAGAAAGGCTCCAGCAGAATTGAAAGAATTAACGAAATAGTTGCAGGAATTGTTGGAAAAAGGATTCATCAGACCAAGTCATTCTCCGTGGGAGCTCCAGTGTTATTTGCAAGAAAGAAGGATGGAAGCTTTAGAATGTGTATTACTATAAGAAATTGAATGATGTCACTATAAGAATAAGTATCCATTGCCGAGAATTGATGATCTGTTTGATCAGCTCCAGTCAGCTAAAGTGTTTTCCAAAAATTGACTTGAGGTCAGGGTACCATCAGTTAAGAATAAGGGAGAAAGATGTGACGGAACACCTCGTCCAAGTCCGTTAAACCGATAACGTACTTGATCCGAGTTCGTCTCCCGCGAACGGGCCGAAGCCTCGCAAGGGATACCACACCATAGTCTGTGTAAACACAAAGGAACACGCCATTTTATATATTTATATCACAAGTTTATATAGCCACATTTTCACAAAAACTGAAAGAAAGTACAAGAGCCTGGGGCATACCTTGAGGTACAACTAAAGGAAGTAAACAACTAGCTATACTAGCTGCACTACACTGCTGAAGGTGCTGACCCTGCACCGCTACGACGCGGCTCCGAACTGAACGACGGCCGAGAAACGTCCTTTTCGCCTTCACCTGTGGGGGTAGGGGTGAGCCTCGCTAGTCACTGGCTCAGTAGGGAACTCCCCCAACACCGAGCAAACCCAACACAGGTACGAAAGCAGTAAACTATAATAATAGTTTATAGAACAGCTAAGCAGGATATTAAAGCTGTAAATATACTCACAGTTTGCCGACTACATAAAACAACTATATTAAATAAACGGCAAACCCAAACAGGTGTACAAGCTAAAGTAGAGTCCGCCACACTCGAGCCACGTGAACTGGTTCGCGACACCAGTGACTGACTCGGACAAACACACACAGGTCTACCTCTCAGTCTCCCAGCCACGAACGAAAGGTCCAGCTGCCGCTCCACGTGAAAAGGTCAAGCAACTGTGGAGACCAACTAAACACCACCACTTGCGGACCACACGGTCGCAGGCCCATGCCTGGCACCTCCAGAGACCGTGGCCTAGGCTCGCTAGAGTGAGGCACTGGAAAAGGACTAGTTGGGGACCAGTGTCGACTACCGGTGTCCGCACCCCCAACTACGAGCGCGCTACAAGTGACCAAAAGACAAGTACAACAGCCACTATCCCACTGTCGTCTTTCCCTCCGCCGGACGTACAACTCAAGCAAAGGAGTGAGGGTGTCCAGGTCAGACGACACAGACCTCGACGGTACAACACAAGTACCGGGACAAAGCCCCGAGCTAACAGCCTGGCTCACAAAGAACCTGGAGCACCCAACTGTAGAGATAACCACGGTAGGCGTCGTACTACTTACCACGTACACAAAACCACGTGCACGTCACCCACAAACTACATGAACTCTCGTGTAAACCGCGTGCACTAATAGTCCACTACTCGTGAACACCACGTAAAGATATAAAGAATTGGCTAACTGCATACCCAGTACGCTAGTCTCAGAAACCACGTGCACCCTATGCACCGCAAGTACCAACACACCGCTTATTATCGATAAACACCTTGCATGGCAATATTTAAATAAACACATGTTGGCGGCAACATCGACTGCCGTTGATGGAATATAGACGGCAAGAGATCTGGCCGTCTAGTTCCCAGCTGAAGAACCTGGTGTCAATCAATGTTGACGCCAAGCTCCTCAACTCCAGTTCCTGTAGAAACCCTAAATCGATTCTACAGGCATTCTTGGTCCCGAAACCATCGAGAAAACATGAGGAAATACTTCCTCTAACATCCACACACTATAACCAAGCCGTAACAGCATGTTTCACTACTCAATCAATCAAACCACCCATTAACCCACATGGACACTTCCTTCCAGAAACGCTAATTATCACGTCGTTTCATGCTTTCAGAATACATTAAGCGATTAGAATGAACTAAAGGATCGTCCCCTACCTCAGGATGCGCTTAAACCTCCTAAATCCTCCCGATTCACACCAAATCCTCCACGAGCTTCTACGGAATCACACCTCGCACTGGCGTTTCCTGCACAATTGGTCACCGCCACTCGTTCCACGATCCTCCAACTAACCTTCTGCAACCATTGGAAGCACTAGGGAAGCAAGGACATGAAAATAGAGCGAGGGAGAGGGAGAACCGAGTGAAAATTACCCTCGGGTGACCCTATATTCTGCAGGTCGCACGGGTTGGCGTCAACCCTGATGTCGCTTACAAAACCGCCACCATAAACGTCCACAAAGTCTGACATTAAGTTCATAAGGTTGACGTCACCTTCGATGGATGTCAAACAAGTCAACGACCACACCTGGCCGTCAACCCCTACTCAACTGCAGCAGGTCCTATTTTGTTTCAGGACCAAACCTGCGCCAAACCTGCGCACACCACACGTCCAAACCACACTGGCCTCACAAGGGCTACTACAACTACACACATGATCCATAAGGATCCGAAAAGCATGCGACGTTACATTACTATCATCTAAAAAGAAAATTTTGACCTCGAAATTCATAACGCAACTCAAGCAAAGACACTTAAATATGCACATTTTCACAAGTGCTATCATCTAAAAAGAAATACAAAACCTCATTCAAACAGATAGGGATACCCCTTAGCCATCTCCTCGGTTAATTCCCAGGTATCCTCACTACCCAACCTATTTTCCCATCGCACTTTAACTAACTCAATTTCTTTATTTCTCAAGTTCTTTATCTTTCGATCAGTGATCTGCACTAGATATTCTGGCATTGTCATATCCGGCCTCAGGTCACCACCTTGGTAACTGATTATTTGAGCTGGATCTTCAATGCACTTTCTTAACATAGAAACATGAAATATATCATGGACATCTGCAAAATCTGCTGGCAAATCCAGCCTATAAGTTGTTTCCCCAATCTTTTCAATTATCTGGAAAGGTCCCACATACCTTGGGCTCAATTTCTCAGTCTTGCTAAACCTCATGATACCTTTACTAGGGGAAACTCTCAAGAAAACAAATTCTCCAACTTCAAACTAAAGTGGTCTCCTCCGATTATCAGCATAACTCTTTTGCCTGCTTTGAGCTGCTTGCAATTTTTCCTTAATAAGCTTCACTATTTCTGTGGTTTGCTGAATTAATTCAGGACCCACTAATTGTCTTTCTCCCACTTCATGCCAGTTCAATGGGGTTCTACATGGCCTTCCATATAAAACTTCATACGGTGCCATCCCAAGACTGGTATGATAACTATTATTATAGGCAAACTCAACCATTCCCAATGATGCTCCCAGTTACCTCCCCAAACTAAACAACAAGCTCGCAACATATCTTCAATTGTCTGGATAGTCCTTTCTGTTTGACCATCTGTCTGGGGATGATAAGCGGAGCTATATCTCAGCTCAGTGCCAATTACCTTTTGCAGGCTTCTCCAAAAACTAGAAGTAAATCTTGGATCTCTGTCAGACACAATAGTCCTTGGAATACCATGCAGTGGAATAATTCTATCAACATAAACCTTTGCTAATCTGTCCACTATCCAAGACATACTTACTGCCACTAATCTGCACACCTTGGTCAATCTATCAACAAATACCCATATTCCATTATGCCCGGAACTCGATCTTGGTAAGCCTACCACAAAGTCCATGGCAATATCATCCCATTTCCACTGTGGAATGGGCAACGGTTGCAATAGACCTCCAGGCTTCTGATGCTCTGCCTTAATTTGCAACATATAGCACATCTTGAAACAAACTCAGCTATTTCCTTTTTCATATAAGGCCACCATAAATATTTCTTTAAATCCTGGTACATTTTAGTACTACCTGGATAGATAGTGTACCTGGATTTATGAGCCTCTTCCAACACTCTCTGCTTTACCTATCTTTCTGCTGGAACAAATAACCTGCCTCTGAGCCTAACCACACAATTATCATCAATGGTAACTCCTTCCATTTTCACAATTTCAGGCAAATTCGCATCTATTTTCTGAGCTTCCACAATCTGCCAATACAAGGACGGCTCTACAGCACTACTGGCTAGTACTGCCCGTCGTTGACTACTTGGCACATACAAGGAGTTCTCCGCTATCTCCTCATACAATTTCCATTTCTTGATCATCATTTGACTTATATATGCCTTTCTACTCAAGCATCCGCTACCACATTGGCCTTACCCAGATGATAAGCCAAACTGAAGTCGTAATCCTTCAAATATTCCACCCACCTACGCTGACGAAGATTTAAATCTTTCTGCGAGAAGATATACTTTAAGTTTTTATGATCTGTAAAAATTTCAAATCTCTCGCCATACAGATAATGTCTCCACATTTTCAAAGCAAACACAACTGCTTCTAATTCTAAATCATGGGGGGATAATTTTCTTCTACCGGCTTCAATGCCTGGACGCATAAGCTATCACTTTATTATGCTGCATAAGCACTGCGCCAAGTCCTTTCCTTGAAGCATCTGTATAAACCACAAAACTACCACTTCCTGCCGGTAACGCCAATATAGGTACTGATGTAAGCCTCTTTTTCAACTCCATAAAACTTTTCTGACATTCACCGGACCACACAAATGGCACACCCTTCCTGGTTAATTTAGTCATGGTTGCCGCAATCTTAGAAAAATCTTGTATGAAGCACCTATAATAACCTGCTAACCCCAAAAAACTTCTAATCTCAGTGATTGTCTTAGGCACTTCCCACTTCATCACCGATTCCACTTTACTTGGATCGACTGCCACTCCATCTGCCGAGATGACATGACCCAAAAATTGAATTTCCTTCAACCAGAACTCACACTTACTAAATTTAGCAAACAACCGATTATCTCTTAATAACTGAAGAGTAAACCTCAAATGAGTAGCATGCTCCTCTTCAGAAGCTGAATAAATCAGAATATCATCTATAAAGACCACAATGAATTGGTCTAAATACGGATGAAAAATTCTGTTCATCAGATCCATAAAAGCTGCAGGAGCATTGGTCAGCCCAAATGGCATAACTATAAATCATAGTGACCATATCTAGTTCTGAATGCTGTTTTATCTATATCTTCCTCTTTAATTCTTAACTGATGGTACCCGGACCTCAAATCAATTTTAGAAAATACCTTCGTGATTGCAACTGATCAAACAGATCATCTATTCTTGGTAACGGGTACTTATTTTTAATGGTCACATCATTCAACTTCCTATAATCAATACACATACGAAAACTTCCATCTTTCTTTTCACAAATAATACCGGTGCTCCCCACGGGGATGACTCGGTCTAATGAACCCTTTCTGCAATAGCTCTTCTAATTGCTTTTTCAATTCTTTAAGTTCTGCTGGTGCCATTCGATATGGAGCTTTAGAAATCGGCATGGTACCTGGCAGTAACTCAATGGTAAAGTCCACCTCTCTATGTGGAGCTAAACAAGCAAATCTTCCGAAAAAACATCAACAAATTCCCTAACCACGAGAACTGCCTCCACTGACCGACTAGCCTCTACCAGACTAACTGAGGCTAAATAAGCCACACACCCTGCATTTATTAGCTTTCTAGCTCTTATTGCAGAAATTATAAACTTAGAAGTACAGAAAGGCATACCTTGATACTCAAACACCGAACCATTAGGATGGCAAAACCTGATCCTCTTCTTTCTGCAATCTAACAGTGCTCCATAAGTCTCAAGCCAATCCATTCCCAAAATAATATCATAATCTGTCAACTGCAGGGCATACAACTGACCTGGCATCTGGTTTCCTTCAATCACAACAGGAGCTTCATCTATATAGTTCGAATTGAGCATAAACTCACCTGAGGGAACCTCCACTACCAACTCACAGGATTCCTCTTTCAAAGGATGAACCATACAATCCAGGAATTCTTCAGAAATAAAAGAATGAGAGGCACCCGAATCAAATAAGACTCTTGATGAATAGTCATAAAGAGGTAAAGTACTTTCTATCATATTCGATGCCTCCGCTTGGGCTCGGGTGATAGCCATAACTCGACCCCTTCCCCGCTGCTGCGGTGCTCCTCTGCCACGACCTGCCTGTGGCTGCTGAAACTGCTGCAGCTGCTGCTGCTACACTCCTCTTCCATATCCATACTCTCTCGGATAGGGGCAATTACGGATCAAATGCCCCGGCTGATTGCAATTATAACATCTATACCCTGGTGGAATAATGGGCTGTCTGGCAGTACTCTGCTGCGATTCCTCCACCTCTGGCCTACCACGACCTTGCTGAAATTGTTGTCGACCTCCCCATCCTCTTCCTTTACCTTTAAATGCTTGCTTCAATTTCAGGCCCCACTTACCAAAACCTAATGGAGAAGGTCCTGCTGGTGCTTTACCTTTACTCACACCCACTGACTGCTGCAGTAGCCGAGAACTACCTGAATCTGACTCGCCCACCTGACGAGTTCTAATAGACCTTTCCAACATAGCTAACCTCTGAGCTGCTTCTTCCACTGTCTTACACATAAGTGGCACTATTGCATTCTGCAATTCTACTCTTAAACCTCGAATAAAATATTCAACCATCATATTATTATCCGATACTACATAAGATGCATATCTGCTGAGTGCCATAAATTGCATCTGGTATTCTAAAATTGAAGAGTTACCTTGTTGGAGTGTCCGAAACTGCTCCCTTTTTACTTGTTGTACTTGAATCGAAAAGAATGTATCGTTAAATACATCAAGAAATTCCGACCAAGCGATAGTCTCTTCTGTCCTGCCTGCAAAAGTGGTCTCCATCTTCAATCGCCACCATTCCAATGCAAAACCCCGCAACTGATAGGCAGCTAGCACGACTTTATCTGTTGCCGGACACCTCATGGTCAAAAAAACCCTCTCAATCTCATGAACCCAGTGTTCTGCTGCATCTGGATTCGGCCCTTCTGAGTAAGTAGGCGGCTGCAATCTCGAAAATTTCTCAACTTGCATCACTGGTTCCTCTACTATTAACACTGATGGTGGTAAGGGTGCTACAAAAGGCACCTCCACTCCTGGTGGAATTGGAGCTATAGGTACAGTCTCTCCATCCCCAGGTGGCACGACAACTGGTGGTACCGGCGCCTGCTGATCCATCCTCCTCCTAATATCAGTGAGGCTCTCTCAGATCCTCTTTATCATACGCTGAGTGCTCTCCTCTGGATCATCTCCTCCACCACCCCAATCTCTTCTATCAGCCATTCCAAATTTCTACATAAACAAAACATCAAACAAAAATGAAACAACAAATTATCAGAAACCAGGGCCCCTACCAGTAGTGTACAAAGACCGAAATAAGGCTATGTATCTTTCTAGTTCCCTTATATTAAAACGGACCTTGCTCTGATACCAACTGTGACGGAACACCTCGTCCAAGTCCGTTAAACCGATAACGTACTTGATCCGAGTCCGTCTCCCGCGAACGGGACGAAGCCTCGCAAGGGATACCACACCATAGTCCGTGTAAACACAAAGGAACACGCCATTTTATATATTTATATCACAAGTTTACATAGCCATATTTCCACAAAAACTGAAAGAAAGTACAAGAGCCTGGGGCATACCCCGAGGTACAACTGAAGGAAGTAAACAACTAGCTATACTAGTTGCACTACACTGCTGAAGGTGCTGACCCTGCACCGCTACGACGAGGCTCCGAACTGGACGAAGGCCGAGAAACGTCCTCTTCGCCTTCACCTGTGGGGGTAGGGGTGAGCCTCGCTAGTCACTGGCTCAGTAGGGAACTCCCCCAACACCGAGCAAACCCAACACAGGTACGAAAGCAGTAAACTATACTAACAGTTTATAGAACAGCTAAGCAGGATATTAAAGCTGTAAATATACTCACCGTTTGTCGACTACGTAAAATAACTATATTAAATAAATGGCAAAACCCAAACAGGTGTACAAGCTAAAGTAGAGTCCGCCACACTCGAGCCACGTGAACTGGTTCGCGACACCAGTGACTAACTCGGACAAACACACACAGGTCTACCTCTCTGTCTCGCAGCCACGAACGAAAGGTCCAGTTTCCGCTCCACATGAAAAGGTCAAGCAACTGTGGAGACCAACTAAACACCACCACCTGCGGACCACACGGTCGCAAGCCCATGCCTGGCACCTCCAGAGACCCTGGCCTAGGCTCGCTAGAGTGAGGCACTGGAAAAGGACTAGCTGGGGACCAGTGTCGACTACCGGTGTCCGTACCCCCAACTACGAGCGCGCTACAAGTGACCAAAAGACAAGTACAACAGCCACTATCCCACTGTCGTCTTTCCCTCTGCCGGATGTACAACTCAAGCAAAGGAGTGAGGGTATCCAGGTCAGACGACACAGACCTCGACAGTACAACACAAGTACCGGGACAAAGCCCCGAGCTAACAGCCTGGCTCACAGAGAACCTGGGGCACCCAACTGGAGAGGTAACCACAGTAGGCGTCATACTACTTACCACGTACACAAAACCACGTGCACGTCACCCACAAACCACGTGAACTCTCGTGTAAACCGCATGCACTAATAGTCCACTACTCGTGAACACCACGTAAACATATAAAGAATTCGCTAACTGCGTACCCAGTACACTAGTCTTAGAAACCACGTGCACCCTGTGCACCACAAGTACCAACACACCGCTTATTATCGATAAACACCTTGCATGGCAATATTTAAATAAACACATGTTGGCGGCAACATCTACTACCGTTGATGGAATATAGACGGCAAGAGATCTGGCCGTCTAGTTCCCAACTGAAGAACCTGGCGTCAATCGATGTTGACGCCAAGCTCCTCAACTCCAGTTCCTGCAGAAACCCTAAACTGATTCTACAGGCATTCTTGGTCCCGAAACCATCGAGAAAACATGAGGAAATACTTCCTCTAACATCCACAAACTATAACCATGCCGTAACAACATGTTTCACTACTCAAATCAATCAAACCACCCATTAACCTGCATGGAACACTTCCTTCCCAGAAATGCTGATTATCATGTCGTTTCATGCTTTCAGAATACATTAAAGTGGTTAGAATGAACTAAAGGGATCGTCCCCTACCTCAGGACGCGCTTAAACCTCCTAAATCCTCCCGATTCACACCAAATCCTCCACGAGCTTCTACGGGAATCACGCCTCGCACTGGCATTTCCTGGCATAATTGGTCACCGCCACTCGTTCCACGATCCTCCAACTAACCTTCTGCAACCATTGGAAGCACTGGGGACGCAAGCACATGAAAACAAAGCGAGGGAGAGGGAGAACCGAGTGAAAAACACTGCCCTCGGGTGACCCTATGTTCTGCAGGTCGCACAGGTTGGCGTCAACCCTGATGTCGCTTAGAAAATCGCCACCATAAACGTCCATAAAGTCTTGTTGAGGATCGGATAGGTGACTTTGGTAAATGAACTACGCGATTGTGTGAATAGCAGCGGAATTAACATGAGTATAATACACAATTCGATCAAACTCAAGATTAGTGTGTGAGAGTAGTGATTGAGAACAACAAACCACAGTGCACTAAGAATTTTAAGGTGGTTCGGAGAACACAACTTGTGTCTCCTACATCCACCTCCTCATGACGGAGGAACCACTAACACAAGTGTAGTATAAACAAGAGTGCGACGACTCTAACCTCTTTGAGTTCAACAACTCAAAGACCCCAAGAGATAGGCATAACAACCTACTCCAAAGACCACTTGTGAATTCTGCAAATTCACAAGCCCTTGAGCACCACGGCTCAAGCACGAGAGCACAACGGCTCCAAAACAGAGTACAAAGTACCCAAACCTCTGGATCACAATAGATCCAAGTTCTGCTAGACCAAGCACAATTAGAGAATAGATCCTCTAGCATGATCTATCTTAATACAATAGAATTGATGAGGACAAATAGAATTGGGAGATCTGTGTAGAACACATACACAGATTCCCCAGAAAATTCAGGACTCTAACCAATTACAAACTTGGCTAGATCTCCTTCTGGATCAGCACTCTTGCAATCTCGAGCTCCTCCTCTTCTTCTCCTTCTTCTTCTCCTTCTACTTCTCCTTCTTCTCCCTTTGGCGGCACTGCTCTGCTCCTCTGGATGCAGATGCCTCTTTCCTGCTCTCCTTTCCTTTTTCCAGAAAGCTTTGAGCTCTTGACTTGCGTGGGGTACCTTTGAGTGCCAAGGACAAAGGTATTTATAGCCCAATGTGACCATAAAAGACCTTAGGGTGTGTGGGCACAAAAACCTAGGTAGATCCCCTAATTCCCAAGCAGCCACGTGTCTAGATGAAATTCCCGATTTTGAGTTTTAGCCGGAGTGTGTCGACACTACTTCAGAGTGTGTCGACACACTGTCCCAAACTGGCATAATTGATTCTCTGGGAAGAGACACTAGTGTCGACACTAGTTCAGGCAGTGTCGACACACTGTCCAGAACTGCCAAACAGGTCTTCTGTGAACTGGATCTAGTGTCGACACTACTTGAGCCTGTGTCGACACTACCATGCAGACCGGTCAACTGGGATCTCTGGAATCTGGGACTAGTGTTGACACTACTGAGACTGTGTCAACACACTTGACTTTTTCTTCCTCATTTTGCCTTAGGGTTTGAAGCATTGTGTCGACACCAGTAAGGGGTGTGTCGACACTACCAAGGCAAAATCTGCATACACCTGCAAAATTAGCACATTAATCATTAGTACAAGATATTATCATTAAAATATGAGATATTAAACATCAAAAAGATGTTGTTTGAACATTAACATGTTTCATCATTAAGCATTGAAATGACAACATGTCATCATTAATATCATCATTAAAATCACAATGTGTCATCATTAAAATCAAAGTATGAGTGATGATCATTGGTTATCATTTAAATACAACTTTAGAAAATTCCAGAACACACTCAACCCGACAATCTCCCCCTTTTTGATGATGACAAAACATATGCACAATCTCCCAATAACCTGACTTCCTTGACTGCAACAACTCCCCTTGACCATCATATACACCTTTGAACTTACTCCCCATAAAGACTTTCTCCCTCTAGAGACTTCTCCCCTTTTTTGACAACATCAAAAAGATAGATAAGAGAGAGAGAGACAAATATTGTAAGAAATGAAATGAGGGAAAAGAATGGACAGAAATGATCAAAATAAATAAGGCAAAGTGATATTGACATATGAGAAAAATTATTGTGTTTTTGTTATTGTGCAACAAAGTTTAATCACAAAGACATAGTCAACACAAAGTATAGCAAAGAATAATGATCTGAATGCGATTAAAATAATGAGACAAATGTGAAATGAAGTGACTTATATGAGTGTGCAGAAATATTTAACAAGGATGCGAGGAGCTTTAAGTTTAACACAATGTAAAAGAATAGGTCTAAACTCAGTAAACATGAACTTTATGAAGGTCTTAAGCTTTTTTCATCCTGTCAATTTGATTTTCTTTCCTTTTTTTTTAACATGGAAAGAATACAAGAATAAATTAGTTAAATCTCACTTTTCAGTGCAAGAGATCACATTGATTAGATACAAGATCTCCTGATTACTCAGTGGTTTAACTTTCATTATCTTATACAGAGTTGAAACATTTTATTTCCACATTTTGACGCGAAACAAATCACTTTTCAGGTGAAATAGCCCGATTACTCAGTGGTTCAAGAATTTGCATTGCTCTGTTTGTATCTTTCCATATTGTTCATTTTTCTTTTGATGTTTTATAGGAATTTGATTGCTTTGACAAAAAAAGACATGACTACGAATTTAGAGAAATTATTCTTAACATGTGGTAAAATTGAAGCTTAAATATGCACAAGTTGAATAGTAAAGTCACTCATATGCCTACAAGTGTTTTGCAAATCATTTTAAAAATATTCAGTATTAAGATTGCTTAACCTTGAAATGATAATGAATCTTTGAAATTAAACTAAGTGCACAATGAATTTAGTTTCAATGTTTTAATTCTCTCATAAGAAAATAGCACAAGGACTCAAAAATTCTAATGATTTAGGCTCAGAATAGACAACAACTGTCAAGTGAAATGATTGAAGAATAGACAATAACTCCCCCTCAACAAATACTCCCGCTCAACAATTGCATAAAGGAATCTTGATACTTGGCGGAGACATATACTCACGCATAGTGAAAGTGTCCAGACAAGCTTAACTTGCCTTTCTTCAAATCACTATTTGATATACCAAGAATTCCAATGCAACTGAGAAGTAGGAATTATTTTCAAGAGAGACTGACTTTTATTTGCACAAAAGATGAGATGAAGAAATCAGACATGAGAAAACTTGCATAAACCAAGTTCCCTTCTAAGAGAAGTGAATCTGGGTTCTACAAGAGGCTTAGTGAAAATGTCTGCAATTTGTTTCTCTGTGTCAATGAAGTGGAGTTTAAAGAATTCTTTGAGACTTCATCTCGAAGGAAATGATGCCGAATGTCAATGTGTTTTGTGCGGGAATGCTGAATAGGATTTTTGGACAGATTGATAGAACTTGTGTTGTCACAAAGAATGGGAATGCAACCTAATGTGTGATTGTAATCTAGAAGTTGATGTTTGACCCAAAGGACTTGGGTACCACAGCTACCAGCAGCAACATACTCAACTTCTGCAGTTGAAAGAGCTACAGAATGTTGCTTTTTGGGAGCCCAAGAAATGAGACACCCTCCTAGATATAAACACAACCCACTAGTGCTTTTTCTATCAAGTTTGCACCCGGCATAATCAGCATCACTATATGCATTTAAGTCCAATTTACATCCAGCAGGATACCAAAGACCCAAATCACATGAAGAAAGAAGATATTTGAAAATCATTTTTACAACAGACATGTGACTGTCTTTAGGATTAGCTTGAAATCTGGTGCACATGCAGACACTGAATTGAATATCTGGCCTAGAGGTAGTTAGATAGAGAAGAGATCCAATCATACCTCTGTAAAGTTTAGCATTAACAGTCTTACCAGAAGCATCACTCTCAAGTCTTACACTTGTGGCCATTGGTGTGTTGGATGGCTTGATATTCTGGAAGTCAAACCTCTTGAGCAACTCCTTGACATATTTTGTTTGACTCAGAAAAATTCTTTCAGCAGTTTGATGTACTTGCAGACCTAAAAAGAATGTAAGTTCACCCATTAGACTCATTTCAAATTCAGATTGCACAAGATGGGCAAACTCATTGCACAAATTATTATCTGTGGAGCCAAAAATGATATCATCAACATAAACCTGAACACAATAAATGATTTTTTGCAGTTTTTGTAAACAAAGTTGATCAATTTTTTCTCTTATGTAGCCTTTATTTACAAGAAAGGAGCGCAACCGGTCATACTAGCTCTTGGAGCTTGCTTAAGACCATATAAACCCTATTGAGTTAAAAACATGATTGGGAAATTTGTCATTTTCAAAACCAGGGGGTTGTTTGACAAAGACATTTTCTTTTATGTAACCATTCAAGAAAGCACTCTTGACATCCATTTGAAAGACTTTGAATTTCAAAGAAGCAGCAAATGCAAGAAATATTCTAATAGCTTCAAGTCTTGCTACAGGGGCATAAGATTCTTCAAAATCAATACCAAGTTCTTGGTTATACCCTTGAGCAACAAGTCTAGCTTTATTTCTAACAATTTGACCAGATTCATTCAATTTATTTCTGAAAATCCATCTAGTTCCAATGACAGAAGTCAATTAGAAGGTTTTGGTACTAAATCCCAAACTTGATTTCGTTCAAATTGATGAAGCTCTTCATGCATAGCATTTATCTAGTTTTCACAAGATAAAGCTTCATCAACATTTTTGGGTTCAATTTGGGAAAGTAGAGCCAAAGAATCTTCAACTATGATAGAATGAAAAGATGATTAGGTTCTTATTCCATCTTGCAAATTACCAACAATGCTTTCAATTGGATGATCTCTTAAAAATCTGGGTTCAGAATTAGCTCAGGATTTGCATGATTTTCAGGAACATGATTACCTGAATCACTTGAAGTAGGCATTTCAGGAACCTCATGTACATTTGGTGCTTCTTGATCTTCAAGATTTGTAGATGGATGTTCAAGAAGATCATCTTCATCATCACATTTTTGAGTTCTGCACAAATCAGAAGTGTCAATCTTTTGCAAATTTTCATCAAAAATGACATGTGGAGATTCTTCCACAGTCTTATTTTTCAAGATGTAAACTCTGTAAGCTCTGGAAGTTTCAGAATAACCTAAGAAGATTGATTCAAAACTTTTTGCATCAAATTTATCAAGATTTTCTTTGTTGTTATTGTGAACAAAATATTTGCAACCAAAAATTTTGAAATATGACACACTTGGCTTTTTATTTTTGAGCAACTCATAAGGGGTTTTTCTGATCTTTGGTCTTACTAATGCTCTATTTAAAATGAAATTAGCTGTATTTACAGCTTCTGCCCAAAAAGATTTAGACAGTTTACTTTCAAAGAGCATAGTTTTGGCCATTTCCACAAGAGTTCTGTTTTTCCGTTCTACAACCCCATTTTGTTCTGAAGTTCTAGGGGAAGAAAACTGATGGATAATGTTCAGTTCAGTGCATAGATCAGAAAAAGATTTATTTTCAAACTCACCCCCATGATCTGTCAAGATGGAATTCGGTTTAAAAGATAAACCCACTAAGGCAGAATTGTAAAATCTCCTGAATTCTGAATATGCATCACTTTTATGGGATAGGAATAAAACCCAAGTATATCTTGTAAAGTCATCAATGATCACAAATCCATATCTATTACCACTGAGACTTTGGGTTCTGGTTGGACCAAAAAGATCCATATGAAGCAACTCAAGTGGTAGATGTAAGTACTTCATTGAACACTTTAAAAGATTTTCTTGTTTGTTTTCCTTGAGCACATATCCCACAAATAGGATTGTCAATGACTGGGAGAGATTCAGGAAGACCTTTTACAAGATTCATTCTTATGAGTTTACTAATGGTTGTGAAACTTGCATGACCCAACCTTTTGTGCCATAACCAAGCTGTGTCATTTTTATTTGCAATCAAGCAAACATTTAAGGAGGAAGTGTCACACAAATCAATCATGTAGACATTATTTTCTCTTTTTCCAATCAATTTAATTTGCTCAGAAGAGGAGTCAATTATTTTGCATGAGTCATGTTTAAAAAGAATCTTGTGACCATTGTCACACAATTGACTAATGCTAAGCAAGTTGTAATTCAAACCCTCAACTAAACAAACATCATCACTTAGGGCAATGCAAGACTTACCAATTTATCCTTTGCCAATTATTTTTCCTTTATTATTACCTCCAAAGATGACTGATCCACCTTCCTTTTCAATCAAGCATGAAAATTTATCTCTGTCTCCTATCATGTGCCGTGAATATCCTTGTCAAGAATCCAGATGTTGTTGGAATTGGATGCACGGCTTTCCTGCACATAACAAATTAGACAAGAAAAGTTTTTGGTACCCACATGAGATTGGTACCAACATCTTGAGTGAGAAGAGATAACAAATCCTTTCTAACCCAAATTTGTGTATTTTTCTTCACAGTGTTTTTTGAAACAGAAGATTCAACTTTTTATTTTTCAATTTTCTGAACATTATGTGTGACGGCCCTCATTATACCGGTACGGTTATACCAACCCACGTCGGTATAGCGAGAGTCCTCACAGTGGGACATTTACCCAAACGATACATACAGCTGAGATACACGCGAATATACAACAGAGTAGCGGAAGTAAAAGACAACTGTCTCCATTCATTCATCATCCACATTTAACATACATGAAGTTTGTAATTAACAATAAAGAACTAAAAGTTCACATAATTTAAACTGCTGAAATAAAAATACATAATGTCCACACTTATACATTCTTTTCATGATACTCTAATACAATGTTCAAATTACATACTATGAAATACACAAGTCACAAGGAACTCCAAAGTCTAATCTCCGCGCTCGGAGTCCGTCTCCACCGTCTCCTCCAACGGTGCCACGTCACCAACTACACCTGTACGCCGAAGCAAGGAGTGAGTCCAAAGACTCAGCAAGCAACACTACTCATAACATACACGTATAAGTCATAGGGGTTTCTACATGCACATTCAAAATTTACAACACATGGCATGCTAATTATTTGAAGGTTTCATCCTATCATGAAAGTTTTACAATTTGATACATGGATCATGCTTTCAGATTTCTAAGAATAAAACTTTACCTATCACATGCTCTCTATTTAATTTACTCATGAAATTTTGTCTTTAAAGGACCAAGACATGAGAGCTACCAACATGAACATTGTGCATATATGAAAGGAAACACAACTAGCATGAGTTTTACATGTTCTTAAGCATATACATAGACATTTTCGCATGCTTTAAGTTGCTGGTTGCACATGGTTTAATGGCTGTAAACCTACACATGAGAGCTACAATATCGCTTAAAACAAATCATGTGAACAACCAATCATACCACTTGCATACGTGCTCATCAATTATCCCTAACATGGATTCTAGACATTTTTGCACATATAAACATGATGATAACGACATGAATTCACTGATTTCACATGGTTTCAGATTTGTCTCACATGGATTTCAACAACATATTTTCACATTTAGAATTTCACATTTTCTTTACACAAGTTTTCTCTTTCACATGGTTACACTTTGCACATACACATTCACATTGTTCACTTACACATTTACACATGAACACATACACATTACACATTTCACATTACACATTTTAGGTGTCGTGACACATAGTCTAAACCACCAAAGAAGGACATATACACATCACATTACACATAGACGCCATCTAGGCATTCCAATGGCGACTCTTGGACTGCGCAGACTGGGAGAACAAGTCTCCACCCTAACCAGTGGTACTTGTCCACCTCCAGGATTTCCCCCTAATGCCCTTAGGGTCACTTACACACTGAACTTTCTCAGGGGGACTTTCCCCGATACAGTTCCACTGCCCTCTGTGGAAGCAATGTCACACTTGGCACAATTACACATTTACACATTTTACCGATTTTTACACATGGTTTACACATATCACTTTTCATCTCATTCACTTTCTCACTCACATGCACATCTCTGTTTTTCCTAACATGGCACTACAGATTTCAGGAGCTTAACACACAGTAATTTCACCATTCAAGTTAGGTTTAAGCAATATCTAATCACATTACGATAACATTCATAGATTTCTATATTTCACATGGAAAATACATAACTCCTTATATACGGGTCCAAATGACCTGAAATTTTAACCACATGCTATTTTCGGGTTCTAGATCATACACTCAATTTTTCAGATTTTTCTGAGCTAAATGAGATTTACAGTAAATAAAACACTTATTTAGCATGCTATTCACAATTTAAGTTAACATGGGGTTTAACACATCATGAAATTTTGCCACTTACTGTTTAAACAGAGATTACTGTCACATACATGATCTGAGAATACAGAATTTACCCTAAATCATACAATTGTAGATCGATCACCACAAATCATTCTTGCATGCCGTTTTATTTACCGAACCGAGTTTATTGGCAATTTATACAAGCATGGATAATTCATCAAAAACTGAGTACATGTACACTGATCCACTAATCTTCATGATCTAATAAAACTGAGGCATTCAGACAAATTCTAATCAGCAAGCATAAATTAGCAAGATTGTCAACAAGTCAGGCTTACAAGTTTATGGAACACAATTTCCTAACATTCACCACCACACATCGCACTCATCCACACACCACATTTAACAATATACATAGTGTATAGGGTTACCATATATCCTCATCACGGAAACCATACCGAAAATAGTGTATAGGAGGGGCAGAACAGGTCACTGTTCTGTCCAGAGGAACTTGGCAGCAGTCTCTGGCCGCTGACTCAGGGTCAGCGGCATGGTCGATGGACGCCAAGCATGATATCGGCGTCCATTGACCTTGCCGTCAATGCAGGTCTGTGCAGAAACACAGACCCGACCTCTCAAGATTGGGTGAATGTGAGGGTCTAGGACTCGAGGGAAAATGTACAAAAATTGTAAAACCGACCTAGACTCATACGGGGACATCATGGTTAGGTCACTTACCTTTTAAAAATTGTTTCAAAGGATCAAAGTGCTCGGAGAAGCCCTCCTTGGGCAGTCCCAAGAAGGTGCAGAAACGCCTTCTAGATCTTCTTCCTCTGGGCTCCTAGATGATCTTCACACCAAGGGGATATCGGGTAAGCCTCCTCCTTTACTCCAGCTATCTTCTTGTTGGGGAAGATGGCTGGATCTAGCTCCAGGAAGTCAGCTTCTTGGGTGCAAAGAGTGGGGTTTTTCTCAGTTTTCTCCTAGGTTTTCTTTCTCTCTTTTCTCCTCTTTCAAGGGTGAAGAGAGGGGTGGGAAAGGTAGCTCTGGGTTCAGACTTAAGGAGAGGTCTCTCTCCCACTCTTAGGGTGACTTGACAGCCCTCAGAGCCGTTGGGGACAGCCCCCCAATGGCTGGCTTTCTTGTTTCAGAAGTTTGCAGCTCTGCTGCGCCTGCAGGCCAGAGAGATTGGCGTCCATATCGTTGGACGCCAGGATTAGTGTTGGCGTCCATGTCTGGACGCTGACACCACCTCAACGGCCAGGGGTTGACGCCAAGATGGCCTTCGGCCAAAAGTCTAAAATATGCAGAAAACCATGCATACCATGCATATATACATGCAATATGTATAAGGTAGTGTATCCATACTATCACCATTCAATACATGCATTATCTATATCTAACATAAACATATGCACACGTAATTATACTAATCAATACGTACGTAAATATGTATATACATACACAAGCACAAATACACACACACAAATACAAATAATGCGACGGAAATTCGAGGCCTTACATTATGCCTCTTAGTTGGTTTGTTCCATTGTGAAAAACTTGGCATGTATTGTTGTTGGTATGCAGGAAGAGATGAATTATAGAAATAAGGATTGAACCATTGGTTACCACTGTACCTTTGGTTCCAAGGCTTATTCCATCTTGAGTTGTAAGAGGAGAAAACATTCCAATTTCCATGAAAAAGATGATTATTGATTGGTTTGAGGTTTTTGTGATTTTTATAAGAAGGGTAGGTCCACCTCTGACTGGGATAGGTTGACCTGTGCATTGTGTGTGTCGACCTAGGTAAGGTATGTGTTGACCTCTCAAGTTCTTTTTATTTTTGTATTTTTCCTTTGTTTTCAGATGAGCTTGCCTTGACAAATTTTAATAAAGGAGTTTTTGATGATTTTGTTTTATTTGGAGATGATTCAATTTTCTTTGAATTTTGTGGTTCAAAACCTAAACCAAATTTGTTTGAATTCATCTTAACTCCAAGTAGTGCATTCAGATTGTCTTTACCTTGAGTGAAGTTCTTGATGATTTCCTCTTTCTCTTTAAGGCAAAGATTTTGCTTTTCAATTTGATTCAAGTTTTCTTGATTTTCTTTTTCTTCAAATTTCTTAACAGAATTCATAAGTTCTTTATTCAATTTTTTAATTTTCAATTTGAGATTATCAACAAAAATCAACAGTTTATCATTTTCTTTGATTTGGTCTGAAATTTGAGCTTCCAATTATGAAATCTTTGCAGATGATGAAGTATCACTAAGAATGCTTTCAATTTTTCTTTTCAAGTATTTATTTTCTTTTCTAACATCAGAAAGATTTTCAACTAAATTACCATATGCTTCTTGCCAATCTTCAATAGTAAATAGTTCGAAGGATATATTTACCTGATCTTCACTACTTCCTGTCATGAAGCAGATTTCATTCCCTTCTGAACTTGAGGATTCTTCATTGCAGTCTGAACTTTCATCATCTGACCATGTAGCCACCATGGCCTTGTTCTTCTTTTTGTGAAACTCCTTCTTGTGGGTTTTGTGTTTTTCTTTCTTACCTTCTGGACAATCAGCCTTCATATGTCCAGGTTTGTTACACCTATAATACACAGAAATTTCATCAGTTTTCTTATTATCAACATGAGAGAAATGTTTCTTTTTACTAGACATGGCATTTTGCTTATTACCAAAATTCTTCTTGTTTGATTTCAAAAATGCCTTAAATTGTCTAGTAATGAAAGCAAGATCATCATTATCAGATTCAGATTTTTCAGACTCAGAATTTTCTTTAGATTTTCCTTTATTACTTGATGAAGCTTTGAGAGCAATGGTTTTTATTTTTAGCATGTGTTCTTCTGATCTCTTAAGATTTAACTCATATGTCATTAATGATCCAATGAGTTCATCCAATGTGAGTTTGGATAATCCTTTGAATCTTCAATAACAGTTGCTTTAGTGTGCCATACAGGAGATAATGAACGCAAGATTTTTCTTACCAATTCTTCATTTGAGTATTCCTTACCCAAGGCTCGATGTCCATTTATGATGACCATGAACCTAGCAAACATCTCAGATATAGTTTCATTAGATTTCATGATAAACAACTCATAATCAGAAACTAACATGTTAGCCTTAGTCTCCCTGACCTAAGATGTGCCCTCATATAGCAGTTCTAATTTATCCCACATCTCCTTGGCAGACTTACACATGGAGATTCTGGAATACTCACTTGGATGGATGACACATTGCAACATGTTCATGGCACTATAATTCAAGGTGACCCTTCTGATCTGCTCCCTGGTCCATTGGTCTTCATCTCCAGTGACTTCATTTGGTCCTTTTTCAACAATTCTCCACACTTCATAGTTCTGTGCTCTAAGAAAAACCATCATCCTATTCTTCCAGTAGGGATAGTCAATACCATCAAAAAATGGAGGCCTATTGATTGAATGACCCTCAGCAACAAAACCTCTAGAGTCCATGATAGAATCAAACCAAAGCACACAGCAAATTGAGTAAGTAATTGAGTGATCAAAATCTGAATACAGAAAATTCACCAAAGCACCTCAGAGTATAGAATTGACTCTGACCTTCTCTAATACCAAGTGTTGGGGATCGGATAGGTGACTTTGGTAAATGAACTACGCGATTGTGTGAATAGCAGCGGAATTAAAATGAGTAAAATACACAATTCGATCAAACTCAAGTGTAGTGTGTGAGAGTAGTGATTGAGAACAGCAAACCACACAACAAACCACAGTGCACTAAGAATTTTAAGGTGGTTCGGAGAACACAACTTGTGTCTCCTACGTCCACCTCCTCACGACGGAGGAACCACTAACACAAGTGCAGTACAAACAAGAGCGCGACGACTCTAACCTCTTTGAGTTCAACAACTCAAAGACCCCAGGAGATAGGCACAACGACCTACTCCAAAGACCACTTGTGAATTCAGCAAATTCACAAGCCCTTGAGCACCACGGCTCAAGCACCAGAGCACGACGGCTCCAACCCAGAGCACTACGGCTCCAAAACAGAGTACAAAGTACTCAAACCTCTGGATCACAATAGATCCAAGTTCTACTAGACCAAGCACAATTAGAGAATAGATCCTCTAGCACGATCTATCTCAATAAAATAGAATTGATGAGGACAAATAGAATTGGGAGATCTGTGTAGAACACATACACAGATTCCCCAGAAAATTCAGGACTCTGACCAATTACAAACTTGGTTGGATCTCCTTCTGGATCAGCACTCTTGCAATCTCGAGCTCCTCCTCTTCTTCTCCTTCTTCTTCTCCTTCTACTTCTCCTTCTTCTCCCTTTGGCGGCGCTGCTCTGCTCCTCTGGATGCAGATGCCTCTTTCCCGCTCTCCTTGCCTTTTTCCAGAAAGCTCTGAGTTCTTGACTTGCGTGGGGTACCTTTGAGTGCCAAGGACAAAGGTATTTATAGCCCAATGTGACCATAAAAGACCTTAGGGTACGTGGGCACAAAAACCTAGGCAGATCCCCTAATTCCCAAGCAGCCACGTGTCCAGATGAAATTCCCGATTTTGAGTTTTAGCCGGAGTGTGTCGACACTACTTCAGAGTGTGTCGACACACTGTCCCAAACTGGCATAATTGGTTCTCTGGGAAGAGACACTAGTGTCGACACTACTTCAGGAAGTGTCGACACACTGTCCAGAACTACCAAACAGGTCTTCTGGGAACTGGATCTAGTGTCGACACTACTTAAGCCTGTGTCGACACTACCATGCAGACCTGTCAACTGGGATCTCTGGAATATGGGACTAGTGTCGACACTACTGAGACTGTGTCGACACACTTGACTTTTTCTTCCTCATTTTGCCTTAGGGTTTGAAGCACTGTGTCGACACCAGTAAGAGGTGTGTCGACACTACCAAGGCAAAATCTGCATACACCTACAAAATTAACAAATTAATCATTAGTACAAGATATTATCATTAAAATATGAGATATTAAACATCAAAAAGATGTTGTTTGAACATTAACATGTTTCATCCATTAAGCATTGAAATGACAACATGTCATCATTAATATCATCATTAAAATCACAATGTGTCATCATCAAAATCAAAGTATGAGTGATGTTCATTGGTTATCATTTAAATACAACTTTAGGAAATTCCAGAACACACTCAACCCAACAAGTCTGACCTTAAGTTCATAAGGTTGACGTCACCTTCGATGGACGTCAAACCAGTCAACGACCACACTGGCCGTCAACCCCTACTCAACTGCAGCAGGTCCTATTTTGTTTCAGGACCAAACGTGTGCCAAACCTGCGCACACCACACGTCCAAACCACACTGGCCTCACAAGGGCTACTACAACCATTACACACATGATCCATAAGGATCGGAAAAGCATGCGACGTTACAGAAGATATTGATAAAACAGCATTTAGAACCAGGTATGGGCATTATGAGTTTGTGGTTATGCCATTTGGGCTAACCAATGCACCAGTAGTGTTTATGAATTTGATGAACATAATTTTTCACCCCTATCTAGATCAGTTTATAGTGGTTTTTATAGATGATATACTGGTTTATTCAGCATCTGAAGAGGAACATGCAGCTCATTTGAGGCTTACATTGCAGCTTTTGCGAGATAATCAATTATATGCTAAATTCAGTAAGTGTGAGTTTTGGTTGAAGGAAATTCAGTTTCTGGGTCATGTTATTTCAACAGAAGGAGTTGCAGTAGATCAAGCTAAGGTAGAAGCAGTTATGAAGTGGGAAGCGCCAAAGACAATCACAAAAATTAGAAGTTTTCTGGGCTTGGCACGTTATTACAGGTGTTTCATTCAAGACTTCTCCAGAATCACAACACCCATGACTAGATTAACCAGAAAAGATGTGCCATTTGTGTGGTCAAATGAATGTCAGAAAAGTTTTATGGAATTGAAAAAGAGGCTTACAGCAGCTCCCATATTGACATTACCAGTAGGCAGTGGTGGTTTTGTGGTCTATACTAATGCATCGAGAAGAGGGCTTGGAGTAGTATTAATGCAACATGGTAAGGTGATAGCTTATGCATCCAGGCAATTGAAGCCAGTAGAGGAGAACTGCCCAACGCATGATTTGGAGTTAGCAGCAGTTGTTTTTTATTTAAAAATGTAGAGGCATTATCTTTATGGTGAAAGATTTGAAATATTTACATATCATAAAAGTTTGAAGTATATCTTTTCTCAAAAAGATTTGAATCTCCGTCAGCATAGATGGATAGAATATTTGAAAGATTATGATTTCAGTTTGGCTTACCATCCGGGTAAGGCCAATGTGGCAGCTGATGCATTGAGCAGAAAAGCATACATGAGTTATATGATGATAAAAGAATGGAAGTTATACGAGGAAATAGCAGAGAATTCACTGTATATTCCGAGCAGTCAGCGGCGAGCAGTACTAGCCAGTAGTGCTGTAGAGCTATCTTTGTATTGGCAGATTATTGAAGCTCAAAGAACCGATGGAAGTTTAGCAGAAATTGTGAAAATGGAAGATGTAACCATTGATGATAATTGTGTAGTCAGGCTCAGAGGCAGGCTATATGTACCCGCAGAAAGAGAAGTCAAACAAAGAGTTCTTGAAGAGGCACATAAATCCAAGTATACAATTCATCCAGGTAGCACAAAAATGTATCAAGATTTGAAATAGCACTTTTGGTGGCCACACATGAGAAGAGAAATAATGAAATTTATTACAAAATGTACAGTTTGTCAACAAATAAAGGCAGAGCATCAGAAGCCTGGAGGTTTATTACAGCCGTTACCCATTCCACAGTGGAAATGGGATGACATTGCTATGGATTTTGTTGCAGGGTTACCAAGAACAACTACATGACATAATGGAATCTAGGTATTTATTGACAGATTAACTAAAGTATGCAGATTAATAGTAGTAAGTATGTCCTGGACAGTAGACAGATTAGCCAGAATTTATGTTGACAGAATTGTTCCGTTGCATGGCATCCCGAAGACAATTGTTTTTGATAGGGATCCAAGGTTTACTTCTGGTTTTTAGAGAAGTTTACAAAGAGTAATTTGTACGGAATTGAGATACAGTTTAGCCTATCACCCACAAATGGATGATCAGACAGAAAGAACAATATAGACAATTGAAGATATGTTATGAGCTTGTTGCTTAGTGTGGGGAGGTAGTTGGGAGCACCATTTGGGTAGGTTTGAGTTTGCTTATAACAACAGTTATCATAGTAGTATTGGAATGGCATCATATGAAGCATTATATGGCAGGCCATGCAGAACTCCATTAAATTGGCATGAGGTGGAAGAGAGATAGGTAATGGGTCCTGAATTAATTCAGCAAACAACAGAAATGCTCAGATTTATCAAAGAAAAATTACAGATAGCCCAAAGCCGACAGAAAAGTTATGCAGATAATCGTCGCAGACCACTTCAGTTTGAAGTTGGAGACTTTGTTTTTCTGAGGGTTTCTCCTACTAAAGGTGTTTTGAGGTTTAGTAAGAAAGGAAAGTTGAGCTCGAGGTATGTAGGGCCCTTTATGGTATTAGAAAGAATCAGGGAGACTGCTTATAGAATTGATTTGCCAGCTGATTTAACTGACGCCCATGATGTTTTTCATGTTTCTATGTTGAGAAAATGTATTGAAGATCCCGCACAGATAGTCAGTTATCAGAGGGATGATTTGAAACCAGATATGTCTATGCTAGAATAACCAGTGCAGATCACGAGTCGCAGAACACAAAAGCTGAGAAATAAAGAAATTGAACTGGTAAAGGTCAGACGGGAAAATACACATGGAGGAGAAGATACTTGGGAATTAGCGAGGAAATGGTTAAGGTGTATCCTTATTTGTTTGAGTAAGTTTTAAAATCTTTTTAGATGATAGTGCTTATTGTGGTGTTTAAACTTTAAATTCATGATGTGTGTTTTGAATTTCGAGGTCGAAATTTCGTTTTAGATGATAGTAATGTAACATCGCGCGTTTTTCGGATCCATGTGGATCATCTTTCAGATTCTTACGGATCCTTTGTCTGGTAGTTGAGGTGGCCAGTGTGTGGCCAATGTGACGGGTTTCAGGTGTGTGGGCTGGTTTGGGGTGTTTGTGGGCTGGCAGGCTGGGCCCAAAACAATAGCCCATTCACTGTCTGTGCACACGACAGTGCGACATGTAGACGTCAGCCCTAGGAAGGCGACGCCTTCTCCTGTCGCGTTCTGGTCGCGATGGAGGTGTCCGTCGCGTTCCCAACTGCAAGGCGTTTTTAAGTTGCCTTGGCTAAGCAGAGTTGCAAACAGTTCTGCTCGACCAGGGGGAGGGAGCTGTGGCGATTTTTGGGGCATTTCGGCGGATTTGGGAGCGTTTGGCGTGTTCTCGCCGCGAGGATCTTGCGTGGAGCGGGGGAAATGCTGGAATAGTCTCGTTCTTCACGAAGGTAGGGGAATTCTTCCCGTTTTACACCATGTGATTGCGTGGGAGACATGTATGTTTGGTTTTTGGTGTTTAGAACAGTAGATACCATGCCAGGGTATTCATTAAAGCATGAAAATGAGAATTAAATAGGGTTTGCATGGTTTGGGGTGGTAATCTAGAGAGGGTTCCCCGGATTAGGGTTTTCGCCTATGAAGGTGACAGAACCCCCTGTCACGTTCTGAACACGATAGGCCGACCCATCGCGTTCATGTTATGAACGCGACATATCGTTGTGTCACGATCTGAAGGCGACATTGCCCCATGTCGCGACCTCAGCCGAGAGGTCCCTTTGTGCACAGATTTAATGGTGGAATTTATCTGATTATTATTATTTCTTGTACATGGCATGTATATGTGGTGCATTGGCACCTGTCGCGCTTTGAGTGTGTGTTTCTGAGGTTAGCGAGTGGTACACGTGGCTGGCATGTTGTTCTCGCAGTCAGTGTACGGTGTTCACATGGTTGACGTGAGGTTTCACGTGGTTTGTGGTGTGCACGTGGTTTGTGTGTACGTGGCGAGTAGTACGACGCCTACCGTGGTTACCTCTTTAGTTAGGTGCCCCAGGTTCTATGTGAGCCAGGCTTGTGCCCAGGGTTTGTTCCAGTACTTATGTTGTACCGCCAAGGTCTGTGTCGTCTGTCCTGGACACCCTTACTCCTTAGTTTGAGTTGTACGTCCGGTTGAGGGAAAGACGACAGTGGGACAACAACTTGTGTGAGTTTGTTATTTTGTCGCTTGTAGTGCTCTCATAGTTGGGGGTACAGACACCAGTAGACGTCACTGGTCCCCAACTAGACCTGTTACCAGTGCCTCACTCTAGGGAGCTCTGGCCAGAGTCCCTAAAGATGCCAAGCATGGGCCCGCGGCAGTGTGGTCTGCAGTTGTGGTGTTGGTTGGTCTCCACAGTTGTTTGACTTGTTCTCATGGAGCGGCAGTTGGACCTTTCGTCCGTGGCTGCGAGGCTGAGAGGTAGACCTATGTGGTTTGTCCGAGTCAGCTGCTGGTGTTGCGAACCAATCTATGTGGCTTGAGTGTGGTGGTCTCTACTTTACCCCGTACACTGTGTTGTTGTTTTACCGTTTATTTATTTTAATTGGTTTGTGATAACGACAAGTGGTAAGTGGTAATTACAGCTTTGACATCCTGCTTAGTTTACTCTATAAATTGTTGGCGTAGCTTTCTGTTTACGTACTTGAGTTAGTTTACTCGATTTTGGGGGAGTTACCCTACTGAGCCAGTGACTTGCGAGGCTCACCCCTACTCCCTACAGGTGAAGGAGAGCAGGAGGTTTCCCTTCCGTCTTCCAATTCAGAATCGCATCGTAGCGGTGTTGGGCCGACGCCTCCGACAGTGTAGATTTTCTTCTGTTGTACCTCAAGGTATGCCCCAGGCTTGTGTAATTTCCTTTGACTTTTGTTGAAATTTGGCTTTGTAAATCTAATGTGAATATGTATGAGATTGTGAATCTTTTATATATATCATTGTGTTCTTTTGTATTTCCACGGACATGTGCAAGATATCCCTTGCGAGGCTACGGCTTGTTCGCGGGAGACGGAGTCGGGTCAAGCTCGTTAGTGGGTTAACGGGTTTGAACGACGTGGTCTGTTACACTATAACTCATGGGGGTTTAATGATCAAGGTGTTCGGAATGCTTCCAAATGCATGACTCACAAGATTTAATCGAAGACGATCAATCAATCAAAATACTATATTCTCTGGGCTGACAAAAAGTCGACCAAACCTGCTATCGCGACTAGTGCACTTTTATGCAACCAAACATGCTATCTCGTTATATGGCCAATCCCTCATCATGTTTGTTATGTTATTTTCATGTGATGGTATTATCCTTCTCTGCTATCATGTGACATTACACTCTTGACTATACTTGATCGTTCTCTCTGGTTATCCTGCTTTACAAGACATTAACCACTTAAAGTATGTCTATTTACATGAGATATTAAGTCCTACTGGGCGATTTTTGCTCATCCTGCGCTATTTATTTCATGTGTTTCAAGTGAGTCTGATGAGGACCACCACACAAACAAGGAAGGGGATGAGCAAGTGCAAGAGTGACCATACATTTCGACAACCAAAGCTTTTTAGGAGTTAGTTAGTTGAAGTTGGTTTGTAGTTGTTTTCAATTTGAATAAAGTACTCTGGGCCCATAGTTATGGCTCTGACTTAGTGATTGTAATAGATGATTAGTAGAATTATTAATGAAGTTGGTTCATTGGCATTATTTCAATTTGTTCAATGGTTTGATGTCTACTTCTCGCTCTTACTATTTATTGAACTGTTTACTGCTCCGATATTCCGCGTCGGGGCATTACAGTTTTGTGGTATCAGAGCCTAGGCTGTTCTTAAGTATAAGATGATCTAGGTTTGACATACCTCGACTAGAGTCAATTAACCTACCTATGTGAGTTATGGGTAGAACCATGGGTAAATAAGTTAAAACCATTTCACAAACGCATAAACTTAGTGCCATTTCAATATCTTACATTGAATTTTCTCTTGAAGGAACTTAGAACATAGTAATGGCAGTAGAGAGTGCTCAACTTCGTGACATGCAGCAGACCATCTAGGATTTAACTCGAGCCCTAGTACAAGCTGCTCAAGGCAGCAGAGATAGGGGAGCTGGAGGCCTACATCAAACTTTCAGAGCATGAACCCTCCTCGGTTTAGTGGAAACACCGACCCTGACGAAGCAGAACATTGGTTGAAGGAGACTGAGTGCGTTTTCCGCATCATGCAATGCACGGAGGGTGACAAACTATTGCTTGCTACTTTCCAATTGAAAAGAGATGTCCATGCATGGTGGGAGTCTGTGGAAGCCACCAGGGCTGCTGGACAATTCACATGGAATGAGTTCAAGGAGGAATTCAATTCTAAGAATTTCTCAGAATGAGTTTAGGAGAGAAAGGCTGCCAAATTTGCTACACTGAAATAGAGGAACCTCACGGTGGCAGAATATGAAGCTCAGTTCTCTTGGTTGGCACGATACGCCAATCACCTTGTCAGTACCGAGAGGATGAAAGCAAAATGATTCCTCAATGGACTCAAGCCTTCTTATATTACTCAACTTGCACCACTTGACATTCAGATTTATGCTGATGTAGTCAAGAAGGCCCAGTTGCTAGAGGATGCGTCTGATCTTACAGATCGTATCAAGGGTAGGATTGTTAAGAATGAACAAACACCTAGTTCATCAAGTAGACTGGCCAATGGCAAGAAGTGACCGTTCAACATCACTGGAGGGTAGAATCAAGAAAGGAAGCCCAAGATCGCTACCCCCTCTACCACTAACAAAACCAACTGCGAGCATTGTGACAAGCCTGGTCACACTTCCAATGAATGCTGGTGGAAAGCTAGCGCATGCCTACACTGCGGGAATCACAATCATCGCATTTCTGAATGCCCTGTGCTGAAGGAGAAGGACAAGTGCCCGAACGGGTAAAAGAAACAAGGCAGGCTGCAAGATGTGTAGGAAATGGAGACCACCGAAGAGGGTGGAGTCGTGGAAGGTACATTACAAGTCTTTTCTCAATCAACATTTATTTTGTTTGATACTAGCGCTACACATTCATTCATATCTCAGAATTTTGCTGATACATTAAATATCAAACCTACATCTATGGGTTTTGAATTTCCTGTAACAACACCACTAGGGGAGAAAGCCAAATTGAATAAATATTTTCCTTTGGCTGATGTAATGATTGGAGAGCTCAATCTAAGAGCTGACCTGGAGTGTATGCCCATGGAAGGCTATGATGTTATATTAGGAGCCGATTGGCTATCCACCTATGGTGATTGCGTTGATTTTAGAAGAGGGAAGAATTACTTTAGCGAATTTTCTAAGTTGATCTTCACGGGATGTAGACACAAGAGCCACTTGTCTCTCGTCTCTGCTATTCGGGCGCAAAGCATGATTGGGAAGGGCTGTGTGGCATTCCATGCCACTATAATAGTTGAAAAGAAAGCACCCACGGTAGCAGACATACACATAGTGCAAGAATACTCCGACGTTTTCCCCGATGAGCTGCCAGGCATTCCACCTGAACGAGATGTGAACTTCTCTCTCGATCTAACCCCTGGAGCTGCACCGGTGTTACGTCAACCTTATAGAATGTCTCCTACTGAGTTGAAGGAGCTGAAAGAGCAATTATTGGAGTTACTGGAGAAAGGTTTCATCAGACCGAGTACTTCCCCTTGGGGAGCACCCGTTCTATTTGTTAAGAAGAAGGATGGATATATGAGATTATGCATTGACTACAGGCAGTTGAATCAGCTGACTATCAAGAACAAATATCCTCTGCCTCGCGTCGATGATTTTTTTGATCAAATATCAGGAGCTAAGTATTTTTCTAAGATTGACCTTAGGTCTGGATATCATCAGATATCAAAGATGCGGATATTTATAAGACAGCTTTCAGGAGCAGGTATAGACATTATGAATTTATTGTTATGCCTTTTGGTCTAACCAATGCTCATGTAGCTTTCATGCAATTGATGAACAGCGTCTATTGGCCATACCTCAACAAATTCGTCGTGGTGTTTATTGATGATATTATTATATATATATTCCAAGACCAAGGAAGAGCATGAGGAGCATCTAAGGATCGCTCTACAGATCTTATGCGACAAAAAGCTCTATGCAAAGTTGAGCAAGTGTGAGTTTTGGCTCAAGGAATTCTCATTTTTAGGCCACGTCATATCCAAGGACGGTATTGTTGTTGATCCTTCCAAGGTTGAAGCAGTACTTAATTGGGAGAGACCTACCAATGTTACGGAGATTAGAAGCTTTTTGGGACTGACTGGCTACTACAGGCGGTTCATAAAAGATTTCCTCAGGATTGCAGTGCCTCTTACCCGCCTTACGCGAAAAGAGAACCCTTACGTATAAAGCAAGGAATGTGTGAAGAGCTTTTAGACATTGAAGCAATGCTTGACTTCTGCACCTGTCCTCGCATTACTCGTTGAGGGCGAAGGATTCTCAGTCTACACTAATGCATCTAGAATCGGTCTAGGTTGTGTTTTAACGCAGAATGAGAAGGTAATAGCTTATTCATCTAGACAGTTGAAGCCTCATGAGGTCAACTACCTCGTCCGTGACTTAGAACTAGCTACAATTGTATTTGCACTTAAGATCTGGAGGCATTATCTCTATGGAGAACAATTCATTGTCTACTCCGATCACAAAAGCTTAAAGTATTTATTCTCTTAGAAGGAGCTCAATATGAGACAAAGAAGATGGTTGGAATATCTGAAGGATTTTGATTTCAATATCCAATACCACCCTGGCAAGAGTAATGCTGTAGCAGATGCACTTAGCAGGAAGCCTGCGGCGTCCTTATCTTACTTAGTCATGGGTGAAATGTAATTGTTAGAACAGTTCGCCAGTCTGAACCTAAATATTGAGCAAAGAAGTGATCAGGTATTAGTGGCTAATCTTAGGGCACAACTCGACATCTTTGTCGAGATCAGGGAACAACAAGCAAATGACCAATTTTTTATCCATGTCAAGGAAACCCTAGCAGACAAACCAGATTTCTCCATCACGGAGGATGGGAGATTGTTATTTCAAGGCAGGACTTGTGTGCCTGACAATGAAGATTTGAAAACAAAATTGATGGATGAAGCTCACAAGACCAAGTACACAATTCATCCTGGTGCAACCTACATGTACTAGGACATGAAAAGGTCATTTTGGTGGCCTAACATGAAGCGTGAGGTGGCTGAGCATGCCGCACACTGCCTCACATGTCAACAAGTCAAAGCAGAGCACCGACGTCCCACGGGTGTACTCAGACCCCTAGACATACCAGAGTGGAAGTAGGAGAGCATCAGTATGGATTTCATCATGGGTTTGCCTCAAACTTGTGGTGGACTCGATGCTATTTGGGTCATAGTGGACCGACTGAGAAAGTTCGCACATTTCTTAGCAATCAAGAGTACCTGGAGTGTAGATGTGCTAGCTGCATTATATGTAAGGGAGATTGTAAGACTGCATGGAGTTCCTGTGTCCATAGTCTCATATCGTGACCCAAGATTCACCTCTCGTTTCTGGAAAGGACTTCAAGCTGCACAGGGTACTAAACTTAACTTCAGTACTGCATTCCATCCGTAGACAGATGGGCAGACCGAGAGGACAAACCAGATTGTGGAGGACATGCTGCGAGTGTGTGCTATAGATTTTAAAGGGTATTGGAATGAGCAGTTATCATTAATGGTGTTTGCATACAATAACAACTATCAAGCAAGTATTAAGATGGCTCCATTCGAAGATCTGTATGGCAGAAGCTGTAGATCACCAGTATGCTGGAATGAAGGGTGAACAATAATGGTTGGGACCTGACATGGTACAGAACACTAGAAGAGGCATACAGATCATCAGAGAGAATAAAACTAGCTCAATCCAGGCAAAAGAGTTATGCAGATAAAAGAAGAAGAGACTTAGAGTTTCAAACCGGAGATCATGTACTGCTCAAAGTATCCCCAACTAGAGGGTTTCAAAGATTCAGAATGAAAGGCAAGTTAAGGCCAAGATTCATAGGACCTTTTGAAGTACTTGAAAGAGTTGGCGAAGTGGCTTATCGTCTAGCATTACCCCCTAAATGTTCCACCGTATACAATATTTTCCATGTGTCTATGTTGAGGAAGTATTTGTACGATCCATCTCATGTGATACCCAAAGATCTGTTGAGAACATGTGGCTGAACCCTCGTGTTCACCTTAAATCCCTGTACACACTTGATGTCGTGGAATGAAATTTTATTGTATATTCTACTCGATGTCAGGGATCCAAAGACACCATTTTCCCTAATTTATATCATGTACCCTTTTCGAATTAATTGTTTTCCCCCACTGTGTCTGATTTTTTGGTTCATCATAAGTACCTCATTCATAGCATGATCATATCAAGTCAGAAGTCTAATTACTTCTTACTGTGGATAATCAACATGTCTAGATTCGTTTAAAATTGATTTCATGATTTTTCACTATGTATACAATTTGTTATTGACTTTTAAAGTGCACTGTGTCAAGCCCTTGGTTGCATGGACCGCAACACAAGGAGACCTGACCTACTGCTAGAGTTCAGGCCGAGACCCTGAGAACACGATGACCAGATAGGTTGCGTTCTCAAACGAGTCGCGACTAGGCCTCACGTCGTGTTCTTAACGCGACAGGCCCCTGCGTCACGACTTTCTCTTCAGGTCGGCCTCGACCTGAACATGTCGGCTCGACCCGTCGCGTCAGCCCAGTCTGTCGCGACCTGAACGAGACACTGGCCGACATCGCGACTTGACTGACTGTTCCAGAAACCCTAATTATCATGCAAATCATGTTAATCATGTGTTATCACCATTATTTAACCCCTGAAATGTAATGTTATGAACAGTAATGACATGTTTATGTACAATGGGTAATATTCACATGATTTCTATTAATTAAAAGAGGTGTGCACGATTATCTCTTGCTAACTTGATTCTCTTACACATGCACACACTAAACAAGAATCCTTGCCATGAAACCTTACCAAAATTACTCAATATTATATATGGTAATTAAGTGCAATTATTCATATAAATTCCCTATTTATTTTAAATAGACTTGTCTTCATTTTAATCGCTTGAATTAACACCGTTATCACGTCCCTCTGCCTTCGAGCACTCGAGGCAAGACAAACAACATTTCTTTATACACTTCTCTTAGCTTGGACGATCTTTCCATTGGGAATACTCCTGACAGGACCAAGAACTCCTTGTCGAGGCACTATTACTATTACTATTACTATCTTTCCATTGGGAATACTCCATTGGAAAATCACACAGTTGTGCTATGCAACTATTACTATCGCTTGTTTTATCATCGATTTATAATATGTCCCTAGATCTTATCTACTATCTTGACACTCTCATCTATTCATGTTCTCTCTATACTCTCATTTATTCTCCAATTACTCTCATCTATTCTTGGTACTCTATTTGGCCATCAAATTGATTATCTAAGATAACAAACATGATCAATGTCTGGCAACATTATAAGGCGTCTGATCTGGTACTTGGAGGTGCGCCCGAAAGGCTTTAACTCACGGGGGTTTAATGATCAAGGTGTTCGGCATGCATCCAAATGCATGACTCTCAAGATTTAATCGAAGACGATCAATCAATCAAAATACTATATTCTCTGGGTTGACAAAAAGATCGACCAAACCTGCTATCGCGACTAGTGCACTTTTGTGCAACCAGACATGCTATCTCATTATATGACCAATCCCTTATCATGCTTGTTATGATATTTTCCTGTCAAAGTATTATCGTTCTCCTAGTATCATGTGACATTACACTCTTAATTATATTTGATCGTTCTCTCTAGTTATCCTGCTTTACAAGACATTAACCACTTAAAGCATGTATGTTTACATGAGATATTAGGTTCTACTGGGTGATTTTCACTCACCCTATGTTATCTATTTCATGTGTTTCAGGTGAGTCTAATGGGGACTACCACATGAACGAGGAAGGGGATGAGCAAGTGCAGGAGTGACCCTACATTTCGACAACCAAAACTTTTTAGGAGTTAGTTAGTTGAATAGTTGGTTTGTAGTTGTTTTCATTTTGAATAGTAATCTAGGCCCATAGTTATGGCTCTGACTTAGTGATTGTAATAGATGATTAGTGGAATTATTAATGAAGTTGGTTCGTTTGGCATTATTCCAATTTGCTCAACGGTTTGATGTCTACTTCTCGCTCTATATTATTTATTTAACTGTTTACCACTCTGGTATTCTGCATCGGGACGTTACAATTGGTGTGGACACACGACAGATGCATCTTCGAAGTTACAGGCCCGTGGGACCGCTTTCTTTGTGGCTTGGAGATGAGGATGGATATTACTAGTTATCTTTATTCAGTTGTCTTTATTTCATATGTACTTTTGAGATTATGACTTCTTTAGGATGTTATTGTTATAATTGTCATTTTTTTGTTTTGGATGTAAATGTGTGCATCTATATATATAACTGTAACCTTCATTAGAGAATGATGATGATAATTGAAATAATTAGAACCCTAATTTTCTGGTTGAGTTGATCACCATTTCTTTCCCCCCTCTTGCAGCTGAGTTGATCGCCGCTCGCTTCCCTTCTTCCTCGGACGTCTAGCATCAAGGATTCTTATGCACCTTTGCATGGGCCTTATTCAATGTTCTCCTATAATTTGTCATAGCAGTAGCCTCCCAGGCCTGACGAGTTCACGGCAAATTCTCTAACCCACGAACTGATATCTCCATTGTAAAGAAGTTAAATTATATAAGTTAGCATACCAAGAACAAGTAGAGCAGTGAATCTCAGACGTCAATTAGATATTTGTTCATTATTGATTATACTTGTACTTAGAGGTGGTGGTAGTGTGCCCTATGCAACTGGTACTAGGGCACTCAGGCCTGCAAGAATTGACTAGTCATAAGCATAGTTGTCAAGGCGGCCGCTAAGGTGTCGCCTAAGCAGCAAGGCATTTTTTGGGGGTCGCCTAACTGGGTCGACTAAGTGGACTAACAAAAGGCTATCCAAGACGTCACCGAGGCGCGGTAAGCAGCCCAAGGCGTTCGCTTTGGCGCCTTTGGTTGTTTACCCGGTCCAAACTGGATTCACTATTAGTGGATCTGGTAATAGATCCTAGTTATCACTACAAGAAAAAAATAGTTTAGCGACGAACTAAATCCGTCGCTAATCCGTCGCAAGAGAGTATAGCATAGTGAGGACGCTAATTAGGGACGGACTAATTTCAGTCGCTACTCCGTCACTAATTAGTGACGGAGTAGTGACCATACCCTCTCACCCCACATCGGTCGCTATTTTAGCTTAGGCTTAATCTCGGTAGTAGATATGTTTATGTCGTTATTCCGTCGCTAATTTAGCAACAGAAATTTCTTTCCATCGCTATTCTGTCGCTAACTAAATTTAAAAATAATTAAAATCATATTTTAAAAAATTATACTTTTGCATCTGTATACATCTCCATATGATAATTAACAAAAAAAATAAATATATCATAATCACTATTCAAACATAACACAATTACATAAACAATTAAGTAAAATTTAAACATTCCACACTAATTCAAATATTTGTTAAATGTTTAACAATAAGTAAAAAAATATTTAAATAGATAATTTAGAAGATAAAGATGAAAAAGTCAAATGAAAAGGCTCCTAATCGTCTATAAGATAAGTCGATGCCTCGTGGTCGTCGCCATCCGCATCACTACTAGCATGATCTCCAACGGCCTGAACATAAAAAATAATTATTAGACATATATGAATTTGAAGAAGAAACAAGAGGTCATTTTATATTAACGAACTATAAACTTAAACCAAAATGCCCCTGCAAAATCCTAATCAAGAGTTTGATTTGAACTTCATCAGCTCTCACATGTTCAGTTTGACTCTTTCCACATGTTGAAAATGTCTACACCATGAACAGACACTTGATTCTATTTTTGGACATGTGTAACCCCCAAATTGATAGATTAATGAACTATAAACTAAATCTAAATACCTCCACCAAATCCAAACCTAACGTCCGATTTGAACTCCGTCGAATCCCACATATCCAATTTGACTCTCCGACCATGTTGAAATTGTTTGCACTATGAATAGACTCTTAATTCAATTTTTGGATCTCTATAACCTCCCACACTAATATATTAATGACATATAAACCTAAATCTATCTATCCCCACCAAATCGTAACCTCCCACACTAATAGATCAATTACATGTAAAGATCATATGTCACGCCCTGATGTGAAATTTCGGGACGTGTAGTTGTATTCGGATCATAAATAGAGCAAATATATAGATAAGGAGACGATAACATTAAACAATAAGCTAAAAACAATTCCAAATAACAACTCCTTACTATATCAATAAAACTTCAGAGCCATCCATAGGGCCCATTGTTCAAGTACGCGACAAACTTAAATAAAATAACCTACTATAGACTCTATCATATTCTAAGAGTTCTATGCCACAACTGCATAAAGTCTGGATGCTCTTCACTCTTATCTTTCCCCTTCAGTATCTACAGGGTCATCATCACTTCCTGAAAATGTTTAGGAAAGCAGGTGTGAGCGCGCTAACGCCCAATAGAATTTACATCTCATGTGTAGGCAATGATATAAGTGATTAGCATAGTAAAGAACAAACATAAAGATCTCAGAGTTTATACTAAGAACCCAACTGAACAGTGACAAAACTGTGTAAAGCTGACGACAAGCACAAGTAAGTGTTGACAGATGTAGAACAAAATCTCACAATGATTCAGGGAATAATTTCTCACATGATTATGATAGAGATTAAGGACATGGAACGTATCAAAAGTATAATAACAAAACTAGCCATATCATGCTTATCACATAGAACAAACTTATCTTATCACATGAAGGCACATTCACAAATCTTGCACACATACCGGTGTCATGCCACACACCACAAGTCCATACTTCTACGGTCAATAAGTATGTTGGGGCACTTCTCCCCAAGACCAGGTAGGGCCCTTATTTGTACAGGCATTGGTTATGGGACCGAAGTCGCACGTTGTGCCGATCAAACACATACATATTATGGCTATAGATTTCCAAGAACAAGCTCATAGTAATAAGAACATGATCTTTCATAGAGTTCAAAAATATGACAATAGATCCAGAGATCATTCTGGATAACATATAGACTTGCCTTTAAGTTCCATATAATTTAGATATTTTGACCCAAATATATGCGAAGAGGGTAATCCAAGTGGTAATCGAAAAGCGTATTTGATATGGAAAGTTCATAATGTAACAGTCATGAGATCGTTAGAACCATGGAAAAAAACTTAACAATATAGACCCACACGGACCTAACAGGTTATGGTACATATTATGACAAAACGTTGATTCCTTTTTATTTTCTCTGTAGCATTGGGTTGGAATATAAGGACGAATCAGTGAAGAGTATGATCTATCACTTCCATATAGAACGTTATTCATGTAGTCAAAGCTTTGCCATGTGGTTGATAATTTCCATGTACAAGTCTAGACCAATCATCATACCAACAAGACTAAGAAAATGATGTAGTCTTCCTGGTTTGACTCATAACTCCAAATCTAGGGTTCCTGCGGCGATACTATAAGCAAAAGGGCTGTGGAAAATGAAAAGTAACCAGATATATGGCCTTGGTCTGATCCAACCACATGAAATACAAGAAAACAAGAAGTCCAGATCATGCACGAAGTTTAGAAACAGCTTGAGACTCTTCGTATGAGTGACGATAATTAGAAAGAAAAGGGTCATATAAGAATAGACTTAAAGGGGTTTCTGATCATATACTCTATGTTAAGTTAGTGCCCGAGATCACCTACCTTTGGTTACTTCTAACACAGTGTTCTTATAGGTCGAAGCAGACGCTAAGGGATGAAGAATCCTCGAACCCTGCTACCAGCTCTTCCTCCTTGCTTCTAGAAATCTGTCTAGCAATGAAGAGAAAGATCTAGGGTTAGCTACAGGGTGTTATGACAGTTTTATAGTGTTGTGATGGTGCAAACTTCCAGGTTTTGTAGTTCCTAACTTCTGGTAGGAGTCCTATCATGTTCAGAGCTTCCATAGAAGTTGTTTTTGTAACAAGTCTATTACTATTGGGTTAGTTCTAGGGAGCAGATTCAGAATCCTCTGTTTGATTTGGTCACGATTTATGGTCCATACTTTCCATTTTCATCTTAACTTACCCCTTTTTATCATCGGGTATTTAACTAACACACGTTTTATAGTTTGGCAATAACTGGTAACCTCGTCATATACGAAGTCATGCCCGATTTGTTCTTGATCAGTCGAAGTTTAACTTCGTCATATACGAAGTATAACTTCATCATATACAAAGTCATGCACAATTTGGTCTTGATTAGTCGAAGCATAACTTCGTCATATACGAAGTATATCTTCGTCATATACGAAGTCATGCACGATTTGATCTTGATCAGTCGAAGCTTAACTTCATCATATACAAAGTCTACTTCGTCATGCACAGTTTGGTCATGGTCAGTCGAAGCTAACTTCGCCATATCCGAAGTCCAACTTAGTCATATACGAAGTCTAACTTCGTCATATACGAAGTCTCACTTCGACTATCGACGTTGTATCTTGACCAGTCGAAGTTGGCAGTCGAATAGATATATCGACTACCTTACACATCGATTGCTGACCAACATCGATTGTTGTTACATTTCTACCGATTGATGTTATGAAACTAGTTAAATATCGATTGTTGTTATTCATATCGATTGTTGACTATTTTATCAATTGTTATGTCAATTGGTGTGCCTTAAATCAAACCTCTTTACAAATATATATATAAATATATTTTTATTCCTATTTATTTAAGATTTTAAAAATCCAAGTTGTTACACCCTCCCCCACTTAAAAGAATTTGGTCCCCCAAATTCATAATCAATCAAGTTATAGTTTTATAATACTTATAAATAGTTCTGGGGTGACTTCTCTTTATTAATTCTTCATATTCTCAAGTAGCTTCTTCTACTCCTCGTCGTCTCCGTTGAACCTTAACCATTGGTATTGCTCGGTTCCTTAATTGTTGTAACTTTCGATCCAAAATCTTGATTTGTTTATCAACGTAGGTCAAATCCTTCTTCAGCTCTAGATCCTCAAACTGTATCACATGCTTAGCATCATAGACATAGTTCCTTAGCATACATACATGAAAGACATTATGTACTATTGCTAACTGTGGAGGTAATGCTATTCTGTAAGCTACTTCTCCGACCCTTTCAAGGATCTCAAAAGGGCCAATGAACCTCGGACATAATTTTCTTTTAATTCCAAACCTCTGGATTCCACGCAAAGGTGCAACCTTCAAGAATACGTGGCCACCAACTTGAAATTTCAAGTCCCTTCGTCTCTTGTCTGCATAACTCTTCTGCCTGGACTGAGCTATCTTGAGGCATTCACGAATAATCTGGATCTTCCGGGTGGTGTCTGGTATTATTTCTGGTTCTAGCCATTGCCTCTTAACTACTTCTTCCCAGCACACAGGCGATCTACAACTTCGGCCATACAACGCCTCAAATGATGTCATCTTGATGCTTGCTTAGTAGCTATTGTTGTATGCAAACTCAACTAAGGATAGTTGATCACTCCAATACCCTTCAAAATCAAATATGCAAGCTCGAAGCATATCTTCCACAATTTGTACTGAAGTTTAACTTAGTTTCTAGTACATATTGTAACCCTCTCCAGAAGTGTGAAGTAAATCATGGATCCCGATCAAACACTATGTAGCAACCTGGATTTTTCGAGAAATAAAAATTTAATAATAATAAAAATAAAAGCAATTAGAAAATCAAATAAAAGAGAATTAAATAAAACCCATTAAATGAAAAGAAGTAATGGGCTTTGTTAAATGGACCCATTAGAAATTTGTGGGCAAACATAGGGATTTTTAAAAGAAGAATAGTAGGAAAATACCCTAAATTCGTAACTTAATTATTACTCAAATAGAAAAGAGATATTTAATACATTAAATAGGAGGTTGAGTTGGATTTGGATTCCTAAACCTACCCTAGTTGCTTGGCCACGAAATTAGCTCCCTCCCTAACCCAATTAGAAGCTCTCAAGCTTGGAAAGGGTGAGAGAAATAGGAAATCCCGAAATTTAATAGGAATTAGTCCTATTAGGAATTAGAAACATAAGAGAGATAAATACTCTCCTAAACCCCCCATGGCCAGCCCTAGCTCATTGCCAAGAGTTGCTAGACCAGGAGGAGAGGCCAAGGAGGAGGAGAATTTGTGGGGAGAAGAACCTCTCAAGCTCTCATCCCCGTTCTTCAAGTTGTAGCCCTAGAGAAGGAAAATGACTAAAGGTAGGCATTCTCACAAGCATAAATCATAAAATTTCGTCTGTAGGTAGTTCCAACCATCAGGGAAAAAAGCTCTCTAGTTTCATAATTTTCCATCAAGCATATCTTTTGTTCCTGATTTTTGAAGTTCGGCAAACCCCATGACCCCGAACCCTCTTGAGAAATTTATATCTTCATGCTTACTTGTCCCCATGCCATGAGACTTTTAATGGAAGAACTGATACATGTTAGGCGTCTTTTGCCCCTAAAAGCCCTAATTTTCATCCACCATGTTGCTCGCATTAAATCATTCATTTAAATTGTACATTGTTCTATGTTCTTCATGAATACACTTGATTAACCCATGCCGAAACCTTTGCTGTTTTCAAATTCCTAATTACTGGAACTGCTCTTGCATGTCTTGAGTCGTTTAAAATTAGTTTCATGAATATTTCGTCGCTTGTACTATTATTATGGATTTTTTAATCACCCAATGTCAAAATAAGGTAGTTTTGGACCACAATCCAAGAACATGTCCTTTCCCTGTCGGACTCAGGCACAGAACCTGAGAACACGATGGCCCGATAGGCCATGTTCTTAGGGCCGTCGTGACACAGGACCTTGTCACGATCTGATCGCGACAGGGTACCATCGCGTTCTGGCCGCCTGACATGACCAACCTGTCGCGATCCTCAAACGACCCCGTCGCGTTCTACCTGCCTGATCTGACAAGCCCTTCGCGTTCTTTACAAGGCCCTGCCGCGTTCTCACTTGACCCCGTCGCGACCCTTACTGGGGGCATCGCGATCTCAGACTTTTGCATGAAAACCCCGATTTATGATGCTCTAACTTTCTACAGTGCTTGTACACTTTGTTAACTGTCTTACACGCAGTAAATACACTTGTTATAAATTGAACATTTATATATGATTTTTAAAAGACATGCATATGACCACTTTCTATCTATAATTTCTCTCACACATGCACATACTTGAACCATCCAAATATGGATCAACTTGGCATGAAAATATCTCATAATATATCAGGTAAATTATGTCAATCATGTAATTACATTGCCCTATTTTAAATATACTTGTCTAGGTTTTCTCGCGAAGATTTGGAACACTGTTATCGACACTCCACTATTTTAGAATTCCTCTAGAACGTCGAGCACTTGTTTATATATACACACTCTCTCTTGACTTGGACGAACTCTCCTTCGGATACTCCTTCTGCCGAACTAGTGAGTCTTTGTTCAAGGCCTCCGTAAGTCTCCTCTGTCCATGGATTCCCACATGGTCGACGAGCTGGTTGTACTCTAACACCTATGATACCCTTAGGGATCAACATAATCTAAACGGCTATTAGAAGTTCACTCTTATCTTGAATCACGCCGGACCTCTGGACCTATGCGTAACATGGCCAGCGGAAAGGTAGCGAATTCCACCTGACTGCCAACACCAATAGCGCGTGTTGTGCAACTGTTAATATCGCCTGATACTCGATGTGTTACGTGCATTGGCCCTTAGCTCTCATCTATACTCTACTCGCTCATCTATTCATGTTCTCTCTACTATCTCATCTATTCATCTAGTACTCTCATCTATTTTCTTGGTACTCTATTGGCCATTGACTAATTGTCTAAAGATAAACAATATAACCAATGCCTGGTAATATATAAAGGGCCCGGTCTGGTCCTGGGATGTTCGCCCAAAAGTGCTATTTGCCCATGGGAGTTAAATGAGTAGAGTGTTTGGCATTACACTCGAGTGTTATCTATCTCAACTATCTAAATGACAATCAAAAGTGCTATATTCTCTCATTGTCTACATGACAAACAAAGTGCTATACTATACTCGTTGTGCTATTGATATACTTGTGCTATTTGTGCTATGGCCATCCTGCTATTTGTGTTGTACTCGATGCTTGTGCTATATTTGGAAACTTGTGCTATTTCAATCACGTGCTATCATGTTATCCCTCATTGCTTAAATCTCTCGCTCTATCATTAGTTACTCTACCTTTTAATACATTAATCATTTAAAGCCTGCTTGACTATTGAGATTTAAGTCCTACTGGGCGTTATCGCTCACTCTGCGCTATTTGTCGTTGTGTTCTCAGGTGAGACTGAGGATGACACATACACTCAAGAGGACGGGAACGACCAGGATTGTAGTCATGATGTACCCTAGTGTCTTAGTATTATGCTAGAGTGTTAGTTTAGTCTTTTGCTTTTATTCAATGTAATTGGGCCTTATAGATTGGCTCTGATATTAGTGGTTGTAACTAGACATTTGAATTATTAATGAGAAAAAATCTGCTTTAGTGTTTATTTCTTGTTCAATGGTGTGATGTCTAGTATTCGCTTTGTACCCGTTTATTTGCAACTGCCTCGCGTTTCGATATTCTGCGTCGGGGTGTGACAGTTTTATGGTATCAGAGCCTAGGTTATTCTTAAGTATAGGATGATCTAGGTTGACCTGTCTCGACTAGAGTCAATTATCCTACCTATGTGAGTTATGGTTAGAGCCATGGGTAACTAGCTAAAATGAACTCACACACGCACGAATTAAATTCCACATCAATATCATAACAATAAGTTATTTTTATAGGAACTAAGCAATCAAGATGACTGCTGAACATGCTCAAATGAGGGGCATGCAACAAACCATTCAGGAACTGACTCGTGCCATTGTGCAAGCTACCCAAGGTGGGGGGAACCGTGGCGGTGCAGGCGAGCTGCATCGTAACTTCTGGAGTCTGAACCCACCTAGGTTCAGTGGATCCACGGATCCAGATGTGGTCGAACACTGGCTCAAAGAGACGGAAAGAATCTTCCACGTCATGTAATGTGCGGCAGAGGATAAACTGTTACTAGCCACATTCCAACTGGAAAAGGACACCCGCGCTTGGTGGGAGTCTGTTGAAGCGACCAGAGCTAATGGTCAGTTCACTTGGACCGAATTCAAGGAAGCTTTTAACTCCAAATACTTCTCCGAGTGTGTGCAAGAAAGGAAGGCCGCGGAATTTGTTGCTCTTAAGCAGAGGAGCCTGACAGTGGCTGAGTATGAAGCCCAGTTCTCTAGACAGGCGAGGTATGCTGAAGACCTGGTGAATACGGAGAGAATGAAGGCTAAGCGCTTTCTCAACGGCCTTAAGCCTCAATACATTACCCAACTGACACCTCTCGACATCCAGACTTACACCGAGATGGTGAAGAAAGCTTAGCTGTTGGAAGATGCTACGGACTTCACCGACCGTATCAAAGGGAAGTTCGTGAAAAAGAAAATGACATCTGGTCAATCATCTGCTAAGCCAAAAAATGGCAAAAAGCATCCCTTCAACATCAAGGAGGGACCCAGCCAAGAAAGGAAACCTAAAGCTATTGTCCCCAACACTCAAACAAAAAGTAACTGCAAGCATTGTGACAAGCCAGGTCACACGGCTGACGAGTGCTAGAGGAAAGTCAGCGCATGTCTGCGCTGTGGTAGCCGCGAGCACCGCATCCCCAAGTGCCCGCTACTGAAATAACATGAGAGGCTCCCTAATGCGCCTAAGAAATAGGGAAGGCTGCAAGCCCTGCATGATGAGGAACCCACTATGGAAGGTGGCGTGGTAGAAGGTACCCTACAAGTTTTATCCTTATCAGCTTTTGTTTTATTTGATACTGGAGCAACTCATTCATTTATATCTCAGAACTTTGTTGATACTCTTAATACCAAACCTATAACCATGGGTTGTGAGTTCTCTGTCACAACACCACTAGGAGAAAAGGAGAAATTGAACAAATACTTTACATCTGCCGATGTAATGATCGGAGACCATAACCTAAAAGTCGACCTGGTGTGTATGCCCATGGAAGGCTATGATGTTATTTTGGGAGCCGACCGGTTGTCCACATATGGGGCATGTGTCGACTGTAAGAAAGGGAAGGTTACCTTTAGTAATTTCCCAAAGCTGTCATTCACTGGGATTAGACATAAGAGACGGATGTCTCTAATCTCTGCCATAAAAGCCCACAACATGATAAGGAAAGGTTGTTTTTCTTTCCTTGCGGTCGTAGTAGTTGAAAAGAAGGGTTTTAAGATAGAAGACATCCACATAGTCCAGGATTACCCCGATGTGTTTCCTGAAGATCTGCCAGGGATTCCCCCGGAACGTGATGTCAACTTCGCCATAGAGTTGATCCTTAGAGCTGCACCAATATTACGACAACTGTACCGGATGTCACCTGCCGAGTTGAAAGAATTGAAGGTGCAACTGATGGAACTATTAGAGAAAGGGTTCATCAGACCAAGTACTTCCCCATGGGGAGCACCTGTGTTGTTCGTCAAGAAGAAGGATGGATCGATGAGGCTGTGCATCGACTATCATCAACTCAATCAGCTCACCATCAAGAACAAGTACCCACTGCCCAGGGTCGATGAAATTTTCGACCAAATATCTAGAGCTCAGTATTTCTCCAAGATCGATCTTCGATCTAGTTATGGACACTATGAATTCGTCGTTATGCCTTTTGGTCTAACCAATGCTCCTACAGCCTTTATGTAACTCATGAACAATATATATCGGCCATACCTTGACAAGTTCGTGGTCGTCTTTATCGACGATATCCTCAAATATTCAAATACCAAAGAAGAACATGAAGAACACCTGAAGATTGCACCGCAAGTCTTACAAGACAGCAAACTGTACGCAAAGCTGAGCAAGTGCGAATTCTGGCTCGAAGAAGTGTCCTTCCTGGGCCATGTCATCTCAAAGGACGGCATCTCCATTGATCCCTCCAAAGTCGAAGCTGTACTCAATTGGGAGAGACCAGCCAACGTCACCGAGATCAGAAGCTTCTTAGGGCTAGCTGGATACTACAGGCAGTTCATCAAGGACTTCTCAAAGATCGTCGTTCCTCTCACACGATTGACACAAAAGGAGAATCCATACTCCTGGAGTAAATAGTGTGAGAAAATTTTCCAAACTCTCAAATATTGTCTTACCTCAGCACTTATTCTCGCTCTGCCAATATAGGGAGAAGGTTTCTCTGTCTACATCGATGCCTCAGAAATTGGGCTAGGGTGTGTATTGATGCAAAAGGAGAAGTCATCGCCTACTCTTCCCGACAACTGAAGACTCATGAAGTCAACTACCCTGTGCATGATCTTGAGTTGGCTGCCGTGGTCTTTGCCTTGAAGATCTGGAGACATTACTTGTATGGTGAAAAGTTCACTGTCTACTCAGACCATAAAAGCTTAAAGTACTTATTCTCCCAGAAGGAACTCAACATGAGACAGAGAAGATGGCTAGAATACCTAAAAGATTTCGACTTCAACATCCAATACCATCCAGGCAAGGGTAATGTCGTGGCTGATGCTCTTAGTAGGAAGCCGATGGCATCTGTTTCAAGTCTAGTCCTTGGCGAGATGCAACTACTAGACAATTCGCAGGGTTAGACTTAACTATTGAACATAGGGATGATCGAGTCTTGGTTGCCAATATCAAGATTCAATCCAACTTGCTGGAAGAGATTAAAGTTCAATAAGATCATAATCCATTCTTAGTTCGCATCATGGAAACCTTATCCGAAAGACCGGACTATGCTATGATTGAGGATGGAAGACTGGTGTTCCAAGGAAGGACATGTGTGCCAGACAACGAAGAACTGAAGAGGAAGCTAATGGATGAAGCTCACAAGACAATGTATACAATACATCCGGGAGGCACCAAAATGTATCAAGACATGACAAGAACGTTTTGGTGGCCGAACATGAAGAGAGAGGTAGCTGAACATGCTGCACACTGCCTTACTTGCCAACAAGTAAAAGCGGAACACCTGCGCCCTACTGGTGTACTCAGACTTCCAGATATTCCGGAATGGAAATGGGAAAGCATTGGCATGGACTTCATCATGGGTTTACCCAAGACTCGTTGTGGACTCGACGTCATATGGGTCATTGTGGACCGACTAACCAAATCCGCCCACTTTCTGCCTATAAAGAGTAAGTGGTCGGTGGAGGTACTAGCTGCCTTATATGTCAAAGAGATTGTAAGACTACATGGCATTCCATCATTTATAGTCTCGGATCGAGATCCGAGATTCACATCTCATTTTTGGAAAGGACTGCAAGGTACGCTTAGTACTAAGCTCAATTTTAGTACCGCCTTTCATCCACAAACTGATGGGCAAACTGAAAGAACAAACCAAATAGTGGAAGACATGTTGAGAGCTTGCACTATAGACTTCCAAGGACATTGGAATGAGCACCTATCCCTTATTGAGTTCGCCTATAACAACAGTTACCAGGCGAGTATTAAGATGGCACCATTCGAAGCACTCTACGAAAGAAATTGTAGATCTCCTGCATGCTGGAATGAGGTGGGAGAACAGCAATGGCTAGGCCCAGACATGGTGCAAAATACAACCCGGGACATTCAGGTGATTAGAGACCGGCTTAAGACTGCTCAGTCCAGACAAAAGAGCTATGCCGACAAAAGAATGCGAGACTTACAATTCCAAGTCGGTGATCATGTATTCTTAAAGGTGTCACCTACTCGTGGCATCCAAAGATTTGGTGTGAAAGGAAAGCTCAGTCCCAGATTTATCGGTCCTTTTGAAGTACTCGAAAGGGTTGGTGAGGTTGCGTACCGACTGGCGTTGCCACCGGATTTGGCATGTGTACACAATGTGTTCCATGTCTCCATGCTTAGGAAATATGTAAATGATCCTACACACATCATTCGCCACGAGAAGCTGGTGTTGAACAAGGATGTGACATAAGAAGAGAACCCAGTCAAGATACTAGAACAGAAGGTACAACAGCTCAAGAACCGTCCCATTCACGTGGTTAAAGTCTTATGAAATAACCGCGGAGTGGAAGAAGCCACATGGGAACTGGAAGGAACCATCAGACGGAACTACCCCGATCTTTTCGGTAAGACATTCTCTCCTGGATGATCATATAAATTGGGGACCAAATTCTTTTTAAGAGAGGGAGGATGTAGCAACCTGGATTTTTCGAGAAATAAAAATTTAATAATAAAAAAATAAAAGTAATTAGAAAATCAAATAAAAGAGAATTAAATAAAATCCATTACATGAAAAGAAGTAATGGGCTTTGTTAAATGGACCCATTAGAAATTTGTGGGCAAAAATAGGGATTTTTAAAAGAAGAATAATAGGAAAATACCCTAAATTCGTAACTTAATTATTACTCAAATAGAAAAGAGGTATTTAATGCATTAAATAGGAAGTTGAGTTGGATTTGGATTCCTAAACCTACCCTAGTTGCTTGGCCACGAAATTAGCTCCCTCCCTAACCCAATTAGAAGCTCTCAAGCTTGGAAAGGGTGAGAGAAATAGAAAATCCCAAAATTTAATAGGAATTAGAGTCCTATTAGAAATTAGAAACATAAGAGACATAAATACTCTCCTAAACCCCCCATGGCCAGCCCTAGCTCATTGCCAAGAGTTGCTGGACCAGGAGGAGAGGCCAAGGAGGAGGAGAATTCGTGGGGAGAAGAACCTCTCAAGCTCTCATCCCCGTTCTTCAAGTTCTAGCCCTAGAGAAGGAAAATGACTAAAGGTAGGCATTCTCACAAGCATAAATTATAAAATTTCATCTGTAGGTAGTTCCAACCATCAGGGACAAAAGCCCTCTAGTTTCATAATTTTCCATCGAGCATATCTTTCGTTCTTGATTTTTGAAATTCTACAAACCCCATGACCCCGAACCCTCTTGCGAAATTTATATCTTCATGCTTACCTGTCCCCATGCCATGAGATTTTTACTGGAAGAACTGATGCATGTTAGGCGTCTTTTGCCCCTAAAAGCCCTAATTTTCATCCACCATGTTTCTCGAATTAAATCTTTCATCTCAACTGTACACTGTTCTATGTTCTTCATGAATACACTTGATTATTTTCAAATTTCTAATTACTGGAAGTGCCCCTGCATGTCTGGAGTCGTTTAAATTGGTTTCATGAATTTTCGTCGCTTGTACTATTAGTTATGGATTTTTGAATCACCCTGTGTCAAAATAAGGTAGTTCTGGACCACAATCCAAGAACATGTCCTTTCCCTGTCGGACTCAGGCGCAGAACCTGAGAACGCGATGGCCCGATAGGCCGCGTTCTCAAGGCCGTCGCAACATAGGACCTCGTCACGATCTGATCGCGACAGAGTACACCGTCGCGTTCTGGCCGCCTGACCTAACCGACCTGTCACGATCCTCAAACGACCCCGTCGCGTTCTGCCTGCCTGATCTGACAAGCTCGTCGCGTTCTTTACAAGGCCTTGTCGTGTTCTCACCTGATCCATCGCGACCCTTACTGGGGTGCGTCGTGATCTCAAACTTTTGCATGAAAACCCCCGATTTATGATGCTCTAACTTTCTACAGTGCTTGTACACTTTGTTAACTGTCTTACACGTAGTAAATACACTTGTTATAAATTGAACATTTATGTGTGATTTTTAAAAGACATGCACATGACCACTTTCTATCTATAATTTCTCTCACACATGCACACACTTGAACAATCCAAATATGGCTCAACTTGGCATGAAAATATCTCATAATATATCTGGTAAATTATGTCACTCATGTAATTACATTGCCCTATTTTAAATATACTTGTCTACATTTTCTCGCGAAGATTTGGAACACCATTACTGATGCTCCACTGTTCTAGAATTCCTCTAGAACATCGAGCACTTGTTTCTATATACACACTCTCTCTTGACTTGGACGAACTCTCCGTCGGATACTCCTTCTACCGGACTAGTGAGTCTTTGTTCAAGGCCTCCGTAAGTCTCCTATGTCCATAGATTCCCACATGGTCAACGAGCTGGTTGTACCCTAACACCTATGATACCCTTAGGGATCAACATGATCCAAACGGCTATTAGAAGTTCGCTCTTATCTTGAATCATGTTGGACCTCTGGACCTGTGCGTAACATGGCCAGCGGAAAGGTAGTGAATTCCACCTAACTGCCAACACCAATAGCGCATGTTGTGCAACTGTTACTATCGCATGTTACTCGATGTGTTACGTGCATTGGCCCTTAGCTCTCATCTATACTCTACTCGCTCATCTATTCATGTTCTCTCTACTATCTCGTCTATTCATCTAGTACTCTCATCTATTTTCTTGGTACTCTATATTGGCCATTGACTGATTGTCTAAAGATAAACAATATAACCAATGCCTAGCAATATATAAAGGGCCCAGTCTGGTCCTGGGATGTGCGCCCGAAAGTGCTATTTGCCCATGGGAGTTAAATGACTAGAGTGTTTGGCATTACACTCGAGTGCTATCTATCTAGACTATCTAAATGACAATCAAAAGTGCTATATTCTCTCGTTGTCTACATGACAAACAAAGTGCTATACTATACTTGTTGTGCTATTAATATACATGTGCTATTTGTGCTATGGACATCCTGCTATTTGTGTTATACTCGATGCTTGTGCTATATTTGGAAACTTGTGCTATTTCAATCACGTGCTATCATGCTATCCCTCATTGCTTGACTCTCTCGCTCTATCATTAGTTACTCTGCCTTTTAATACATTAATTATTTAAAGCCTGCTTGACTATTGAGATTTAAGTCCTACTGGGCATTATCGCTCACCCTGCGTTATTTGTCGTTGTGTTCTCAGGTGAGATCGAGGATGACACATACACGCAAGAGGACGGGAAAGACCAGGAGTGAAGTCATGATGTACCCTAGTGTCTTAGTATTATGCTAGAGTGTTAGTTTAGACTTTTGCTTTTATTCAATGTAATTGGGCCCTATAGATTGGCTCTGATATTAGTGGTTGTAACTAGACATTGGAATTATTAATGAGAAAAAATCTACTTTAGTGTTTATTTCTTGTTCAATGGTGTGATGTCTAGTACTCGCTCTGTACCTGTTTATTTGTAACTGCCTCGCATTCAGATATTCCGCATCGGGGCGTGACACACTATGGATGAGGGAACTCCATGCAGTCTAACAACCTCTTTAATGTATAAAGCGGCTAGCACATCCACAGACCACTTACTCTTTATAGGCAAGAAGTCAGCCGACTTTGTCAATCGGTCCACAATTACCCATATTGCATCTAGTCCTCCTCTAGTCTTGGGTAATCCCATGATGAAATCCATTCCTATACTTTCCCACTTCCACTCAGGTATGTCCAAGGGTTGTAACACACCTGCTAGTCAGAGATGTTCTGTCTTAACTTGTTTACAAGTCAAGCATCGTGCTACAAATTCGACTACTTCTCTTTTCATGTTCAGCCACCAATAAGTTCTTTTTGCATCTTGATACATCTTAGTGGCTCCAGGATGGACTGTATATCTAGATCTATGGGCTTATGTCATCAACTTCCTCTTCAGCTCTTCATTATCAGGTACACATGTCCTTCCCTTGAATACTAATCTGCCATCATTAACTATGGTGAAATCTAGCCTTTAATCTATCTTCTTCTTAATCTCCACCAAGAAAGGATTGTTGCCTTGTTGTTCTCTGATCTATGTGAAAAGATTCGATGGTATGTTGATGTTGGCGATCACCACACAATCATTTCCCTTATTTATATTCAGGCTAGGTTAGCGAATTTCTCTAGCAATCGCCACTCTCCCACCATTAAGTTGGCTAGTGACGCCACAGGCTTCCTACTCAAAGCATCCGCTACGGAATTGGCTTTCCAAGGTAATATTGTATGAAAAAGTCGAATTCTTTTAAATACTCCAACCATCTCTGTTGTCTCATGTTAAGTTCTTTCCAAGAAAAGAGATATTTTAGGCTTTTGTGATCTAAGTATACTTTAAACTATTCCCCATATAGATAGTGTCGCCAATTCTTTAAAGCAAATACTACTGCTGCCAATTCTAAATCATAAACATGATAATTAACTTCATGTATCTTCAATTGCCTAGAGGCATATGCTATCATCTTACATGACTGCATCAGTACACATCCCAATCCGATGTCTGATGCATCTGTATACACCTAGAACCCTCCCCTTTCAGTGGGTAGGGCAAAGACAAGAGCTGAAGTTAGACATTTCATCAGAGTGCAGAAACTCTTCTCACACTCTTCTGTCCATACAAATGGATTCTCCTCCCTGGTTAGTCTAGTTAGAGGCACAGTGATTTTGCAAAAAAATTTGATGAATCTCTTATAGTAGCCTGCCAATCCCAAAAAACTTCTTATTTCAATCACATTACTAGAACTGTCTTCACCTTCGATGGATCACTGTAATTCCATCCTTGGTGATCACATGTCCTAAAAGGGACACCTCCTCTAACTAGAACTCATATTTGCTCAACTTAACATACAGTTAGTTATCTCTCAATAATTGTAAGGCTATCTTCAAATGCTCCTCGTGTTTTCTTAGTCTTTGAATAGATCAAGATATCATCAATAAACATCACCACAAATTATCGAGATATGGCTGGTACACATCATTCATTAGCTACTGCAAAGGCATTTGTCAGTCTAAAAGGAATGACAACAAATTCATAATGTCCATACCTGCTCCTGAAGGTCGTCTTGTAAATATCTTCCTACCAAAATCCTCAACTGGTGGTAGCTAGATCTGAGATCGATCTTAGAAAAATATTTAGCTCTAGAAATTTGATCAAATAGTTCATCAATTCTTGGTAGGGGATATTTGTTTTTGATTGTAAGTTGATTCACCTGCCTGTAATCAATACACATTCTTATTGAACCATCCTTCTTCTTGACAAATAGCACAGGGGCTCCCCATGGTTAGGTATTGGGTCTGATAAACACCTTCTTTAACAACTCCATTAGTTGTTTCTTCAGCTCTCTCAATTCGGCAGCTGACATTCTATAAGGGGCCCTAGTGACCAGGGCAGCTCCTCGCAATAGTGAAATAAATAAATTCAATTCTCTTTCAGGGGGAATACCAAGAAGCTCTTCTAAAAACACATGTTGGAAATCCTTAACCACAATGATATCCTCCATCCTTACATCTTTCTTTTCTTCTACCACTGAAGCAAGGAATGCTACACACCCCTTCCTTATCATCATATGGGCTCTGAGAGCAGAGACAAGGGATAGGCATTTACGGTTTTTAGTTCCTGAGTAAACCAGCCCTGGATACTCACTAAAGGTTACTCTACTCTTCCTGCAATTAACATTGGCACCATGTTGTGTTAGTCAATCAACTCCTAAAATCACATCATAATGATCTATTGCCATGCATATTAGGTCAGCTAATAGGTTCTTTCCTCCGATGTCCATGACAACAGAGGCAAAGTAGTGGCTAAGTTTGGTTCCTTGCCCAAGGGGTGTTGTGAGTGAAAATTCACCACTTAATGGTGCTGATTTAGTGGATAGTATATTAGTGAACTCTTGTGATATAAATGAGTGTGTGGCACTAGTATCAAATAAAACAAAGGAAGGTCTTGAAAGTATTTGGAGAGTACCTTCTACCACTCCTCCTTCCTCAACCGCTTTTGGTTCCAGTATGGCTTGAAGGCGGCCTTGCCTCCTTTGTCCATTCTGTCACTTATCCTGTGGGGTCTGCTCCTTAATCATGGGGCAGTTGGAGATCCTATGGTCTTGACTTCCACAACGTAAACATCGGCCTTGAGCTCTCCAGAATTGTTCGGACCGGTGACCAGCCTTGTCACAGTGTTTGCATCTTTCAAAGGGAACTACTTCCAACTGCGTGCCTGCCTCTCTCGGCTTCTTATCTTGCTAATCAATGAGACCACCACTGGGCCTTTTCTTCCCAATGGTTGGTTGGAATCTTCCTGTAGCTGATATTTGTTCTCCTCTTATTGTCTTTCCTTTAATTCTCTCTATAGTTTCCATAGCATCTTCTAGGAATTGGATTTTCTTTATCATGTCAGCATAGGTTTGTATGTCCATTGGCGCCAGTTGGGTGATATACTTGGGCCTCAAGCCATTCAAGAATTGTTTGTCCTTCATTCTCTTGATCTCGACCAAATGTGTTACACATCGAGCCAAGCAGAGAACTGAGCCTCGTATTCAGCCACAGTAAGCCCACGCTGTTTTAAGGTTGCAAATTCAGATGCCTTTATCTCTTGCACTCTTTCAAAAAAGTATTTATTGCTAAAGTGCTCAACAAACTGCTCCCATGTCACTTGCTGACCTTGTAATGTGGCTTCTACAGATTCCCACCATGCCCTGGCATCCTTTTCTAGTTGGAAAGTTGCCAACATACCTTATCTTGGTTGTTGCACTACATAACCCTGAATACCCTCTCGATCTCCTTGATCCAATGTTTAGCAGTGTTTGGATCAGTACTACTCTCAAACCTTGGTGGGTTCATGCTACGAATGTTTTTGTGGAGTTCTCCAACTCCACAGTTTCCACCACCCAGGGTGACCTACATAAATGCATGAGTCAAATTCTGGAGTATTTGTTGCATGTTTCTTGCTTGTGCACACTCGGCAGCCATTGAAGTAGTAAGTACCTTCAAGATGAATGCTAGTTAGGGACCTAATTATAATTCTTACAATTCCTTCCCAAGGCTCTACCCAAGCTCACAATGGATGAGGCAATTTTTGACTCATGTAGTCTTAACAAGTTTCATTCTACTTCCTATTCTCCTAGGACCATAAAAAATTAAAGCCATGATAGTAATAAAATTGTCACGCCCCAATGAGGAATTTCGGGACGTGCAGTTATATTTGGATCAGAAATAGAGCAAATATATAGAGAAGGAGACGATACCATTAACAATAAGCCAAAAACAATTCCAAATAACAACTCCTTACTACATCAATAAAACTTCAGAGCCAACCATAGGGCCCATTGTTCAAGTACATGACAAACTTAAATAAAATAACCTACTACAAACTCTATCATATTCTAAGAGTTCTATGCCACGGCTGCATAAAGTCTGGGGTGCTCTTCACTCTTGCCCTTCCCTTTCAGTATCCATAAGCTCATCGTCACTTCTTGAAAACATTTAAGAAAGTAGGTGTGAGCGCACTAACGCCTAGTAGGATTTACATCTCATTTGTGGCCAATGGTATAAGTGATTAGCATATTAAAGAACAGACATAAAGATCTCAGAATTTATACTAAGAACCCAACTGAATAGTAACAAAACTATGTAAAGCTGATGATAGGCACAAGTAAGTGTCGACAGTTGTAGAACAAAATCTCACAATGATTTAGGGAATAATTTCTCACATGAATATGACAAAGATTAAGGACATAGAACATATCAAAAGCACAATAACAAAACTAGCCATATCACGCTTATCACATAGAACAAACTTATCTTATCACATGAAGGCACATTCACAAATCTTGCACACATATCGGTGTCATGCCACACATCACAAGTCCATACTCCTACAGTTAATAAGTAAGTTGGGGTGCTCCTCTCTAGGACCAGATAGGGCCCTTATTTGCACAGACATTGGTTAGCGGATCAAAGGCCCACGTTGTGCCGATCAAACGCATACATATTATGGCCACAGATTTCTAAGAACAAGCTCACAATAACAAGGACATGATCTTTCATGGAGTTCAAAAATATGACAATAGATCAAGAGATCATTCTAGATAGCATATAGACTTGCCTTTAAGTTCCAGAGAGTTTAGATATTTTGACCCAGATATATGCGAAGAGGGTAATCCAAGTGGTAATATTTAGAAAAATAATGAAGATTGTTATGAATAACCTGACAATGCCATGGATGTGTAGGGGTTCTATACAAAATATAGCAAAGCAAAGCAAACTCTCTCTCTCTCTCCTCTCTCTCTCTCTCTCTATCGCTATATATATATATATATATATATATATATATATATATATATATATATAAGCCATGGATGTTATGAACAAATTACCACAAACTATATATATACAGTAGGTCAAACAGAAAAGTTGTATAAGAGAAAAAAATTAAATCTAAAAGATCTGACTAGAGTTCTTCTACTGTCACTAAGAGATCTGAACCTAAACTCTAAGATCTGTGCATCCAAATACAAATTTAACATGCCCATTAACATACCCATAGATATTATAAAAACCCTCTCATCTCAGATTGGAAAAAATGAAAAGGAACTTGGACAAAACAATAAGAACAATGAGAGCAAACATAAATGAATAGGGTTAATGCCTTTTGTGTGCACTCAAGTTAAAAGTTTTTACTTTTTCTCTATTTAATATGATGATAATGACATTTCAACCATTGTAAACATTTAAAGGGTAAAATAAGTTATGGTCATTACATCAAACGGGTAGGGATTATCAAATTCATTCAAAACCTAGAAATCAAATGTCTGGCCATTATAATTGACATGCTTCCTAAACCGTAAACAATAAATTGAAATGAAAGGACTGATGAAGAACCAATGACTTTTAAAGAACACACACTTAACCTTCAAAAATATGTTGAAAATTAAAATCAGTAAATATCACTAATATAGAATAATAAAAATGCATAGACTAAAGTAGATGAGAGAAATGAACTAGATAGGCAGACATATAGACCAAATCATGAAGTAATATTTAAGTGCACATAGAATAATATGTTGAAAATTAATATCAGTAAATATTAGTAATATAGAATAATAAAAATGCATAGACTAAAGTAGATGACAGAAATGAACTATATAGGTAGACATATAGACTAAATCATTAAGTAATATTTAAGTGCACATAGAGTGTGTCAAATTTTAACTATTGTAAACATATAAAGGGAAAAATTAGGTATTGTCAAATTCATAAAACTTTGAACTTTTGTTAAAGAAAATATATATATCTGTTGAGGCAGTGAGTAAGTGGACAGAAATGTTTAACATGCATATTAAAACACTTTGAAGGTTCTGTTCGGTAATAGATATAGTAGAAGGCGTAGAGAAGGGGAAAATAAGGAAAGAAACCGTTGAAAAAATGGGAAAAGAATTTTTAGTATCTCGTTCTTTTGCGTCAACGACGACGTTCGAAGATAGTGTGACGGTGCGGCTGCGACGGGAAGGCTGCAAGGGTGAAGCTTCGAGCGCGAGGAGCTTTTCATCGGGAATCGGCATGCCAGGCATGGCAGAAAGCTTTACACCAGAACCGAAGAGGTAGCATCGCAGGGAGAGAGAAATAGAGGAGAAGATAGTATACCTCAGTTTTGGCGGGATTTAGATAGGCGCTTATGCTACCACGTGTACTTCTAAAATTAAGTTTTATTATAATAGTATAGATGTTAAACAAAACAACACAAACCCTCCATTCTCAAGAACTCAACACCAATATGGCCTGAGACCTCACCACCCCATCGATGCTCCTTCATTATTATATATTTTAATATGTTATAATATTAATATAATTTTTTTAAATAATTTTATTTATTTTTAAAAGTTAAAATTAGAGTTATATAATATTATATTTTATTATATTTATATCATGAAGTCATTGTTATAAAAATATTGTATTTTTTATTATTAATTGATTATTAATAATATTTAAATTTGAATGTTCAATTAGTTTAACAAAATATTATATTTTATTATTATTAATTTGTTATTATTTTTATTTATATTTGAAAGTGTAATTACTTTATCAAAATATTTTATTATTAATTGTTCATTTATACTTGAAAGTTAGCTTAAATTAACAACTTATTACATTTTGTTATAAGAAAAAGTAAATTTAAAACAACACTACGGGCACTGATCGCTCGGCATTGACCATCAATGACTAGCCATTGGGCATCGAGCACCAATCGTTACTAACCACAGGGCTCCGAGCATCAGGCGTCAGTTGCCGGACATCAGACGTCAGTCACTCGGCATTAGGCGCTGGCCATCGATATGTGGGCGCTCTGCTAGCCACTTGTTGTCGGCGGCAAGGCACTCTGCTGATAGCTTTAATTAGTATTTATATTTGAATGTTATAATTTTCATAAAGTTTAATTTGTATTATAAAATTTATATTTTTTATTTTTAATTGATTTTCTATTATATTTTTTATTTTTAAATAGTATACCAAAAATTACAAAGAAGTTAAATAACAAAATAATTTTATAAAACTGAATATGAATAACATAATAAGAAAATAACACATTAAACTATTTTATTAGTTATATATTTATACTTGGAAGTTAGCTTAATTTAACAAATTATTACATTATGTCATAAGAAAAAAACATTTTTTAAAACTATAATATTAAAAATTATACAATGCATATTCTAATATTTTAAAAATGATTACTATATCTATTAGTAAACTACAATCAAATCGTTGGATTTAACTTTAACCAACAACTGACATTTGTATTTGATCTTGATGTACAACTGATCAAGATCCAAGGTTGGGTTTACTGTCAATCTAATTAAGATCCACGCAATTGGATTTGCCTTTGATCAACATCTTAAGTGATAGACTTAAGTTTGAATAAGATTTGACAATTATATTTGTTGCCAATCTACATCTGATCAAGATTTGGCTGTTAAATTTTATTCGGATCTAAAATCTGATCTAGACCTAATATTTGATCACGATCTAAAAATTTTGATATTAAAATTCATTATCCATATATATATATCTGATTAGTTGTATTGCTGATAACAATACGATCAAAATCCACCTATTGTATTTAATTTAGATCTAATAAATCATAATTACTATATTTAAGTTTGATCAAGATTCGATAGTTAAATTCAAAATCGATCTATATCTGATTAAGATCTGACATCATAATAAAGATCCACACAATTAGATTTACTCCAAATATATAATAATTTAATCAAGAGATGTTGATTAACAATTTAATCAAAATTCTCGTTAAAGTTTAGTTTGATTAAGATCCAATCGATTAGGCACACAATATTAAATAATCATAATATATATGATATATAAAATATAATATAGCATTATATATATATATATATATCATTTTATTACATACATATTTGCTAAAATTCACAAATATGTAAAATAAATGGTGCCAGACAATGTTTAACAATGAACAATACTAACACATACATTATAATACTTTAGTGACAGAAATGGGGTTGTAGTTGACTTGTCACTAATCCGTCGCTAAATAGCAATGGATCAGCAATCAAACCCCTCCATCCGCAAATCTGTCACTAGTAGTCGACGGAATTGTTTGTCCAAAAAATTTATAGCTAATTAGCGATGATAGAGACAATAAAATTTTCATATATAAGTCGTCGCTAAATAGCGACAGATATAGCTGTGGATATTTACTGTCTCTAATCCACAGCTAAATTTTAAGTTAGCGGCTAATAATTTGTTGCTAATTAGTGACAAATTAGTGACGAATAAATTTCCATCGCTAAACCATAATTTTCTTGTAGTGTAAGCCCCCCCCCCCCCCCCCCGGGGCGACTTCCTACATGCCCCAACCCCACCATCTTCCCACTCCGCCTCGCCCCCAGCTAGGGTTCCTCCTCCCCAACTGCACTCTCGCCGCCATCGAAGGTCTAGCCATCGTAGGTCTCTCCACCGTCGACGGAGCTCTCACCGCCACGTTGGATCTCGCCGTTGTCACCGGACTTTAGGTACGGTCCCCAATCCCCCTCTTCGTCCGAGTCCTACCTCCAGCCTGCCCTCCTCCGACATCCCACCTCCGCAGACCGCACCCCATCCACTACAAGAAAAAGTGAGATTATGAGCTGAATCTAAGATCGAATATTTCGGTCACTATTCGGTATCTTATTGGAGACTGAATAGTGATTGAAAGTATTCTGTCACTGATATTTTCAATTAGTGACCGAAAAACTTTCAGTCACTATTCAAACCAAATAGTGACTGAACATTTTTCGGTCGTAAAATTTGAGACCTAAATATGCCAAATATTTTTATTATAGCGACTGATGGAATCAGTCACTATTCGGTCACAGATCAGAGACTAGATAGTGACTGATTGTAGTCAGTCACTAACTTCTTCTGTTTGGCACCTTTAAGCCTAAAATTTTGCGACCGAAATTTATCGGTCACAATTCGGTCTCATATTTGAGATTGAATAGTGACTGAATTTTTTCGGCAGCAGAATTTGAGACTGAGTATTCGGTCTCTATTTTGGTAGTATTAGAGACTGACTAGCGACCGAATAGGTTCGATCGCTAGATTCCTTTTATCTCCCACCATCTGACGACCACCTCTCCTCTCTTCTCTCTCCCTATCTCCCTCTATCTCATTTGCCGATGCCGGACCTCACCGTCATCGCCCCCGCCATATGATCTCATCGCCGTCACCATCATCCCCACCACCGAAGCTTGTCGTCATCGCCCCCGCCACTGTCGCCGCCGCTCCCTCACCCACAGGTAACCTGATCTCTCTATGTCTTTCTCTCCTTCTCTCTCCTCCTCCTCCTCTCTCTCTTTGTCAATACAATGGTGGGAGGTTGCTCCATCGGTGGTGGGGTGGGGGGTTGCTTGGGGGGCAGTGGATTGGATGGGGTTCCTAAGCTGATCTGATTCTTTTATCCTTGCACCTGATATTTGTAAGCCATTGCATGCTTGTATCCGTTTTTGCCCTGTCCATATAACAACTCAAGTTTTGGGTTTGATGGATCAGTTCAGTAATATACAAAGCACGAGAACCCATCATTAAGCAAGGTGCCTCACATTATACATCATTACATGCCACAAATTGCATTGGGCTACCAACAAGACAACATATATAGAATATAATAGTATAGTCTTCACATTGTTTGCTTTATGTATAGCATTCATACTATTTTAGAAGACAATAAGAGGACGCAAACTGTAACACCCCGAAAATTCAGTAATTGGAAAAATAGAAATAATTGAAAACAACAAAATTGAAATAGCAAAAACGTATGTGCCATTAAAGTACATACAAAAATCCATTAGAAAATTCCGTAGAAATCATTATCACACATACTTAGATGAGTCAGAAAATTAAATAAAAAACATAGATGAACTTCAAATAATATCCTCTAATGATCCATCAAGAAATTTGGGTCAATAAAAGTCATTTGAGGTAGGTTTAAGAGTTATTGTGACTTATTATCATAATTAGGAAATAAGTTGGAAAATCCATTATCATACGTATAAAATGTGATCATAAACTAAATTATAATAAAATTTAAGGGCGGACTCCAAACAATATGTGGGGATAGTCCATAAAATAAATTGGACCAATGGACAACTTATGACCCATGAACAAGTTCAAGTATGAAAATAATAAATAAACAATTTATGTATTATTGGAATGGTAGAATAGACGTACCACTATCGTACGTGCAAGAACACCTCGGAAAATTTTGTAAAAATTATAAATCAACCCCAAATAGTATCCCTAAGCGTTCCACGAAGAAATTCATGCAACTAAAAATCTGATTGGCCTTGTGAACATACGTCACAATGTGACGAATTACCCAAATTAGGAAACTAAGTCGGAAAAACGTTAACGCGGAAATATAACGCGACCATAAATTAAATAAACATGTTGGAGAGACCTCCAACATCATGTATTAATGACCCATTAACAAAATTGGGCCAATGGATCACTTTTGGCCCAAGAATAAATTGGAGCAAGAAAATACCCAGAAATTCGTAACCTTAATTGAGCTGAAAATAGGAGGTAATTAGGGCAAAACCCAAGTCAATTAGGCTTTCTTGACAACCCAATTTCGTGGCTAACCATGGTGGGAGGTTTCCTAAAGCCTCACCCACTCTATTGGGATGAGAAATCATCAAAATATGGAAGGGGAAGGCCAAAACCGCACCTTGTCTTTCCTTCACCCAATGGGACTTCCAAAACACACTAGATGCATATATACATGCCATGAAACCCTAGGGGACAAAAATACATATTGTTGGGGTCGTGGGAGGCTGTTCTTGAGCACCCAAAGGAGGAGGAAACCACCCCAACTCGGAGCTTCTTCTCTGCTGCGTTTTGCATCAACCTGTGCAAAAAGCTCTTTTTGGAGTCAACCTAAGGTGAGTCAAACCACAACCAAACCATGCAAGGCTTATACCCCTGGAAAGAGGGTCGAGTCTAGTTCCTAATCCCACTGGTTTGCCTATTTTTCATCCAGTAGATCGAGAGTATTAAGCGTTCTCCAACAAGTGGTCTGAACGAGGACTGTCTGGAGAACAAGAATTCTTCAACCCAAAAGGTAGGTGATCTCGGGCCAAGACTAAACAAAGCCTATACCATCTTGTAGTGCTGCATGTCTACTTTTATATGCACTTGATTTGCCAATTTTTATGCTGTATCCATCGAGTATTAGGCATTTTCCCTAAGTCACGCATGTTTAGGGTTTTTTATATTCTTCATGTGTTACATGCGATTCAAGACCGAATTACATCCAACCCAAAACATGAAAGTTCTTCTACCTATTGTCCTCATCATGTTTCATGTTGAGATTTCCCTAGATGTCATTAGATTTCAGGTTATAGGCCTAATATGAAGGTTGCAATGAAGTCATGCATGTTTAGGGCTTCTTGTGTTCTTCAGAAGTTTCATGTGAATAAAGACCGAATTGGATCCAACCCACAACATGAAAGTCCTTCTACTAATTGTCCTCGACATGTTTCATGTTGAAGGTTTTGTCTAAATGTCAGTATATAGAGAGATATAAGCATGGTAAGAGGAGCACTGCTGGTTCCTGTGTTTTTGGGTTTTGGGTTTGGACCACATCCGGTCCAGGCGACGCGATTCCAGCACCTGGTATCGCGTCGGCCTTGGCTGACGTGATTAAGTAAAATGCGACCATCAGGTATGACCTGATTCAACGTCTGACCAGTCAACGATCCGCGTGAGACTTCACGCCGCGTGGGTTTCTGCGCCGGTCTGATACGCAACGGGAACACCCGATGCGATTCAACATGTTTTCCCGCTCAATGTTTGTTTGCCAATTTTTATATTTGTATTTTAATGCTATTCATGAACGCGGCGTGGTATCCCGTCGCGATTCAAGTTAAAAGGCAGCCATGTAGGCCGACGCGATTTGGGTTCTTCACATTTGGCCATGTTTGACTGTACACCGTGTTATGAAAAGTGTCTACTGTGTAGGATGCGATTCAAGGACCGACCCGAGACTATTATTTCCTGCTAGTCAGTCAGCATGTTTAGTTTCTTGGTCTGTAAGCATGTGACATACTATTGCATAGTGTGCATTGGCCTAAAAGAAATCAACCAATTTGAAAATGATAATGACATGAATATGATTCTAATGTGTATTTATGTGATTGACTTTATGTACATTGATTAATATCTTGTGATCTAGCTTGAGGTGAAATTGACATGATAAGAATATGATATGAATGTGTGGACGAATACATGTTAGCGTGGACTTGTTAGTTAAGCTTTCTATCATGATTGCATGAGAGTTTTCCTTAGTTATATGCTTTCCGATGTTTCAATTATTTGTTCATTAATTGCATACATGTGTAGGAAAGATCCGTGACATGTCACTTACACATTTGCACGATTAGGCACACCCTTCTTGGGAATTGGGAGCTCTCTGCCGGTCATTCCGTATTGGCAGACTAGCGATCTTTTCCTTAAGACCTCTGTAAGTCTCTGTACTCTATGGATTCCTTCATAGAGACCGAGCTAGTTGTACTGTGAAGTACCCTGGAGATAGGGAGCACTTGTACCGCGTACAATCTTTCATTAGTCATCCTCTTGTCAAGACATTAATGAATTATGAAACATAAGATACGTTGTTATGTTGTCCAATTGATCTCTTGAGCTATCATCTTACCTTGACTCTACGAATGATCATGTCCTTATTACAATGAGCCTGTTATTGAAATTCTGTGGCCATAATATGTATATGTTTGATCGGCACAACGTGGGACTTCGGTCCATTTGACTAATGCCTGTGCAATAGGGGTCCTGTCTGGTCCTGGGGAGGAGCGCCCCAACGTACTTATTAACCGCGGGAGTATGGACTTGTGGTGCTTGGCATGGCACAAATTTGTGTGCAAGATTTGTAGGAATGTGCCTTCGTTTGATATGATATGATAAGTTTGATATGATACGTATGATCACGTGAATATGTGATATCTGTGTGAATATGGTCAATTCCTTTTGATATGATTCTATTCTAAAATTATCTGTCCATTGCATATGAAATTCAATATTTGATTTGATATGATATTCGTTCTATTCAGCTATTTGAATTGTTAGAAAAGCATGCATTGTCATCATGATCATGTTATTATCCTGCCCATTTAAAATGTTAATCATGTATATTAGTGCCCGCACATTGAGATGTAAATCTTACTGAGCTAGTTCGCTCACCCTATCATCCTGTCCATTTTAGGTAGTGATGAGGATCTCGTGGAGTCCGATGGGGTAGGGAAAGAGTGATGAGCACCCGTCTTATGAGGAGTTGACAGTTTAGGAATAGATATTTGAGTAGTATGTAATAGTGATACATTTTCATGGAGTCTATTTTTGAATAATGGGCCCTATGGTTGGCTCTGATGATGTAAGGTTTTCAATTAGTTGAATAGAAATGAAATAAAGAGTATATTAGTTGGTAATATTATTGTCTCAAGCATATGGTTATAATTAGTTATTGCTCTGAGTTACTCGACTGTGATACTTATATTTGTATCATTCACGCATCCCGATATTTATTCCGCTGCTAAATTTCGGGGCGTGACACAAACAGATGGCAATATCACTTCTGGGAAACCTGCAATGCTCAAATGGAAGTGCTTAAACAATTGAAAGCATGTCATATTGTCTGTTATATGCTTCTACTCTGTTGTGAGGAGACTTCAGATTCTTAGTTTACAACGTATGTGAAGAATCTGAAGATGTTCATTCAATACATGTTCATCATATAGCTGAAAACATGGCAAGAATAAGAAGCTCTCCAAGTTCACAAAGCACAGTCTGATGCTTTGGCATCTAGTAAGGTTTAAGGCATCTAAATGTGCAACATAGCACCCATATCAGAGGGTCAACTACAGCTCTGTACAAGCATATGTCATTACAGTCTAAGAAGGTATCACCTTAAAGTGATGACTCAGTTTGACTGGTATACCATCTACATCGGTCTAGTGGTTGGGAGATAGAAGAAATATGATGGAGATCCAGTCATGTGGATTCACAGATAGTTTAAATACACGAGACATGGTAGGGGTCCCTCCTCACCATGGTTTAAAAAAAAAGGCTGATTTGAATGGAACTGGGTGAACCAATGGGAACCGGTCTGACCCAATTTCGTTCACCCGATTTTTGAGCCAAACCAGCTAAAGAAAATTAAAAAAATATTAATAAAACAACAAAAAGGAAAACGGAGCACATGGTGAACTGGGCAGAACAGATATGAAACTGGTCTATCAATCCCTTCTTTCATTTATATGACGTTTAATTACCTATCGGAAAAAAGACTTCTAACTTATCTTTCATTTATATGATGTTTAATTACCTACCAGGAAAAAAGGACTTCTAATTTATGAGGTTGATAGCATTCCTTCATGGGAACCAATCCAACTCAGTTCTGCCTAAGCACAAGTACCTACCCAGTTGGCTAGGTAAATAAGCGTGGGATTGGTCAATTGTCTGAGTCTCACGCCCTAAAAAAAAATAGCCGACCAATCCTATGGTTGATTAGATAAATGATTTATCTAGCTAACTAGGTAGGTAGCATTGCTCCTGCAAAAATTGTACCATTTTTGAGCCTCCAGTCCATGTCTAACGCAGTGGCCACCATTACTTTTGGTACATATGGCAAGGAAATTTCTCTCTTGTCGGTTAGGGCAGTATTTACAAATCTTCGATAGACAACTTGGCTAGGTTGTCCACAATAGTGTGTCCTACACCGTCACTCAACTGTGGATTTAGTTTCTCACATCCCACCTAAGCGTGAGGAATTCAATAAGCCAATGCAAACTCCAATGAAATGTGCATCTCAATTCAAATGGGATATGTGACCTCCAAGACATAGCAATGCAAATGAGGCTTTAACCCCAAACAACTCCTATAAATAGAAATCTCATATGCTTACATATTGAAACATGGGATGTAACGAAGCCAAATGGAAACACCAATGAGTTATACATCTCAATTTAGGAATAAAAAATTCAGTACAAACTCTTCCTTGTAGGCATTAGATCCTTGATTCGAACTTAACTCAATAAAACACTATTATATGAATTACTTTTAATTATTTACTTTCAGTTTAGTGATTAATATTGCACTTCTTACTTTAATGCAATTCATTTGCATGTATGTGTGAATTTGATTTAGTATTGCTCTTGTTCACATGTATGATTTTGTTTTCATTTTTTTTTCATATTTATATGACATTTAAATTTGATCTATGCATGCATAGCAATTTAACACTACACACACTTCACGAGAGCATGTTAAGCTTGTGTCAATGAACCTTCCCATTCAAGAGTTTGGGATTGATGTGCACGTTCTCATTTTGAATGATGAGAATGTGTATATCTAACTCAAAGTCTTGAATTGTCCTATTTTGGACAGTCTGTGAATATTTGATCGTAGTTAGGTGGTCATTTACTATGTGTTTATACTATTTGTTGAAAATTTTGGTTTGCATCTACTCACTCTTCTCTGATATACCTTTATTGATTTAGAATATTTTCTTAACCACTTATTAGTAAGTGTTTAAGAAAATATCTTAATCAATAAATATTTTTGGTATATCCGAGAGGTGTGGGGAGATGCTACCGAAATTTTCAGAAAATTGTACAAACACATAGTAAATGGCCATCTAAGTGCGATCAAATATTCACAGATAGGTAAAAAGTGATAATCTAAATAATATATCCTTCCTATTCATTTCGGTTGTGCTGAATGATGTGAGAAAATGATCAGATTTATTTTTTTCTAAGTTTGAATTTTAAATTTATTTGTGTATTAATATTGGTTGAGCACAGGATAAAAATGGCTTCAGACCGTTCATGGATGTATCGTAGAATAGTTGATCATGTGGTGTCTGCAGAGTTTAGGGCTAGAGTTGAGACTTTCATTCAGTTTGAATTAGGGAATCCAAGTGTAGCAGTAGACAGTGAATGTTGCATCCAATTTCCTTATATGATTTGTAAAAATTTGAAGTGGATTTCACCATGGGAGGTTCAACATCATTTATACAGAAAAGTTTGTTAAAGGTTATATGATTGGACATGTCATGGTGAGGAGCTTTGGTCGCACAAGCCTAGTAATGTGGAAGGCACAAGTACGTATGTGGATATGGTTGTAGATGTCACTGGTCCCACATTCAATGTACATGAGGATCTTGTATATGCTGAAGAAGTGCCAAACAAGGGAGCCGAAAGATTTTATCAGTTACTTATGTATGCAAATGAGCCATTGTGGGATTCTTGTCAAAAAACACCCGGTTGTCAACAGTGTCACAGTTGTTGAACTTGAAATTAAATTTCACATAAGTGAGAGTTGTTTTGATCGTCTCCTCCTCCTCATCAAGAGTATGCTACCTCGAGATGAGAAGTTGCCTCCAAATTTTTATCATGCCAAGAAGATGGTCAATGAGTTAGGACTTGGATATGTGAAAATAATGCATGTCCTAATCATTGTATGCTATATTACAAAGAGGATGCAGATAAGGTATCGTGTTCTATTTGCCATCATGATAGGTTTAAACCTAAAAGAGGGGCTAATTCTAAGGGAAAGGATATACCTTATGCGTCATTGCAGTATTTTCCCCTCACACCCAGACTGTAGCGAATACTTATGTCTTCAAAGACAGCTCGACATATGAGGTGGCATGCAGAAAGAGTACGTCATGATGAGGATATTATGAGTCATCCTGCAAATGACGAAGCTTGGACTCATTTCAACCATGCTCATTCTATCTTCTCAAGGGTGTCGCGTAATGTGAGGCTTGGTTTATGCATGAAGTGAGAAAATTTGTTCTAGTCTTTATTGATTCTTGGTCCTAAAAGTCCTACAATAAATATAGTCATCTATCTCAGACCATTGATTGATGAATTGAAATTATTATGGACTGAGGGGGTCAACACTTATGATGTATCTGGAAAGCAAAATTTCACCATGAGGGCAGCATTGATGTAGGTGATAAGTGATTTTCTTGCATATGGAATGCTATATGGTTGGAGCACACATGGGAAGCTAGCATGTTCTTACTGTATGGATAATACCAAATCATTTATACCTAAACATGGTGGAAAGTCATGCTGGTTTGATTGCCATCGGTAGTTTTTAGCAAATGATCACCCTTTCAAAAGACAAAAAAATGCATTCCTAAAGAACATAATGGAACAAGATGAAGTTATATTCGAGAGGTTGTCTGGTCATCATATGCAGCACGTGTAGAAAATTTGCCAGATATCACACAACCGATGGACCGTACATGGCACCTTTCATTTTGAGAAGGAGCACAACTGGGTGAAGAGAAGCATTTTCTCGGAGCGACCTTATTGGTCAACTCTTCTTGTGCGTCATAATCTAGACGTGATGCATATCCAGAAGACTGTCTTTAATAATGTGTTCAACAATGTTATGGACATAAAAGGTAAAATAAAGGGCAATGGGAATGCACGTTTGGACTTGTCCATGCTTTGTAAACATCTTGAGTTAGAATTTGTTGAAGTAAATGGGAAATCAATTAAACCAAAAGCAGTTTATGTGCTTGGAGGTGGACAAGTAAAAGAAGTGTGCCAGTGGCTGAAACAGTTGAGACTTCCTTATGGTTATGTGTCTAATATTGCTCGTTGTGTCCAACGTCACTGAGGGAAAAATATATGGAATGAAGAGTCATGACTGCTATGTGTTCGTGCAAAGGTTGCTACCCATTACATTTCGTGACATGTTGTCGAAGCCTCTATGGGGAGCATTTTCTGAGTTGAGTCGATTTTTCACGATTATGTGTGCATCAAAACTCAGGCTTCAGGATGTGCAAACTGTCGAACAGAATGTGGTCACTGTAATCACGGGGATTATGCCCCCCCCCCCTCAACACGCAAACACGTATTAAATCTAATGGCATGGAAAATAGGATGTGATCGCCACCTAGAAAGTTGCCTAATGAGTAGAAAATGTGAGAGGCTAACTATTCTAGGAAAAGGGGAGAGAATGGAGGCGGACCTGGCGCCGCGGCAGTCTCACCTGCCGCGATGGTGCTGGTAACGCGTCGCTTTACCCGGACGCGTCTCCTTGTCGCGTCGCCCTCCGCCGTCACGTTCTCTATTGTGACGGAGATTGATGGTTGGACCTTCTTCCTGTCCTCCAGCCGGCCGGAGAACAAGAGCTCCTCGTGGAAACAAGTTTAGATGCCTGCCAAAACAAAGAAGAAACAACAAAAGCCCTATTAGAATGAGTTAAGAGTAGTATCCATTCAAAAATGAGAAGAAGGGAAAGAGCATGGTGGGAACGAACCTGGGGGTGGCTTTTTAAACCCCTTGGGTACGTGGAAACGTGGGAAAGAAAGTGGTATGCAACCTATCTAGAAATAACATAAAATGCATGAGGGAATAGAGGGAATGGGAAGGAGAGGAGAATGAGCCCCATGAGGGCAACTCCCTGGCGTGGATGCAGTCCCGAATGTCGTGCAATGGCTTCTGGAAAGGGTTGGAGTCGCCGTCCTACGCTCCACGCTCCATGGATGATGAAATGAGCAAGCTTTGTGGAGTGGAATGTGAGGGAAAGAGTGGAAATGGGAGGGCTACGAGGCTAAGTATAACTCAGTGGAGAATTCGGCAGCCCTTCGGGGTGAAAATCAGAGCTCTCCTGTCCATGAAGAGGGGGCCTTGCTTTTATAAGCCTTTGAGTGAGAATATCTCATTAAAATGGATAATAAGTGAAATGGGAGATAAATGCCAATGAAAATCGCATGGGAGAGTCCTTGGGATCTCCAAGAGAGTCCCTAGGGCCTAAATCTCGCCCAAGGGGTTGAGATAATCCCTGGAGATAAAAATAAACCCATGGGAGGATAAATAAGAGTTGGTTGCGGAGGCCTGCATGCGCAGCTGCTGTCGCGGTGCATCGTAGTGCCGTGACAGAGAGAAGCGACGGGGCGGGGCGTCGCGACAGTATGCCCACATGCATGGATGTGCATGGGCTGTCACGACGGCCCGTAGCGACACGACACTGAGACGCGGCGCTACGATACGACGTGTCAAGGAAATCAATTATCAGCCAATCATGTGAAAGGATAATGGTTATTTAGGCCTAAGGACTCTCAAAGTGATAATGGGTGGGATTTCAAGGCAATTTGATTTGTTAATGGGCTCAAAACAAGGCTAATGATAGGCTCAAGGTGAGTGACCAACTAGGGGCTCACTAAGATAACAAGAAATACGGTTCAACTCATTAGTCAGAATCGGATGTCTATATATTGCCCCTCCTTGGCTTCCACTTTGTAAGGGAACGAAGCGGAAGTGGAGGTGTCACGAAGTGACGGTGGAACAGAAATGATGCAAAGTGGACTGAAAAGTGGGAACCAAGGTAAAGAGACACCCAGTCTAACTAACAAGCAATTGGAATCTTCATTAAAGCCCTGAGTTAGCTGCTCGAGCAGAATGCAAAGAAACGCACAAGTCTGGATGAGAAAGAGAAAAGAAGAGGACGATCAACCCCTCGATTGAGAGGTACCCTAGCCGATTGGCCTGCAGGTTTCGTTCTGGAGGGACATGTGCGTGCCAGGCAGGTAACCCATGACTATGTCCTGGGAGCGGTTCGCAACCAAAACAGATCAAAGGAATAGGATGAAAATTTGATAGAGAATCCAGACAGGGAAATTCTTATCAAACTGACGGGAACACCTCACTCGGAGGCAAACCTTCCGATTCGGAGTGGAATTGGATTTCTTGTTTGAAATATGAAGAATGATTGGGCACTCAACGAGAGCTCATCAATAGCCGGGAATGAGTCAGGAAAGCTCAAAGTCCTACATGATGCATGCTGGGCTAAAATAAAGAAATCATCAAAAAACAATGCAAAGAAAATGAGAAAATAGAAAATATATCAAGGATAATATTGTTAAGCCAAATAGGAACGGGTCAGAGACTACCTACAACCGCAGTGTAGGCCTGAATCTATCGTCCCCGAACTTACCTAACTCACGGCCTATCCAACGATTAACAATGTGCACCTAGATAATCATTGTTTTTGGTAAAGGGAACTCAAATCCCAGAGCACATTGAGTACAGTTGGTCCTTGAAATGATATAATAGCTAGAATACCATATAGTAATGCGGAGAGTAAGGAAAGAATACTTACCTGACTTACCTGCGACGACGTCCTCTTTTGTGATTTTCTGATTTTTCAATTTTTTTTTTGTTTTTTTTTTGCAAGAAGTAGACATATTAAGCACGAAACGGCAATATATACACAAACATAATAAAAAAAACAAACATATTAAGCACAGACATGGAAATAACACAACAGATAGAGAGGCGACGCCTCAGAAGGCCGCAACATAGTCGCGGCGCCCCGCTATGTCGCGACATTGTCGTGTCATATCGCGGCGTCGCGACTCTACCCGAGCCCTGAAAACGTAAAAGACTCAAGTTTATCTCTATCCTAAGACTTCTAGATTACTACTAGGACTCCTAAACCTCTCCTAATCTTATCCTAAGACCTAGTTACGGGATTGAGATGGGTTTGCACCTCCTAGAGTTCTATAAATAGGGGAGTTTAGGGTGCTAATCCCGCAGCTAATTCTTTGCTTCCTCTCTTCTTCAGTTTTCTCTCTCTTGCAGCCATGAAGAGGAGTTTTTCTGCTTTTCAAGAGGGGATCCCCCCTTACTCCGATCCAAAAGAAGCTAGAGAGTCTTATTCCATGCTCCAGCAACTCTCCTCCATCCCGGGGCACATATGCATGCACCCGGAGCTTCAAGGAAGTGTTCTTTTCCCTTCTAAATTCTGAATTTCTGCTCTGTTTTCCCCTGTTTTCTTCTTCTTCTTTCTCTCCGTTCTCAAACTCCCTCTTCTATCTCTTCAGATTTTACCTGGGCAGAGGAGGTTCTCTAAAGTGTCGTGGTTGGCTTCCATGATCGAGCTTCTTCAGCCCGCATCGATCCGGCAATTGAAAGAGTGGGGGCTCTCTATGGTATTTGTCCTTGCTAAGCAATACCACAAATTCGTGCATGTGTGGGACAGCATCACGGAACTGGTGGAGCTGTGGCATCCGCAAACTCACACCTTCATCTTCCCCAAGTTTGAGGCAACAATTCTGCTGGAGGAGCTGGAGATTATGCTCGGCCTCCCGAAGTACAAGTGTGGCGAAGAGTACGCCCTCTCCCACATCGTGGCGCCCATCAACTCATGGGGGATTATAGGCGAGATCACCACGAGAAAGGCATATTTGCAAAGCATGACGAGCCGACACTTCGTGCATCTTCTTCCAATCGCTCAATGGATCACTTCCCAGTGCAAGCGTCGGACCGGAAATAATCATGCCATCACCAAAGCGGCCCATCTACATCTGCGGCATTATACTCTTCCCGGCCAAAGATGGAGCTGTTTCCATCACCAATCTGAGCATCATCGACTCCATCTCAGAAGGTATGAGCATCAGCCAAGCAGTCTTGGGTTACTTGTATGTCGGGCTAACCTCTGCAGCCACCGGGGGCCCCTTCTATGGCTCCGTCATTGCCCTCGAGCTCTGGATGGGCATGCACATCAACTTTCAGGCGATGGATAACTTGGGCACGGAATGCAAGACAATGCTCCATCACCCACTGGCATATGTGGGCGGCCCCCTCCAGATGACGACCCAAGCATGGTGCAAGACTGCCCAAGTGAAGGGCTTGAAGGCATGGCGAGAGTACTTCAGGTATATGACCGAGGCGGTGTTTGACATGCGCCCGCGCTTCCTCCACAACCGAATGATCCACGTGCCTCAGCGCCTCGAGCTGGCACTCCGCCTTCTGGGAAATGAAGCACTTGTCAACTACAACCCAGACCGGTGCTATCTACAGTGCGAGATGGCACGCACCGTGGTCCTGCCACTTTCCCATTAGCCGGCTATTCAACAGAGGAAGATGGGCGATGAACAAGATGAGAGGGACATGCGAAGCGCCATGGTGCACTGGGAAGGATGTGCGACGAGCCTCGTCCAGGCGGGAGTGGAAGAAGAAGATGAAGACGTGATTAAAGAGTACGTGAAGGCACTGAAGAAGCTCCAACTAGATACTGTGGAAGCTTGAGGAAAGGTGGGATGATGTAGGGAGGATGTTAGATGTCAATTGGGGTAGAAATTTGCATTTATTTGAGTGTAGGAAGAATTTGGAACATGTATTGATTGATTTGAAATGAATAGACATGAATTTTCCTATTTGCGCAATGGCTCTATTTATAACGCGACAATCAGGGGCATTGCCTTAAGGTCGCGACAAGGCGGGGCATCGTGACATAGTCGCGACGTCCCAATGTGGCACGACAATAACGCGATGGCCCGCTGCGTCACGTCTCGAACCGAACATTCAAAATGCAACCAGCCTTCCATCTTCCCCCTTTCTTGCATTCGAACACCCAAGCTAAAATTCCCTTGATATCCTTCAAATCCCCTTTGTGATTTGATTCCTTTCCTCACCCATCTCCTTCCTTTTCTTGACCCTAATCACCCACCAAGATCATGGAAGGAGGAGGGAACACTAGTGAGGGTTCTTCCCGGACGAAGAGGCACGCGGAGCGGCGGAGTTCCCGGCGCCGGATGGAGGCGCCCCCGGCGGAGGAGGTGGACACGGACGTTGATATGGAAGTGGAAGAAGAGGCGGAAGGCCCCGCCGTGAACGTGGAGGAGGCGAGGAAGAAAAGGGAGAAAGCGATGAAATCGGTAAGTAAATCCATCTCAAATCCTTGTATGAATGGGTGGGAATGGTAGACGAAGCCCCCATAGGGCGGATGTAGGGCGTGAAGCCCATGGGAAAGAGATCGAACAAGGGAGGCTCCGACTGGTCTGGTCCTACAGATGCGTCGGCACGATTCGCCACGACACTAGTAGTCGCGACGGCACAGAGTGCCGCGACCATGTCGCGACAGTGATTAGTGACGCGGCCTTATCGTGGCCTAAGAAGGCGACGCGATAAGGTTGTGGCGCACCGCCTAGTTGCGACAAGGTCGCGACCTTTACAAGGGTCGCGACTCAAACCGAACACCTAAAACCAGACTGTTTATCAACCCCCTCTTTTTTTTGTTCAATGCAGGGCGAGATGAGGGCCCGGGTGTCTTGGACCCTAGTGTTTGCTGTCTTCCTAGCATTCCCACCCTTCCAGAGAGAGAGAGTTGAGGAGATGGGGTTTGGGGAGATTCTGAGAATAGAGAGAATAAGGCCGGACCCCGCGCTCACCCAGGCTCTGCAGAGCAGGTGGGATACGGAGGCAACCGCCTTCGTATTTCCATGGGGACACATGATCCCCAGCCTTGAGGATGTGAGCCAGATCATGGGGCTTCGAGTGTATGGGAGGTCGGTGAGTGGATTCACTTACCCTTGCTACCATGATCTTACCGAGCGACTCCTAGGGCTGCCTGTAGACCGTAGGTCCTCCCTAGTTCCCAGGGTAGCGCTATAGGAGAGTCTGGGGTTGTTCGAGGCGGGGAAGAAGGCAGGGGAGACAGCAGATGAGCACTTCCAGAGGCTAGTCCGAGTGAGTAGGAAGGAGCTTGCGGGCGAGCCGGGGGTAGACGCGGACATGGACTTACGTCGCTTCCTCGTCCTCTTTCTTGGTAGACTCTTGTTTGCCACGAGGGGCAACGCAGTCCATTGCCGCTTCCTGCCTCTGCTGGAGGATTTGAGCGAGGTGGGGGACTACGCCTGGGGAGCAGCGTTCCTGGCGCATCAGTTTGACAGCTTGGGCGCCTCCGAGCGGTAGACCTTAACGAGCGGATTCTTCCCTTTCCTTCAGGTACACTTCTTCTCCCTAACCCTTGAATTTAACTGCATTTTGCTTTAAACTGCGATCTAATCTCCTTCTCATTTTGCAGGTCTAGACGTACCTTCACTTCCTAGCCCTAGGGAGAGGGATCCTCACACAGCCAGGCCTTGTGCCCATTGCACGCCGTTGGGATTCTCGCCGGGACACCCGCAACCTCGGCGATCAGCTAGCGCGCCTCCAGGAGGCCATTGATAGCTACCCTCATCTGGATGTAAGTGCTCTAACCTTTCTCTTATGAATTAATGCTGATGATTGCTTGGTGACTAATCGTGCTTTGGTGTGCAGTTGTGTGCAACCGTACTAGGGGATAGCGATAAGGACAGCCCTGGTTGGTGCGGCCTGCCCCTACTTCGTAAGGTCCGGTGTGGGTGCATGCACTCAACCTCGTACTACTCTGCATCTGTTCCTATGCCATCACTCACTCAGGCTTTGGCAGAGTGCAGTGGATTTCACTACTCGTGACCGGTTCCGCTGACCCGGTCGAAGCTTCCGGGACTTCACGACACGACCGACTGGCATGAGCGGACAAAGGAACAGATCCAAAACTGGGAGCGTCGGGGCAAGGCCGTCAAGTCCAGTGCGACCACTGACGACGCGTACCTCCAGGCATACGCCTTGAAGTACGGAGGAAAGGTATACAAGAGCACCCGACACCAGGTAAAACCCCTCCACAACTCTTTGAATTTAACTTATGGAATCGAGCTAATGATTTGGACAGGAATTGCAGGTGGACGTGGGCCGTGAGATTGCTTCGCTCCGGGCCCTGCTCTACTCAGCGATGCAGGACCGTGAGGTGGCGTAGAAGGAGGCAGAGCAACTGGTAAGTACTTACTCAGACTTCAATACTTATCACTTTCAATACTGATTTGAGAATTTGACAAGTGTTTCATGTGCAGCGGAGGATTGGAGAGATTAGGAGCGCCGCAGCAGCTGGCGCCTCCTCCTCGAGGGCAGTAAGAGCTCCCAGTTGGACTTGGAGGACCGACTAGATGCGGCGGTTAGACGGGCCGAGGAGGAGTAGCTGATCTGGCCGCGCGTAATATAGCAGTGATTTCTATTTTGAAGAATATTTAATTATGGCTTTTGACTCGAATACTTTCCTGCAGAGACAGCGCTGCGGACCACCACCGACTGAGCTGCCCAGCTGCAGGGGCAGGTAGACTCGGTGGTGGAGAGAGGGACCAGCTGCGCATCCGGCGGAGGCAGTTGAGGCGCAGGTAGCTGAGGTGACGAGGGAGCTGATGACCTACGTGTGCGGGTGTCGTCAGTGCTCAGAGGAGCTCATTCGGTACGCGCCGACCTGCAGGCGCAGCAGACCCTAGCACGGTAGCCTTCAGGAGATAGTGACGACCATAGTTTGTTCATACAGCAGGAGCAGGAGCGGGGCGAGCTCCAGCAGAGCGACTGGTGCCTCAGTGGTCAACGTACTGGCGGGTTCCTCTAGCCGTCAGAGGAACGAGGAGGATGAGAGCGCCGCTGGGGTTCGGCGAGTGCTCGAGTGCCGTGGTGGTGGTAGATGCTACCACCACCAGATAGGCCGAGGATCCGGGGAGAGTGGCGGTGGACAGTGAGGAATTGTTAGCCACCTCCCCTTTATCTTTTGTACATATTGATCATCTCTTAGTGAAACCTTTTATTTATGTTAATATTTATGAATGATGGTTTTCAATTGAAACGAGTGTGAGATGAGATTCAAACACGGGAGAGAGAGAGACAGAGAGTATTGAGTACAACACTGCGTGCCCTTTAAAATTACCTGTCCCTGCACACTTAGCAAAACATGTTAGATCTGCTCTTTGGCTCACCTCTTGCGCTTAAATAAACATGAATCTGACTTCGTAATTGTCAGGGGCAAGCCTTATTAAATAGGTGGAAAAGAAGTAAAACAATGCATGCTAAGAAAAGTGGTATTTACACACATTCTTTTGGATTTTTAGAGATTTTCAATTTTTTGTTTTGGAATTTTTTTTTTTTTTTTTTTAGATTTTGGATTTTTTGATTTTTTTTTTTTTTTGATTTGTGATTTTTTTGGATTTTTAAATTTTTAGATTTTTTGGATTTTTGAGATTTCTATTTTTTTGAATTTTGAGATTTTCTAATTTTTTTGGATTTGGAGATTTTCTGATTTTTTTTTTTTTAGATTTCTGATAACAACACCTCTTGCTCGAGTGTTTAGCCAGGGACCTCACTCCCATCTCATATTTGCCAAATAATATCTATGTGCAACGTGCATTTATCTTGACTTACTAAGTTTGTTGCCCCTTGAATATTAATGTTCCAACGCAGACCAGGTAGGGGTTCTTTGGTCATTTTAAGAAGGACAGGAAGATTAGAGATGAGACAAGGTTGGTCTTAGGGTGGGGTTACTGGCCTGTAAGACTTGCAACGGGTATGTTACATGTGGAATTCATCTGTTTCCAGGGACTTTAAGGTCATTGCTCTCTTTTAATTGGGCATGTGTACGACCGGGCTCAGGGCGTCCCGCGGGGAACTATACTGCCACTCTTTGACATGCCCCTATTTTCTTATCATTTCTCCTTCATTATTTCATCATTTCTTTTGCCTTTCTTTTGAATTGACCGTCCCTCTTGAGACTTCATACACACGATCTTACCGTTGCTTGTCTACGGCTAGCCTCCCCCTTTGCTCCTAGACCTTGTCCGAGTAAGGAGAGAACTGACCTTTGATTCCTACACTAGGGCTAAGTAGAAACACCATACACAAAGGGAATTGACCTTAGGTTGCCGTGTGGTGTGTGTGGCTGGACATAAAGGTTTTTACCACCACGAGGGGGAGTGAGACACATGGCCAACGACATTCTTCTGCAAATTGTGTTGTTATCAAAAATTGTGTTATTAGGGGTAGAATCTTTTAAGGTACAACCTATTCCATGGGTGAGAGAGCTCCTCACCATCAGCATTAACTAGCCTATATGCGTTCCCTGGGTACACCTCCTTGACGACGTACGGCCCTTCCTAGTTTGCTGACAATTTGGCCCTTGGACCTCCAAGTTTTATGAAAATTCGCTTCAAAACCATGTCTCATTCTTGGAATTTACATTCAATTACTTTCTTTTTAAAGGATCTTGAGAGTCTATTTTGATATGAAAGTACATGATCGGCTGCAGCTAAACGCCGTTCATCTAAGAGTTCTAGCTGTGTAAGCAACGCCTCCCGATGTTTATCGGGATTAAGTTCTTTGTTCAACTGAACTCTTAGCGAAGGGATGAGGATCTCGTGTGGACATACCGCTTCCATCCCATATGTAAGTGAGAACGAAGTTTGCCCAGTGGGCGTGCGGACGGAGGTGCGGTAGGCCCACAGAGCCTCGACCAATTTCTCTGGCCAATCAGCAAATTTATTAGACTCACATGTTTTCTTTAGAATTTTCAAAAGCATTTTATTTGTGGCTTCAGCCTGGCCGTTGCCCTGTGGATAGTATGGAGATGAATGATGCAAGGAAATATTGAATTTCTTACATAAGTCCTGAAGCTCTTGAGATATGAATTCGGGTCCATTGTCGGTGACGAGGCTGCTTGGCACTCCGAACCGCGCGATGATGTTCCTCATGATGAATTTGCACATGGTTGACCCTTTGATTTCTGTGAATGCTTCTGCCTCGGCCCACTTGGTGAAGTACTCAGTAGCAGTGAGAATGAAAGATGTTTGTTTTATCTGAGCATTAGGATCACCAAGAGGTCTGATGATATCAAAGGCCCACATGGAGAAAGGCCAAAGGGAAGATAGCGGATGTAAGGAGGAGACGAAGCATAGATCCTATCGGCATGGATCTGGCATTTGACACACCTACGAACGTAGGTGGCACAGTCTTCTTCTAAGGTCGGCCAGTAGTAGCTCTGCCTAAGAATCTTCTAGCCAACATTTGGCTATTCACATGCCCTCCGCATTCACTGGAATGGGATCCTTCCATTACCTTCCAAGCTTCTTCATCCGACAAACACCGGAGGAGCATTCCATTTAGAGCGCGTTTGTAAAGCACTTCACCAATAAGGATATACCTTAATGCCACTCTACAGATGGCTCGCTTGTCCTCTGCTTCAGCTTCTTCGGGGAAGGTACCGTCCCTGCAATACTGATCAATTTCGTGGTACCACGGCCTTTCTTCTTCCATTATTTCTCCTAGCTCCACAAGCAATAACTCCTTTGCTTCTTTTCTGTCTGCCTTCAAAACTAGAGAGCTCCTAAGGTTAATGAACCAAGGATCCTAAGTGGAGGGAGCCTCTAATCTTTGAACAACGATTGTCTCAACACTGTGGCTGAGAGGGAAGGAGAGAGACAAGGCTAATGACACCAAAGCATCGGCCAGGATATTCTGAGAGCGAGGAGTATGAATGTAGATGAGTTGACTGAATTGCTTGGCTAGGAGTGTGACCAGATCTTGATAGGGCTTGAGTTTAGGGTCACGAGTGCGGTAAGTAGAAAGGACTTGCCGAAGAACGAGTTGAGAGTCTCCTATGATCTTGAGATGACGCGCGCCTAAGAGATAGGCAAGCTTAAGACCGACAAGGAGAGCTTCATACTCAGATATATTGTTGGTGGCATGGAACTGGAGTTGGTAGGCTAGAGAAATGGTGATCCCTTCTGGGGTGAGCAAAACAGCACCTATGCCCCGTCCCCTAGAATTGAGAGCTCCATCGAAGTGGAGCGACCAGAAGGGATCACAAGAGATGAGTGACAGGTTTTCATCGGGGAATTCCTCTTGAACCGTGTCACTATGAGGAAGAGGAAGGTGAGCAAGGTGCTCAGCAATGGAATACCTTTTATAGCTTTCTGAACTATAAAGGTGATATCGAATTGAGAGAGGAAACTTTGCCAGCGTGCCAATCTGTCGGCGAGGACTGGCTTCTCCAGAAGATACCTAATAGGGTCCATTCTAGAAATCAAACTTACTTTATGGGTAGGAAGTAGTGCTTCAATTTCTGCACCACCTAAACTAGCGCTGCACATGTTTTCTCCATTGTAGTAAGTTTGAGCTCGGAAGGATTGAAGAGCCTAGATAGGTAATAGACTGCCCTTTCTTTGCCAGATTCGTCATGTTGAGCAAGGACAGCTCCTAGGGAGTCCTCAATGGTCGACATATATAGGATTAAGGGTTTCCCAGGGACAGGCGCCTGCAGCACGGGTGGATTCATGAGGTAACTCTTGAGCTCATCAAAGGCCTCTTGGCACTTGGCATTCCATTCGAACTTGGCCCCTCCTTTCAACAGTTCATAGAAGGGACGGCATCTTTGAGAGTGCTGAGATATGAATCTCCTTATGAACTGTAGCCGACCAATCAAACCTCGAAGCTCAAATATGTTCTTGGGAGGAGGCATTTCATTTATTGCCTTGGCTTTGTGTGGGTCTATTTGAATCCCCCGTTTGCTGACTATAAACCCTAGCAATTTGCCTGAAGAAATCCTGAATACGCACTTCTTCAGATTCATCTTCTGCTGATATTCTTATGCACGATGAAACACTCTGGCAAGCACAGAGGAGTGTTCTCTTCGGGTCCGAGACTTCACCACAATGTCATCCACGTAACCTCAACATCGATATGAATCATGTCGTGGAAGATAGCTAACATTACCCTTTGATAGGTGGCACCGGCATTCTATAATCCAAACGGCATGACCACATAGCAATAAGTTCCCCAGGGGGTGGTGAAGGAAGTCTTTTCTTGGTCCTCCGGGGCTAAACGAATCTGATTATAGCTTGAATACCCATCCATAAATGATAGAGTTTCGAACCCTGCAATGTTATCAATCAAGACATCCAAATGAGGTAACGGGAAATCATCTTTAGGACATGCCCTATTCAAGTCCCGAAAGTCTATGCAAATACGCACCCTTCCATCTTTCTTCATCACCGGGACTATGTTCGCCACCCACAAAGAATAGAGGACTACACAGATGAACTTGGCTTTGTGTAGTTTATCAATTTCCTCTTTCATCTTCAAAGCAATGTGGGGGAGGAACCTCCTTAGCTTTTGCTTAACGGCAACTGCCCCTGGCTTTAAGATTAACCTATGTTCTACCAATTCGGAGTCAATGCCGGGCATATCGTCGTAGAACCAGGCAAAGGAATCCTTAAACTCCCTTAACATCTCTATGAGCGCTTCTTCTTCTTCAGGAGGGAGACTGGAAGCAATGGACAAAAGCCTAGGGTCCTCTCCTGTTCCCACATTTACCTCTTTGGTGGGTTCATCTACTGCCGAGGTAGGCTCATCAAATCTCCTTATACCACTTGCATACATCTCGGAAGCATCCTCTATCTCGCAATCATTTTCATCCAATGGGTCATCTTCAGCTAAGATCTCATACACTCCGAATCCATCGTCTAGCCCTTCCTCTTTGTGCAGATCCTCTATGTTCAGAACTACTGCTTCTTAGACGAACTCTTCGACAGCTAGAAGAGCGCCACACCTTTGCACCAAGTCTAACAGATATCTACGGGGTATGCCACTATCCTTCTTCTTCCTAGACGAGGACGGGGACTTGCTAGATTCTACTCCTGAATCTAAACTAGGCTTGATATTTACAGAAGGCTCCGGAGGAGTGTCCAGAGGTTTATTGGAAAGGAAAGGAAAGGGTGCGGCAGGGCCGCAAAGGTCCTCCAATGGGACTGGGGGAGGAGGCGGGTCACCCGAGCTCAGGGTGCCGGTGACAGAGTTGGGGTGCAGGGGAACAGAAGGCCCCTCACCCAAATTTCCAAGACACCATGTCGGTCAACAGGCGAAAGCACAGCTTGAGCAGAAGGAGGAGAAAGACGGGGATTGCCCCCAGAGAAAAGGGGAGTGACGGGGATCGCCGTCCGCAAGAGGAAGGAGTGCGAGGGAGACGGGGATCACCGTCAAAGCAGAGGGGAAGCGCGAGGGTGACGGGGATCGCCATCGAGAAAGTGAGGGCCTGACAGCAGAGGGCAGAAAACAGGAAGGATGGGTCAAGAAAGAGAAGAAGACGGGGATCGCCGTCCAATGAAAGGGAAAGGAAGAAGACGGGGATCGCCGTCCGATGAAAAGGGAAAGGAGAAGACGGGGATCGCCGTCTGAAGAAAGGGAAAAGGAGAAGATGGGGATCGCCGTCCGAAGAAAGGAGGAAAGGAGAAGACAGGGATCACCGTCCGAAGAAAGGAGGAAAAGACGCATGGGGGATCAAGGAAGAAAACACACCACACCTTTTTTTTTTTTAAGGAAAAGAGTACATTACATCAGAAGGCTTCAGGAAAAGGACAGAACCAAGCCATTAAGGGAGATGGTAAAGAAAGGTGAAGGGCGGACTAATGCTTCAATAGTGTCGGGGGAGAATTGGAGAATGAAGGGTGGAGATAAGGAAATAAAATCAAAATTATGGACAATGAAGGATGAAACGAAATGACTAGGAGGCCGAGAAAACTCTGGCCAGAGCTCCTTTGTTAAATTGGCTAGACTTATGATCTCAATTTTCTCACCAAATCTAAGCAACTGTCGCTTGGTGGTGGCTGCTAATGCTGGTGGTACTTCTGCATGAGACTGCGATACGTCTTCCTCGCTAAACAAGCGGTTGACTGCAGAGATAAAGTCTTCCAACTCTGGTTCTTCCATCTTAGCTTCTGGTTCATTGAATAATAGATTAACTGCTGAAATCAAATCTTCAAGATCTTGTGCTTCTGTATCTGTCTCGGCCCTCTTCTTCTTGTTGGGCCGCTGAGCTTCTAAGTCTTGGTATGCTGACCTTGGTGCCTCTTCCACTGTGGTGTTGTACCCAGGCTGCACAGGCCCTCTGACAAAATGGTCATACAATGTCCAGGTGAGTGGGCCATGGTCTGACTGGGAAGAGGATGAGAATGCGGCCCATTCTGAGTATCCTAGACCATGTTTTGTGAATTTCTTTGTGCTAGTCACTATTTTGGTTCTACCTTGGAGATGAGCACCCAAACCATTTCTTGTTTGGTAGCCGAGCCTGAACATGATTTTCCAACCTTTTGCATTTGTGGACACATCCTTCTTAACGGTTACCACAGATGGGGACCCGATTGGGCGTTTAGAAAAGAATGTATAAGCCCAGGGATAGTTGACATCGAGCACTGAAATGATGGGCTTATTGGATGGCCAGACTGATGGCAATACTTTCTCAACAGCTTCCACTGTGTGGGTCATTGCTACGCTTTTAACTTTGACTATCCGCCCTTGGAAGGGGAATTTCAAACACTAATGTGACGTGGAAGGCACTGCCCCTAATGACTCAATCCACGGGCGCCCTAAGATGGCCTTGTAGGTGTGATCGATATTCAACACATAAAACTCAACTGTCATGACAAGTGGCCCCAACTCTGCTTGTAAAGCGATAACCCTATGGCAAGCCTGCCGGGAATTGTCATAGGCAGCTATGGTGGTGGGGGTAGGCTGCAATTGACGCTCTGAGATGTTGCAGGCTCTTAAGGTGCTTAGTGGACATACATTGATGGAAGCTCCCGTATCCACTAATGCTGCATCAATGGCCACTTTATTTATTGTGAGTGTCACACCTGGCTTTAGGGGCAGCTAACTCACCATCAGAGAAAGTAATTGTGGGTCCCCTGTTCACAATAGAAAGCACAGAAGGCAGATTGTCAGGGTTCATGTCTTCACTAACCATGACCCTTTGCAGGAAGGCCCTTAGGGCATCTTGATGAGTTTGTGACCTTTTGATTAGCTCGAGGATAGAGATCTTGGCAGGAGTTTGATCCAAATGTTTTAGGATGTCATATTGGGTCCCCGAGACCGGATCTATCTCTTCCATGTCCTGCTACTGTTGGGTACTGGATTGTGGTGCCGGTTGACCTGGCATAGATACGGATGCATTTGGGTACATCCGATGGAACATTTGCCCGCTCCGTAAGGCGAGGTTATGGTGGAGTGGAGAAGGTGAGGTGTCAAGGATGGAGGGGTTGGCTAGTAATGGTGTTGGCATAGGGGATAGAGGGATGTTGCTGGGTGAGGGGATGATGGATGATATGACGGGGAGTTGTAAGATGCGGGTGATGGTGGCAATAGTGGGTGCAAAGGAGGGAGGCCCAGTGGATGTAGGCGTGGTGGCAGGGGGTGTGATATGGGAATAACAAAAAGCTGTCCCACTTCGTGTTCATCGTCGAAGGCCCATTGAGCTTCTGGTGGTGGGTGGTGGATGACTGGGTTAACATGCGTGGGTGGAGGAGGTGGTGGAGCAGGTGGGGGTTTGGAGCAGGGGGTGTTGAGGCATGGGGTGCGGATTATGCCAAGGTCATTTTTCGGCTGCTGCAGCTGCTGTTGTTGTTGCTGTTGCTGGTACTGGTTGGAAGGGTTGGAACTGTGTTGTTGTTGTTGTTGTTGTTGTTGTTGTTGTTGTTGTTGTTGTAGCTGCTGTCGCCTTTGCTGTTGCTGCTATTACCTCTGACCCTGTTGGTCGCTTAATGTCTGGATTAGCCTCTTCATCTGCCAGTCAATCTGATTCTGCTCATGAAGATCATATATAATGTCCCGGAATTGGAAGCAATCCGACACTTTGTGGCCGGATGGCGATGGTAAAACACATACTTCATTGGTCCGCCGCCAATTCCAATTTGCCTTTCAGGAGGGAGTCTAAGGGCATTCAAGGACATGAGGGTGAAGGATCGAAGTAAATGTGTGGAAAAGATCTAGAAGGGGGGGGGATGAATAGATCTTAGCCACTTTTGCGGAAGCTTAAGCAATTTGAAAAAATATTTAGAATCAGAGGCAATGTTATCAGTGAAAAACTACAGATCTGATTAGATTTGAGTGAGTTGAAAAACTTAGATGTGAAGCAAGTTGATTGAGTGAATTAAATACGGATCCTATGCAAGCATCTAGCGAATGAATCAATCAAACCACAGAAGACAAATGCACAAGGATTTTTAGGTGGTTCGGAAATCACCCATGTGATTCCTACATCCACCCCTCAACCCGTGAGGCTTCACTAACACAACTGGGCTACACACCCAAAGGGGTCTGACAACTCCAACACTTCAGAGCATACAACTCACACAACCTCTAGAGCAAGACTACTCTAGAAACACAGAGCAAGACTGCTCAAACCACCCTGAGCTTAACAACTCAACTGAGCTCGACGGCTCACAACACCCTGAGCACAATGCTCACACTAAGACTGCTAGACACCAACTTAAGACTAAGATCCTCTAGCAATAGATCTAGTCAAAGTTTGAGAACTCTAAAGAGAGTTATGCAGAAGTACTTGCATAATCCCAAAAGATATCTCAGAAGAACAGAAGAGAAATTAAGTTGAATTGAAAGTTTTCGTTCTTCAGTGTACTCCCTTGTAGAGGCTTGAATTGGGAAGAAGCATGTGAAGCTTGAAGTCCAAACGATGCTCTGCAATTTGAGAAGTTGGATCTTCCTCGAATTCTTCACCAATGAAGTCTTCTACAGGATCTGCCTCCTTGGAATGCTTCAGAGGAATCTTCAGGGCTCAAATTCCAATTCCCACACCTTGAATTGGTGGGAATTGGTCTTCTAGAAGCAATTGGAGAGCAGAGGAAGGAGACACGAGCTCTTCTGGCCGCCAGGAGCTTCTTGGAGGCTCTGAGAGAGTTTGGTCCGTTGTCTCTTGTGAAGGCAGGCCAAAAAGAACCTTTTATACCCTTAGGATTCCAAAGATACCTTTTGGGGTACAAGGGCACGCTTTCCTAGATAGATTCTGATCGCCCTAGGAGGACACGTGGCAGCCATCAACTTTTAGGATGAAAAGTTTCCGTAGTGTGTCGACCTGCCCTGGTGGTAGTGTCGACACACTGTCCAGAATATGTAGAAGGCTGTTCTGGGAGGAAGGTCCCGTGTCGACCTGCTCTGGAGTGTGTCGACCTGCTTTCCTGATTCCTCAAACTGGCTGTTCTGGGAGGAAGGTCCGTGTCGACCTGCTCTGGAGTGTGTCGACTGCTTTCCTGATTCCTCAAACTGGCTGTTCTGGGAACTGGTCTAGTGTCGACCTGCTCTATGAGTGTGTCGACCTGGGTAGGCTTGATTTCTGAAAAACTGCCACTCGTGTCGACACACTATTGACATGTGTCGACACAGTCTCAACATTCTTATGCATTTTGTCTTTAAATCTGTGTTGTTGTGTCGACACCATTGATGAGTGTGTCGACACATCTTCTGCATAAAAATGTTTGTACCTGAAAAATAAACACATATATCATTAGTTAAATGATTTATCATGACTATAAATGATAAATGTGATTTGAAAAATACTTTTTGAATATGAACCTCAGGTATGATGTTTTTGACATGTTTCAATTAAATTGCTTTAAGAACACTTCTTGTCATCATCAAAATAGGAGGGAAATGATATGAATTTGCATTCAACCCAACAATCTCCCCCTTTTTGATGATGGCAACATTAAATCCATATTTCAATGTGGTTTTGATGAAGTGTGATTTTAAGCAATTTTTGATTGTTTAAATTTTGTTTTCCTTTTGTTATACTTGTCAATGACCTTTTGATATGTTCAGTAACATTGATGATGTGTTGGTGAGATACAATGTTACTTGAAATTAGAAGTTTTGTGCACACAAGTCAAACAATTTAACAAGTATTCAACAAAGACAAAGAAAAAAAATTTGCATTGAAGCCAAACAACCATTTCATTTCATTCAAAAGACAACCATTTCATTTCATTCAAAAGATCATTACATCAAAATATTACATTCAATTCATTCATTCTTCTCCCCCTTTGACATTATCAAAAAAATGTACATTAGGTAGAAGATGGAGGAGGAGGAGGATTGGAGCTAGAAGAATCTCAATGTCTGACAATCTTTTGTCCATTGACTTCATGCTTGACTTAATGTTTTCGTGGATAGTTGTCAGCCTAGTGTGAAGATAATGCTCCATTCTATCAGAATGCTCTATCAAGGTGCTTTGAGTTCTTTTCAATTCATCTGAAACAGGTTGAGAACTTGATGAAGATCCATCTGACCAACCAGGCCTTGAAATAATCTTTACTTCCTTGTGCAAGGTTGAGATCTCTTTACCAATGTTTTCATTGAAGTTTTTCATGCTTTCAAATCATCAGCTAGATGAGCAAGCTGAGAAAGAGTCTCTGTAGTGTTGAAGACATCTGATTGGAATTTGCCAAAATTCCTGAAGTACAACTTCTAGCTTTGTTGGTGCTCTTTCAGCTCAATATAGGAATCTCCCAGAGTGCCTATAAGTCTGTTAAATCTCTGAGCTGCATAATCTGAAGCTGCCTTCTGCTCAATAAATTTAGCTGACACTGTGTTCTCTAGTCTTTGAACTCTCAATTCAAATTGGTCTGACATTGATTGAATAGAGGAGTTCAATGTATCAAATTTAGCATTGAGGAAAGAGAACAATTCTGGTGGAATTGAGGACCTACCAGAAGAAGTGGAAGATTGGAATGTAGAGGGAAATGTGGAGGTTCAAAGTATGTGGCAAGGAAGAGGAAGGATCATCTTGAGGTGGAATAGGGATTTCAAGCTGAATGCCACCTTCAGGAGTGATATGAGGCTGGTCCTCATCCATTAGAGGCTGATCCTCTGGCAGTTGAACTTGTGCTTCTTGAACTTGAGGCTGGTCCTCATGAGGTGGAGGCTGATCCTCCTGAGTTGGTCCTTGAGCTGGAGGCTGGTCCTCTTGTGCTTGGGGCTGATCCCCTTGAACCTGAGGCTGGTCCTCCTGAGCTTGAGGGGCCTCAATCACAATTGGCCCTCTTCTAATTTGATTGCCTTCCAATCTAAATCCCATAAACTTCTGGATATTCTTAAAAGTGTAGATGTTTGACTTGGGAATGGATTGGGATTTTTCATTTTCCAATGGCACACCAAAGTGCTTGAACACTGAGGTCAGATGTGCTCCATAAGGAAGTGATCTCTTCAGGTCTGTCCTTGTTGTTTCAGCTATGATTTGATAGAGAATCACATGGAGGTTGACCTTGATGTCTTTCACCATGCAATATAGGATGAATCGCTGAATGTCTGTCAATCTATCTCTTCCACCACCTTGAGGGGTAATTATGGTGGTCAAAATGTGGTGGATGACCCTTAACACAGGTGGAAAGGTGTTTGCATTGAACCTGGTTACATAGGTCTGCTTGGGATCAGATTCATCTGCAGGAAGACCTGTCAAAATGGAGTAGGCTTCATGTAAATTGAACTCAAACTCATGGTAGTCTGCCCCTTCATGGTACTTTGAAAATGGAGGCAGCTACTGCAGTGGGCATGTCTATGGCTATTCCCTTGACTTTTGATTCATACCCTTCGTCTGTGCATGTGAGGTTCTTGTAGAACTCTCTAACCAATCTTGGATAGCAGACTTGAAATTCAGAAATGAAAGGTATCCAGGATTGAAAGGAAAAGTAGGTTTGAATCTCAGGAAGGGAGTCTGCTAGTTGGATGTCTGAAAGGTCTAGTATCCTTGGCTTCAAAATCAATTTGGCTGCACTTACGGATTCTGAGGGGATATCTGGTTGAGACTCAGAAGAAGAGGAGGGAGATGATTCCTCAGGATGGTCAGAGGAATCTCCCGAAATGTCTGGTCTAGGGTTTGAAATATTACCACCTCTGTGTGAAGTGGAGGTCCTGCCACGCTTGGAAGCCCTCAGAGGTGCAGAGGAGAGGCAGGATCGTTTCTCCTTTTTGTTCTTCTTTCCATCTGTTCAACCGGAACCTGTGCCGGAACTGGCCTTGAAGAGGCCGCTGATCTTGCGCCACGGCGGGGACCTAGCTTGCGGACCATGGTGCAAGAGGAGTGGAATTAGGAGAGGAAATGGAAGAATGGAGAGGTGATGAAGGATTGATGCGATGTAGAGAGAATTTGGAGGAATTCTTGCCGGAAAGGACTGGAAATGGGGCCGTCGGGTCGACCTGATGCCCAAAAGGGATGCAGTGGTACACTGCCCCGCAGGAACAAGAAGGGTTTAAGGTGAACCCGAAGGGTTTGAAAAGTGTCTGGCAAGAAGGCAGTGTCGACACATGAGGAAGAGTGTGTCGACCTGACTGGGGTTGTGTGTCGACACGAGAGAGGATTGTGTCGACACAGCCTTGAAAGAAATTTGAATTTTTGAGAGGAAATTTTTGAGAAATTTGGGGACATCTTTAAAATGATAAAGAATGAGAGGAATTATCATTTCAAGGATTTTTAAGAGGCCTAAAAATTCATTTGTTGTATTTTGCAAAAATTCATTACAGTTCAAGTGTTTCACACAATTTCCAACAGGATATTAGCATTCCAAGACTTGAATCAACAAAATGATAAATTGAGGGATATAATGTATCTAACAATCAACCAAAAACTACCATGTTTCTCAATTTTCAAGAATTATAGATATCATCTAGACTAAATACAATTGTGTTGAAAGTAAAACAAAACTTAAGGAACAACTTGATGAAGGAGGAAGATGATTCTTCTAAACAAATCTCCAATAATTTTCATATTTTTGTTCTTTTAACAAACTATCAAATGATATAAATCTCTTTCACTCAAGTACTAGTGCTTTTTACACACCATAGTCCCTGGATACTTAAGATTTAGTCATTGTCAAGTCTCAAAGGGGTAAATGATGACCTTTTGACATGAAAATATACGTTTTGTAGACGCCAATATTTCCAGTTACTCAGTCATCATCAAAAAGCATAGCACATAATTGCTTAAATTTTGAGGTTATTTTTCAATTTGGATCCCCTTTGAACAGAGTTAGCAATAATGCCTCATGACATACATGGCACTTCATTCATTGTGAAGGTGTGCAGTTTCTCAGCACAAATGCCATTGCTCTGTTGGATTTCACAAGATTTTGGAGAGTTTGTGAGATAGAATTCAAATGCATCCAGTCATCAGTTGCAAACAAGGAAATGTTTTAAGTTCAAGACACAAATTTCATTTAGTTTAGGAAGAGATCTGAATTTCTGTGGATTGAGAGACATAGTTGTAAGGTGAAAAAAATATATAATATATCACTCAAGGTTCATTTGTGACTCTAGACTTTAGAATGAGGACATCATGCAAGGAATTGATGAAATGCAAGAAGGGTTTTGAAATTTGCAAAAAGATGACTTGTGAATTTTCTAGCTCCCCCTGAGATGATGATTTCAACCATTTTCATCAAAATAAAGATATGCAATTTTGAAATCAGAAAGAGATTTTTTCTTGGACAACAAAGACTTCCCCTCAACAACTGTATATCCATTTCTTGGTACTTGGCGGAGACACATACTCTCGCATAGTGAAAGTGTCCAGACAAGCATAACTTCTCCTTCTCCAAGTCACCATTGATATACCAGAGATTTCAATACAATAAGAGTTGAAGAATTCATTAGCAAAAAGAAGTGGAAGTTAAAACTGTGCAAGTTTTGAAATCAGAAAAGAATTTTTCCTTTGAACAATAAAAGCCCCCTCAATTATTGCATATTGACTTCTTAGTACTTGGCGGAGATATGTTCTCACGCATAGTGAAAGTGTCCAGACAAGCATAACCTGTCCTTCTCCAAGTCACTATTTGATATACCAAGAAGTTTCAACACAATCAGAAGTGGAGAATTTATTGTAAAAAGGAAATGGAATTGAAAATGAGAGTGACATGAGCAATGTAGCTTGAGGAAGCAAAGAGTTATGAAATGCAAAGAACTCCCCCTTAGACAATGCATAGCACTTAACCCAAACCTTAAGAGAGATCAAAAAGATGGACATTTACAAAGACCAAGTTCTCTCCTTAGTGATGAGAATCTGTTTTCAGGAAGGGGTTTAGTGAATATGTCTGCAATTTGTTTTTCAGTTTCAATAAAATGGAGTTCAAAAGATTTCTTTGCAACCTCTCTCTCAAGAAATGATGCTAATTTCAATGTGTTTTGTTCTGGAGTGATGAATGGGGTTCTTAGACAAATTTATGGCACTAGTGTTATCACATAGGATGGGTACACACCCTAAATCTTGGTTGTAATCAAGAAGTTGATGTTTCACCCAGAGAATCTGAGTTCCACATCTACCTGCTGCAACATATTCAGCTTCTGCAGTTGACAGAGCAACTGAATGTTGCTTCTTAGAAGCCCAAGAAATAAGGCACCCACCTAGAAATACACACAAGCCACTTGTGCTTTTTCTATCTAACTTACACCCAGCATAATCAGCATCACAGTAGGCAAACAATTCTAACTTGCAACCAGCAGGATACCAAATTCCTAAGTCACATGTTCCAACAAGATATTTAAAAATTCTTTTCACAGCAAGCATATGACTTCTTTAGGATTAGATTGGAATCTAGCACATAAGCACACACAAAACTGAATGTCAGGTCTAGAAGTAGTAAGGTAGAGCAGAGAGCCAATCATACCTCTGTAGGTCTTTGGATCTACTGACTTACCAGATGGGTCTTCTTCTAGCTTAGCATTTATTGCAATGGGTGTGCTTGAATGTTTAAGGTTTTGATAGTCAAACCTTTTCAGTAGCTCCTTGACATATTTGGTTTGACTGATGAAGATTCCTTCATTCGTTTGGTTAACCTACAATCCCAAAAAGAATGTTAAATCTCCCATTAAGCTCATTTCAAATTCATTCTTCATTTGATTTGAAAATTCAGTGCAAAGGCCTTTATTGGTGGAGCCAAAAATTATGTCATCAACATAAATTTGGACCACAATTATTTGATTTTTTACTATTTTTGTGAACAATGTTTGATCAACATTACCTTTAGAATATTCTTTTTCAAGTAAAAAGGAACTCAAACGATCATACCAAGCTCTTGGAGCTTGTTTAAGACCATAGAGTGGCTTATTAAGCTTGAAAACATGGTTAGGATATTTTTCATTATCAAATCCAGGAGGTTGTTCAACAAACACATTTTCCTTTATATATCCATTTAGAAATGCACTTTTACATCCATTTGAAAGACTTTGAATTTCATGGAGGATGCAAAAGCAAGGAAAATTCTCACAGCTTCTAGTCTAGCTATAGGGGCATAAGATTCTTCAAAGTCAATTCCAAATTCTTGGTTATACCCCTTTGCAACCAGCCTAGCTTTGTTTCTTATTACTTGACCAGCTTCATTCATTTATTTCTGAAAACCCATCTAGTGCCAATCACTGTTTGGTCACTAGGTAGGCACTAATTCCCACACTTGATTTCTTTCAAATTGATGAAGTTCATCATGCATAGCATTAATCCAATCAGAACTGGATAAGGCTTCATCAATTGACTTGGGTTCAATTTGGGAAATTAGAGCTAGTGAGTCTTCTTCAATGTTTTGCAAAAAGGATGATCTGGTCCTAACTCTATCATTTAGATTGCCAACTACACTGTCTAATGGGTGATCTCTTAGAAATCGAGGTTCAGAAATTACCTGTTGAGAAGTCCCCACTTCTGAATCAATATTACCTGAACCATTTGAGAGATGGTGAGTTGTTGTTCAGGTTTTCTTCAATGTTGTTAATCTCCTCAACGGTTGGTGAAGAATCCACAATGAGGTCATCCTCTTCATTGTCTTGTTTTTCCCTGCAAGATTTAGAATCATTAGTGGAAAAGGAATTTTCATCAAAAATAACATGTGGAGATTCTTCAACAGTTTTGGTTTTTAATATGTACACTTTGAAAGCCTTGACACTTCAGAATAGCAAGGAAGATAGCTTCCTGACTCTTAGCATCAAACTTGTCAAGGTTTTCTTTGTTATTATTGTGTACATAGCATTTGCACCCAAAGATTTTAAAATAGGAAACAGTTGGCTTTTTGTTTTTCAATAATTCATAGGGGGTTTTCTTGATTTTTGGTCTGACCAATGCTCTATTGAGTATGTGGTTTGCTGTGTTCACAGCTTCAGCCCAGAAGGATTTGGGCAAGTTACTCTCAAGAAGCATGGTTCTAGCCATTTCCACAAGAGTTCTGTTCTTTCTTTCCACAACTCATTTTGTTCTGGAGTTCTTGGTGAAGAAAACTTGTGGAATATCTGAAATTCAGCACAAAAATCAGAAAAGGATGTGTTTTCAAATTCACCCCCATGATCAGTTAAGATATTTTTGATTTTATATGGATAAGTGGTTAAGACAGTGGTACAAAAGTTCCTGAATTCAAGGCATGCATCACTTTGTGGGATAGAAAGATAACCCAAGTAAATCTAGTAAAGTCATCAATGATTACAAACCCATATCTTTTGCCACTTAGGCTTAGAACTCTTGTTGGCCCAAAGAGGTCCATGTGAAGAAGTTCTAGTGGCTTAGATGTGAGTACATCATTGAAGACTTTAAAGGATTTCCTAGTTTGTTTTCCTTTAGCACAGGTCCCACAAATTGACCTTCAACACTAGAAAAAGATTCAGGAAGACCTTTAACCAAATTCAATCTTAATAACTTATCCATTGTTCTGAAACTTGCATGGCCAAGTCTTTTGTGCCAAGTCCATGCAATTTCATCTTTATTTGCAACAAAACAAAGATTTTCAGAAAAGTTTTTATTAAGGTTGATCATTTAGACATTGTTTTCTTTTACCAAAGAATTTGATTTTATCAATTGATGAATCTATTATCTTGCAAAAATCAGATTCAAACACAACTTTGTGACCTTTGTCACATAGTTGGCTAATACTGAGCAAATTATAATCAAGTCCATCAACTAACAAAACATTATCTACTGAATTTGAAGAAGTTTGACCAACCTTACTAGATCCAATGATCTTTCCTTTATTTTTACCTCCAAAGGTGACTGACCCTCCCTCCTTTTCAATTAGACAGGAAAATTTGGCTCTATCTCCAGTCATGTGTCGTGAACACCCACTATCAAGAAACCAAACATTGGTGTTGGGTGCACGACCTTCCTGCACAAAGATCAATGGAGAGAAGATTTTGGTACCCAACAGAGTTGGGACCATCAGTATGATTTAGCAAAGACATCAAATCCTTTCTCACCCAAATTTGATTTGTTTTAGATTTTGTTTTGTTACTTTGGTGTTTTCAGCCTTTTTCTGTTTGTTCTTTCTCTTGGAGTGAAAGCACCAAGATCTTTGTTTTTGGTAGGAGGGGAGTTTTCATTTGGAAATTTGATTTCAGAGGAGGAGAAGGAATCCATGAATTATGTTGGTACGTCCAGAAATTTGGATAAGGGTATTGAGGATAATACCAACAAGGATTTTCATACCATTGGTTCCAAGAATAATCCATTTTCTTGAAGAGTTGTCTTAGAGGTCCAAGGTTTTTCATGGATTATTTCTTTTCCCTTTTTCTTATTTTTCAGATTTTTATTTGAATTTTGGTTGAGTTGTTTATGGTTTTTGGTGTTGAACAGGTCGACCTGTCAGGGGACTGTGTCGACCTGACAGTCTTCTTTGTTTTTGGTTTTTGATTTGTTTTGAGTTTTGTTTGGGGTTTTGTTTGCTGTTTGTTGGATTTCAGTGTTTTCCAGATTAGGACCCTTAACAAATTTAATCAATGGTGCTTTTCCCTTTTTCTCACCAGATTTATCTTTTGTTGGTTTCTTTTGTTGAATCCTAATCCATGAGATGTGGTTGTCATGTTGGATCCTAGCAATGCCTCTAGGTATCTTGGCCTTTTGTGAAGGTTTGGATAACCTCCTCCCTTTCCTTTAGCTGGTTTCTAAGAACTTCAATTTCTTCAATTTTCCGTTGTTTTTCTGTGTTTTTCAATTTCCAGCTTTTCATTTAAGTTTCTGAATTCTTGGGAGGCCTTTTGAGAGGCAAGTTTCAGTTCATCAATTTGATTTAGGAGATTCTCTTTTCTTCAAGCAGGTCTGTTACTTCAGATTCCAGTACAGATTCTATTATTTGAAGATTGATTATGGTAGAGATTTTCAATTTTCTTTTTGATGTGTTGTTGTTTTCTTTTCTCATTCAGAATATCTTTCACTAATTCTGCATACACATCCTGCCAATCTTCAACACTATAATCTTCAAAGGAAGTATTTACCTTTCCATCTATGCTGTTGGCCATGAAGCAAATTTCCTCACTCTCTGAGCTTGAGGACTTCTTCTCTTCTTCTTCCTCACTTGTGTCTTCGTCAGACCAAGTGGCCACCATGGCCTTTGGCTCTTATATTTCTGCAATCTCTTGTGCTTTTCCTTTTTGTTCTCAGGACACTCTCCCTTCATGTGTCCTGGCTTGTTGCACCTGTAACAGATAACATTCTCATCAGGTTTATGATTCTTATTGAAATTGGAAGAGGAAATATTCTTCTTACCTGAGGGAAATTTCTTTTTCCCAGTCATTTTCCCTTTCTATATTTCAAAAATTTCTTGAATTGTCTGGTCATGAGGGCAATCTCATCCTCATTCGACTCAGATTCTTCAGAACTTGTTTTATCCTGATTTTTATCTTTGTTGCTTGAAGAAGCTTTGAGTGCTATAGGCTTGGTCTTAATGATGTGTTCTTCATTTCTTTTTAAATTTATTTCATATGTCATTAAAGATCCAATCAATTCATCCAAAGAGATTTTGGACAAATCTTTTGAATCTTCAATAACAGTGGCCTTGGTATGCCAAAGTGAAGAAAGTGAACGCAAAATCTTTCTTACCAAGTCTGCATCAGTATACTCCTTACCCAAAGCCTTGAGTCCATTGACTATCACCATGAATCTGGCAAACATTTCAGAAATAGATTCATTAGATTTCATCAGAAGGCTTCAGGAAAAGGACAGAACCAAGCCATTAAGGGAGATGGTAAAGAAAGGTGAAGGGCGGACTAATGCTTCAATAGTGTCGGGGGAGAATTGGAGAAGAAGGGTGGAGATAAGGAAATAAAATCAAAATTATGGACAATGAAGGATGAAACGAAATGACTAGGAGGCCGAGAAAACTCTGGCCAAGCTCCTTTGTTAAATGGCTAGACTTATGATCTCAATTTTTCACCAAATCTAAGCAACTGTCGCTTGGTGGTGGCTGCTAATGCTGGTGGTACTTCTGCATGAGACTGCGATACGTCTTCCTCGCTAAACAAGCGGTTGACTGCAGAGATAAGATCTTCCAACTCTGGTTCTTCCGTCTCAGCTTCTGGTTCATTAAATAATAGATTAACTGCTGAAATCAAATCTTCAAGATCTTGTGCTTCTGTATCTGTCTCGGCCCTCTTCTTCTTGTTGGGCCGCTGAGCTTCTAAGTCTTGGTATGCTGACCTTGGTGCCTCTTCCACTGTGGTGTTGTACCCAGGCTGCACAGGCCCTCTGACAAAATGGTCATACATGTCCAGGTGAGTGGGCCATGGTCTGACTGGGAAGAGGATGAGAATGCGTCCCATTCTGAGTATCCTAGACCATTTTGTGAATTCTTTGTGCTAGTCACTATTTTGGTTCTACCTTGGAGATGAGCACCCAACCATTTCTGTTTGGTAGCCGAGCCTAAACATGATTTTCCAACCTTTTGCATTTGTGGACACATCCTTCTTAACGGTTACCACAGATGGGGACCCGATGGGCGTTTAGAAAAGAATGTATAAGCCCAGGGATAGTTGACATCGAGCACTGAAATGATGGGCTTATTGGATGGCCAGACTGATGGCAATACTTTCTCAACAGCTTCCACTGTGTGGGTCATTACTACGCTTTTACTTTGACTATCCGCCCTTGGAAGGGGAATTTCAAACACTAATGTGACGTGGAAGGCACTGCCCCTAATGACTCAATCCACGGGCGCCCTAAGATGGCCTTGTAGGTGTGATCGATATTCAACACATAAAACTCAACTGTCATGACAAGTGGCCCCAACTCTGCTTGTAAAGCGATAACCCTATGGCAAGCCTGCCAGGGAATTGTCATAGGCAGCTATGGTGGTGGGGGGGGTAGGCTGCAATGACGCTCTGAGATGTTGCAGGCTCTTAAGGTGCTTAGTGGACATACATTGATGGAAGCTTCCGTATCCACTAATGCTACATCAATGGCCACTTATTTATTGTGAGTGTCACACCTGGCTTTAGGGGCAGCTAACTCACCATCAGAGAAAGTAATTGGGGTCCCCTGTTCACAATAGAAAGCACAGAAGGCAGATTGTCAGGGTTCATGTCTTCACTGACCATGACCCTTGCAGAAGGCCCTTAGGGCATTTTGATGAGTTTGTGACCTTTTGATTAGCTCGAGGATAGAGATCTTGGCAGGAGTTTGATCCAAATGTTTCAGGATGTCATATTGGGTCCCCGAGACGGATCTATCTCTTCCATGTCTTGCTACTGTGGGTGCTGGATTGTGGTGCCGGTTGACCTGGCATAGATACGGATGCATTTGGGTACATCCGATGGAACATTCGCCCGCTCCGTAAGGCGAGGTTATGGTGGAGTGGAGAAGGTGAGGTGTCAAGGATGGAGGGGTTGGCTAGTAATGGTGTTGGCATAGGGGATAGAGGGATGTTGCTGGGTGAGGGGATGATGGATGATATGACGGGGGAGTTGTAAGATGGCGAGGTGATGGTGGCAATAGTGGGTGCAAAGGAGGGAGGCCCAGTGGATGTAGGCGTGGTGGCAGGGGGTGTGATATGGGAAATAACCAAAAGCTGTCCCACTTCGTGTTCATCGTCGAAGGCCCATTGAGCTTCTGGTGGTGGGTGGTGGATGACTGGGTTAACATGCGCGGGTGGAGGAGGTGGTGGAGCAGGTTGGGGGTTTGGAGCAGCGGGGTGTTGAGGCATGGGGTTGCGGATTATGCCAAGGTATTTGTCGGCTGCTGCAGCTGCTGTTGTGTTGCTGTTGCTGGTACTTTGTTGAAGGGTTGGAACTGTTGTTGTTGTGTTGTTGTTGTTGTGTTGTTGTTGTTGTTGTTGTTGTTGTAGCTGCTGTCGCTTTGCTGTTGCTGCTATTGCCTCTGACCCTGTTGTCGCTTAATGTCTGGATTAGCCTCTTCATTTCTGCCCAGTCAATCTGATTTGCTCATGAAGATCATATATATGTCCCGGAATTGGAAGCAATCCGACACATTGTGGCCCACGGATGGCGATGGTAAACACAATACTTCATTTGGTCCGCCGCCATATTCCAATTTGCCTTCTCAGGAGGGAGTCTAAGGGCATTCAAGGACATGAGGGTGAAGGATCGAAGTAAATGTGTGGAAAATATCTAGAAGGGGGGGATGAATAGATCTTAGCCACTTTTGCGGAAGCTTAAGCAATTTGAAAAATATTTAGAATCAGAGGCAATGTTATCAGTGAAAAACTATAGATCTGATTAGATTTGAGTGAGTTGAAAAACTTAGATGTGAAGCAAGTTGATTGAGTGAATTAAATACGGATCCTATGCAAGCATCTAGCGAATGAATCAATCAAACCACAGAAGACAAATGCACAAGGATTTTTGGTGGTTCGGAAATCACCCATGTGATTCCTACATCCACCCCTCACAACCCGTGAGGCTTCACTAACACAACTGGGCTACACACCCAAAGGAGTCTGACAACTCCAACACTTAGAGCATACAACTCACACAACTCTAGAGCAAGACTACTCTAGAAACACAGAGCAAGACTGCTCAACCAACCCTGAGCTTAACAACTCAAACTGAGCTCGACGGCTCAACACCCTGAGCACAATGCTCACACTAAGACTGCTAGACACCAACTTAAGACTAAGATCTCTAGCAAAGATCTAGTCAAAGTTTGAGAACTCTAAAGAGAGTTAGCAGAAGTACTTGCATAATCCCAAAGATATCTCAGAAGAATAGAAGAGAAATTAAGTTGAATTGAAAGTTTTCGTTCTCAGTGTACTCCCTTGTAGAGGCTTGAATTGGGAAGAAGCATGTGAAGCTTGAACTCCAAAACGATGCTCTGCAATTGAGAAGTTGGATCTTCCTCGAATTCTTCACCAATGAAGTCTTCTACAGGATCTGCCTCCTTGGAATGCTTCGAGGAATCTTCAGGGCTCAAATTCAATTCCCACACCTTGAATTGGTGGGAATTGGTCTTCTAGAAGCAATTGGAGAGCAGAGGAAGGAGACACGAGCTCTTCTGGCTGCCAGGAGCTTCTTGGAGGCTCTGAGAGAGTTTGGTCCGTTGTCTCTTGTGAAGGCAGGCCAAAAAAGAACCTTTTATACCCTTAGGATTCCAAAGATACCCTTTTGGGGTACAAGGGCACGCTTTCCTAGACAGATTCTGATCGCCCTAGGAGGACACGTGGCAGCCATCAACTTTTAGGATGAAAAGTTTCCGTAGTGTGTCGACCTGCCCTGGTGGTAGTGTCGACACATGTCCAGAATATGTAGAAGGCTGTTCTGGGAGGAAGGTCCCGTGTCGACCTGCTCTGGAGTGTGTCGACCTGCTTTCCTGATCCTCAAATGGCTGTTCTGGGAGGAAGGTCCCGTGTCGACCTGCTCTGGAGTGTGTCGACCTGCTTTCCTGATTCCTCAAACTGGCTGTTCTGGGAACTGGGTCTAGTGTCGACCTGCTCTATGAGTGTGTCGACCTGGGTAGGCTTGATTTCTGAAAAACTGCCACTCGTGTCGACACACTATTGACATGTGTCGACACAGTCTCAACATTCTTATGCATTTTGTCTTTAAATCTGTGTTGTTGTGTCGACACCATTGATGAGTGTGTCGACACATCTTCTGCATAAAAATGTTTGTACCTAAAAAATAAACACATATATCATTAGTTAAATGATTTATCATGACTATAAATGATAAATGTGATTTGAAAAATATTTTTTTAATATGAACCTCAGGTATGATGTTTTTGACATGTTTCAATTAAATTGCTTTAAGAACACTTCTTGTCATCATCAAAATAGGAGGGAAATGATATGAATTTACATTCAACCCAACAGAGGGCTGCAAAGACATCGGCCAAAGACTCGGGCAGAGGAGGATATTGGGCTCTCTTGGGTCTGTTGGGGTTTCTGGGGGCATAGCCATTCTGAGGTGGAGGACCTGAGAGTATTGGCGCTGGTCTTGTGGAGGGTTCTGATCTTAAGGAGGTTGTTGCCTGTTGTTATTCCACGGCTGCTGAGATTGCTGAGTGAAAGGAGACCTACCTGCCAGGCCTTGGGGGTTTCTTACTGCACCTAATTGCGCATTGGTTTGGATCCCCTCGGTGACTGGGCCTTGAGGCTTCTTGGTGTTGCGGGATTTAGGGGTCTCAAACATAGAGTGCATATATAGGCGAGTCCTTAAGTTGGGTTTGAATGAAACGGGCTCGGCTATATAGTTGGTGCATAGTAGTAATGTCATTCATGGCTAAGATGGCTCGGTAGGTTGGGGTAGAATTGGAGATTAATAGCTTGACTTTCTCCTCCTCCGGCATGGGGCAACGGACCTTGGCAGCCAATGAGCGCCACCGGTCGGCATAGGTTGAGAACTCCTCCTCAGGCTTCATCTTTTTAGCTACCAGATCCACAAAGGAGTATTCAGGTCCAACCCGATCTTGGAACTGCTGTAAAAACCTCTCTTGGACAATTTGGAAATCCTCGGCTTCTTCAGGTGGTAAGGAATAGAACCATTCTAGGGCCGGACCATCTAATGATTTTCTGAACAAGTATGCCATGAGGTGGCGGTCATACTTGTGCGGTGCAGATTCATAAACAAAATCTTTTAAATGAACATATGGGTCTCCTACCCCAGAGTACCGCCGATAAACAGGGAGCTCCGACTGGGGTGGTACCGGAGGTATTGGAATGACGGGAGAGCAATGTCGGCTACCTTCCGAGGGTCAATTTGCCTCCTGAGGTCGTGAAGCTCCTTTTTCATAGTTGCCCACTCCACAAAGAAGTCGGAGGGGGTTTGGACATGGTGCGTAGAGACAATGGAGCGAGGTTGCTCAAAAGAACGGGACCTCTCACGGGGGAGGGGAGCAGGTTCGACTGTATAATATGTTGAAGTTGGAGGGGATCGAGGCCGGACCTCTCGTGCTGGAAGGTAGCTCGGTTCCAAGAAATGGATGGCCCGAGGACGGAGGGTGTAGGATCTGCCCCTGAGGAAGGAAGGTGGGGTGCTGAGGCAACATGGGCGGAGGAATCTGCCGGTCGGACTGAATTCTGACCCGAGGGGGATAGAGGTCGCTTCCCCTTGGCAGCGGCTAGAAATTCGCGGACTTGGTCCGGAGTGAGATGCGGGAGAAGCTGACTGAATTGCGAATGGGGGTCATCTCCCCCTGGAGGAGAAGGAGGATAGGATTGACTCCCGATGACGAGGGGAGGTTGGATATGCCCCGGGAGTATGGCCGTAGAGGGTTGGGCCACATCCTCGAGGAGCCCGATGGGCAGGACATCGTCGGCAAGGACCCAGAATTGGTCCATGTCGAATAAGGGATTATGATAGAATACAAGAATTGGAGGGGATTGACTCGATCTCCCTAAACAATGACGCATGCACCCCCAAAAAAATAGGGGGGTGAAACTGACAACACCTAGACTCTAACACAGCAAGAAAGACTGAGAGGAGGAGGGATCAACCGAAGCACTCAAGTTGTCATGATTAATGAGCAAATTTCTTAAAGTTCGCACTTGACCTTTAAATGAATTGATTAAGGGGATATCACTCAGCCAAGTGGACCCTAATAGGAATGGACTCGAGTCCTCCGATGTATCTAAGGGTGGTACACACTCACATGCGAGGGGTGGCTCGGACTAATGGTGCAACGGGTACATCCGGCCCGGTGAACCGCAATGTGCGTACGGTCATGAAGACATACGGAGGTCCTCGGACGGTGGGCCCGAGTCAGGCTATGAGTGCTCGTAGGTGAGAGGGCTCACTCGACCAAGGGGGAACCTGAACAAATGGGATGAATAGTGTATGTAAGGGGCCTAAGTGCCCAAAAATGTATGCAAGAGTAACAAATGAAAACCAAACAGGGTGACAAACAAGCACTCGGGCAGAGTCGCGACGGCCGTGTACACCGCGACCCTATCGCGACAGGGGGCCTACCGCGATAAGAACAGAAGCCCGAGAACAAAGTAAGTCACAAACCAGACTCAAACAGACTACCCTAACAGATGATGAAGGCACAAAAACACTAAATTAATACAGGATGGATCAGGAAGCACTCAGAAACCGATTTATGGATCAAAACATTAAGATACAAAGCGTACCTATTGACGTGATGCTTATACTCGACGTGACCTTGTCGCGACCTCTCGCTACGCCGCGACAGACCCCGAAAACTTACAAATGAAAAGAAAAGGAAAACACGAACCCTAACAGGATTCTAACATCCAAAAACACGACAATACATGGCACAGAGACATGAAGCAGGGATGCATGATCTCATAGAAGCAGGATAAGGCAGATATGAGAAGAAAACACTGACCTGTTATCGCGTCCTTGTCGGGTGCCGCGATCGTATCGCGTCACCGCTATATGCCGCGACACGAACCGAGGGACAAAAAAGCAGGAAACAAAGAACAAAAGACTAATAGGGCATTAAAAGGACAAGAAAGGAAGAAAACATGGCAAGCAGGCAAACTAAATCCACAAGGGCAGCACTGAAGGTCCCACCGTGATCGCCAAAAGGTGTAATCACGGGGATTGTGCCCCCCCCCCCCCTCAACACGCAAACACGTATTAAATCTAATGGCATGGAAAATAGGATGTGATCGCCACCTAGAAAGTTGCCTAATGAGTAGAAAATGTGAGAGGCTAACTATTCTAGGAAAATGGGAGAGAATGGAGGTGGACTTGGCGTCGCGGCAGTCTCACCTGCCGCGATGGTGCTGGTAACGCGTCGCTTTACCCGGACGCGTTCTCTATTGTGCAGGAGATTGATGGTTGGACCTTCTTCCTGTCCTTCAGCCGGCCGGAGAACAAGAGCTCCTCGTGGAAACAAGTTTAGATGCCTGCCAAAACAAAGAAGAAACAACGAAAGCCCTATTAGAATGAGTTAAGAGTAGTATCCATTCAAAAATGAGAAGAAGGGAAAGAGCATGGTGGGAACGAACCTGGGGGTGGCTTTTTAAACCCCTTGGGTGTGTGGAAACGTGGGAAAGAAAGTGGTATGCAACCTATCTAGAAATAACATAAAATGCATGAGGGAATAGAGGGAATGGGAAGGAGAGGAGAATGAGCCCCATGAGGGTGACTCCCTGGCGTGGATGCAGTCCCGAATGTCATGCAACGGCTTCTGGAAAGGGTTGGAGTCGCCGTCCTACGCTCCACGCTCCATGGATGATGAAATGAGCAAGCTTTTGTAGAGTGGAATGTGAGGGAAAGAGTGGAAATGGGAGGGCTACGAGGCTAAGTATAACTCAGTGGAGAATTCGGCAGCCCTTCGGGGTGAAAATCAGAGCTCTCCTGTCCATGAAGTGGGGGCCTTGCTTTTATAAGCCTTTGAGTGAGAATATCTCATTAAAATGGATAATAAGTGAAATGGGAGATAAATGCCAATGAAAATCGCATGGGAGAGTCCTTGGGATCTCCAAGAGAGTCCCTAGGGCCCAAATCTCGCCCAAGGGGTTGAGATAATCCCTGAAGATAAAAATAAACCCATGGGAGGATAAATAGGAGTTGGTTTGCGGAGGCCTGTATGCGCAGCTGCTGTCGTGGCGCATCGTAGTGCCACGACAGAGAGATGCGACGGGGCGGGGTGTCGCTACAGTATGCCCACATGCATGGATGTGCATGGGCTGTCGCGGCGGCCCGTAGCGACTCGACACTGAGACGCGGCGCTATGATACTACGCGTCAAGGAAATCAATTATCTGTGAATTATCAGCCAATCATGTGAAAGGATAATGGTTATTTAGGCCTAAGGACTCTCAAAGTGATAATGGACGGGATTTCAAGGCAATTTGAGTTGTTAATGGGCTCAAAACAAGGCTAATGATGGGTTCAAGGTGAGTGACCAACTAGGGGCTCACTAAGATAACAAGAAATACGGTTCAACTCATTAGTCAGAATCGGGTGTCTACAGTCACCAACATATGCAAGTTGGAGAAGATATTTTTGCCTGCATTCTTCAATTCAATTGAGCATTTGCTCATACATCTACCATATGAAGCTAAAGTCTGAGGGCCAGTACAATATAGATGGATGTATCCATTTGAGAGGTATATGTGAATATTAACTTTTTTCTTCTTAGAATTGCACCCTATGTATGATATGTTTGCCATTTGTCTTGTACATTATTGATGTAGGTGTATGCATGACCTCAAAATGAAAGTCCAAAATAAAGCAAAAGTGGAGGGTTCTATTACTGAGGCATATATTACGGAAGAAATCTCGAACTTTTGTTGGATGTACTTTGAAGCAAACTTACAAACTCGTCGTACTCAACCTCCACATAATGATGAGGGGGGGGGGGATTTGTGTTCAGATAGACTCTCCATATTTAATCATCCTGAACATGTGTTTGAATGTTCTTCAACTTGCATGCTCAATGACAGTGAGTTATGCACTGCAGAGATATATATTCTTTTAAATTGTGCTGAGCTTGAGTGTTATGTTGAGTAAGTCCTGAACCCACAATTTATTGTGTATATAACTTCTTTGCCCTTCTTCTAGATATTGAAGGTGGTCTTCCATTCATATTGTAGACAATTTGATTCAAAAATAATTCAAAAAAATCCACATCTCAGTGATTATGAGGTTGAAAAAGAACGAGAGAAGATTGCCTTATGGCTAAAAAAATGCGTAAGTGTACACGCTCAAAGAGTACGAAAGATAAGTTATGTCCACCTTTTAACTAGTCTTCTCTATACATAGGTTGAACAAGGTTTAATTACTGATGAAAGAGTTCATCAAATAGTCTATGGCCCATCGAAAATCATACAGAACTGCCCTGGATTTATTGTGAATGGCTACAGATTTCACACAAGAGACTACGGGCAGAGTAAGTCTACCATGAACATCGGTGTATGTGTTAAAGGAAGTATGTACAATGAAAATGAATATGACCGCTATGGTATTTTAGAGGAGATCTTACCGTTGCAATGTCTAGGACAAGACAATCATAAATTCTTGTCAAGAGTCATTGGTTTGATCTGAATTCCATTCGAAATGACACAACGCATGGGATTGTCGAGCTTAAACATAAGTCCAAATTGAATACTTATGAGCCGTTAATTTTAGCCACACAAGCCCAGCAAATGTACTATACAAGCTATCCATCATCTACGAACAAAGAACGAAATGATTGGTGGGTAGTTTGCAGAGTTAGATCAAGACTATTCTCTCATTATGAATTGGACATGACTGATTAGACACCTGAAGAGGTCAACGTTGAATTCTTTCAATCAGACTTGGTTGATGATGTAGAATTGACAGCTCATACTGGAGTAGACGAATCTGAAGAGCCAATTTGCTTGTTTAAAGGAAATGAGGTCGAAGAAGTCAACCCACATGAGATAAAAGGGTGTAGTAGAAGACAAATATATATTGATGTGGTTAGGTGTCGAGTGAAGATTCTGATGAGGAGGAGGAACAACCAGCGATGAATGTGAAGATGATGATGAAGATGGGGCTGAATTAGATATATCGTCATCATCTAAGGAGGAAATGGATATCGTTTAAAAATGGGTAGATTTTTTTTCACATCTGTTTAGTATTTATAAATGTCCACTTTCAATAAAAGCAATTGACTAATGAACATGAATTTTGATGTTCCCTATGAAGATATGGTGCGTGGAGCATGATCGGGCTCTAGTTATGGGAGAAGGTTTAGTAGTGGGAGGGGTTCTTCTACGGCTCGGGTATGTATATTTAAAGTTGTATTTTTCTTTGTGCATTATTTATATATATTATTTATGCCATTTAAATTGTTACAGCTTCGAGTCCTTCTGTGCCTTCTCCTCTGGCAGCAGGTAAGCCTTATTTTGAAGTTGTAAGTAATTGTATATTACTTATATATTTTGTTCTTTATTTCTCATTCTAACAGGATCGAGTCCTCCTACGCCTCCTATGCTTCCTACCCTTGCAATAGGTATGTATATTTAAAGTTGTAATTCCTTTGTGCATTGATTTATACATATTATTTATGCCATTAAAATTCTTACAAGCTCGGGTCCGTCTACGTCTCCTCCTCCTAGGGTAGCAGGTGCTGTCAGTCTGTAGGAGGGGGGAGGCAGTTTTATGATGGCACTCTACGGGAGGTGTGGATAAATGGGTACATAATAAATTTTAATGTATCTTATATTAAGGGTAGTTATTTAGTTCATAAATTTATTATAATAAGTTACATAATTACAGGGATAAAATAGAGCTCGCCCAGGCATCTCAGTTCATCAAAAGATCAATCTAGGGACACTTTCCTGGGCCTATTCATAGATTCAACGATTTCCCGATGGACATCCAGAAGTTGTTGTATCAGATGTTCATAGTATGTATTTTCTTAATATAATCTATTTATTTTATTACTCCTACATTCAGTAAACTAACTCTTATCTGTACAGAGCAATCATCGATTCACGTGTCCTTCAGACGAGGCACGGTCTCGATCAGAATGGACGACCACCGCCTGGTCAAATTTTAAATATATGTTGTATAATGCGAGAAAAAACACATGGAGAATTTGTCAGAGTCCAGACCCGACTCTTTAGAGGGAGCACGCACCGACATGGATGAGGAGAGACTACTGGCAAGGTCTGTGCAACATATGGGCCGAGGAGAGATGGAAAGAAACATTCACAACAATGAAAGTGAATCGGGCCGCCAATCTAGAGGCCAATAAGCATACAAGTGGGTTTGTCTCCTTTGTGACCCATCAATCCAGATTGGTAAGTCATATGCCCATTTGTGATATATTTTATTTATATAGGTACTCATTTATGCAACGTTTTTCTGTGAAATAGGAAAAGGAACTAAAACGACCTCCGACATTTCAGGAGGTGTTTGATAAGGCTCATAAGAAGAAGGGGACAGATCAATACATTAGCGACATAGCTCGAGAGGTTGTAGTAAGTATTTATAGTCCATTCACTATTTATTTTTTCTCATTACAAATTAATATTAAATTGATAATTTTATTTTTTACAGGAGTCGTATAGTTAGCAGATGACAGACAAGTACGTCGGGGAGGAGGAGCAGCCGCAGTTACATCCTGAGGTATGGATTGCAGCATCTGGTGCCCCAAATTAAGGCCATGTGTATGGTTGGGCACAGTATGGACATGAGTAGGGTGTTATCTGGGGTCTCGAGTTCAGGCTCATAGGCGACTAGTGCAGAGATACCAGTCCACCACAGTAATTAAAACGAGTAACCATGAGCCACACTGGCCAACCACCAACAAAAGGCAACAGGACTGGTAGCCAAGGGCCAGTCCACCACACACTGTAGTAATCAAACACCACAGAGAACTATCCACAAAAAAGTAAAAACACAATGAGTGGAGGATCACACACACGATCCCCACGGAGCACAGCTCCACAACAACACCTGAAGCACCGACACACAATGTACCACAACAACCAGCTACCCACGAAGGGTACGGGTACCTGAAACTGAAAGGCACCACAACTAAACCACAATCGTAATTACACCACTGGAACTGTACACAACGAATGACAAAGACCATAATCGGAGAGTCACCACTCACAACCTCAACTATTAGAAAGCTCGAGTTAGAAGGAACAACGCCACCACGTGGGTAAAGACTACTGGTTCATGAGGCCAGTATCCAACGCGGACAACACAACACAAGAACTACCTCTCAGTCTCGCAGTCAAGGACAGAAGGTCCAACTGCCGCCCCATAACCACACTGCATAGGCCAAAGAACTGTGGAGACCAACCAACACCACTCTGCTCACAACCACCACACTGCATACCCATGTCTGGCACCTTTAGAGACTCTGGCTTGAGCTCCCTAAAGTGAGGCACTGGAAACAAAGGACTAGCTGGGGACCAGTACATCTACTGGTGTTCGTCCCCCAACCATGAGCATGCTACAAGCAACCAAACACACCCACAACACACTAGTCGCTGCCCCATTGTCATCTTTCCCTCAACCGGACAAGCTAATCAACAAACACACGAGTGAGGGTGTCCAAGAAGACGACACAGACCTCTACGTACACACAGTGTAATGACCCGACCTCCCAGACCCCCACCAAAGATCCCAAAGTTTGCGCCGCCACCCACGGGTCCGAAGACCTAGAAGGGTTAGAAGAATAGTCTAGTGAGATATGTACTGAATTTAAATAACTATAACAATATAACAACTGTAAAATGTGTCTCAAGTAAAAGCACGGGTATAAGAAGAAAAGTGCAATCCTTAAGGGGCATACCCCGAGAACTTGCAAAGCACAACTCTCAACTCACTCAGGTACAAGAGCTCACAACACTCGCTCTCACTGCTGCTGACAACACACGGCACCAAAGCCACCTCCGCAACCCGTCTGACACCGAGCTCCTGCGACGACGAGCCCCTAGCTGAAGAAAGTAGGGGGAGTAAGCCTCGCAAACAAGGCCCAATAGGGATTACCAGTCCCTCCCCAACCAGAGCAACTAGAACTCTGAAAATAGGAAACTACACTAGAAAGCTGTAAAGCGAGGAACACCTACAGTAGGATACTACAAAGCAGTGGAACAGAACAATGCAATGTCACGACCGCTAACCAAGGTCATGACACATACACGACTCCTGCAAAAACCAACAGAGTCGAGCACCAAGCGGAAGCAACCCTCGGCGCACCTGCCGAGACCACACAACAACCAGGTTAGAACGACGTCTCACCACAAGTACGGCCACCTCATACCTCCACAAGGTCGAGGGCCCACAAGCAGAACCACCTCGGACACACCGCAAGGTCGAGAAGCTGCACATGCCGGTGCCACCACGGACTGGCACCCAAGAACGGGACTATGGAACTGAGAGGACAACAAAGCAGAAACCATTAGAAGCACGGGCTAACAAGGCCAAACTAACAATGCCTATGGAAACTAGGCACGGCCAGGCTATAACCGCCATGCCAGCTAGGGCAACAGATAACACTTGGAAACGTCGTGAGGAAACATCGTCACAACAACAGCAACCAAGCCACCGCCACTAGCAACCAAGAGGAGGACACACCAGCCACTCCCTCTGCTCACCAACCTGTCTCCTGCCTCTAACCTCCCCAGAAGAGCGAGATAGAGCCGCCACAGAACACCACAAGAATGCACGCACCACCGCAGCCTGGCCAAGCTGCGGCCTTACACCTGACCTCTCTACGCGGATCCAAAACCAACGCAGAGCCAGGCAGTAAGAAAAAGGATTTTCTGGGCCGTGCTAGGAAGAGAACCACCTCAACGACCTCGGCATTTTGCGCCAAACAAGAGAGCTCTACAAATGACTCGACGTCGCTATCCAAACCTCATTTTCCCCTCAGCTCTAGAGTCTACCAACTCGAGCACGCTCGTAGCCCCGAATGCTCCCTCAAAGGCTCTCAAGGATGGGGGTCCCAGGCAATGGAGACAACCTCTGAACGGGACAAGCCCTCAAGTGCCAAGCACCGGGTGAACAGGTGGGGCAAGCACAACAAGAACCACGGCGAACCGCTGGCTTGTAGCCCACGACAAGCGTAGCAAGCACGAGGCATGCACGGACCCTCAAGAGGGTCGTCGGCCAACCAAGGCACACACGAACAAGCCAGAACCTCAGAACACCAACAGATAGTACAAAAATCATCGCTCTTCTAATAATTGATAGGCCATCAGACAATTGATTATTAGACAAACCTGAGTCTCCTAGCACCGCTGCTAGGACTCGGCCACAAAGGTGTCTCCTTCGGTCACTGAACGTAGTGAGATAACCTACAGTGTTCCCTACCAGAAGGTCCTAAGGGCAAACCTGCCCTGGGGCACACGCTGACACGATAAGCGAGGCCACAAAAACACCCGAGGCTACATAAGTATTGTCGCGTCTTCCTAGGCCCTTGCGATACCATCACGGTGGGGAAGGGCACTGCGATAGCAACCCTATCGCGACGGGGCAAAGCATCACAATAGCAAACCATGTCGTGATAGGAAAACACATCGCGATAGCGATACTTATCATGACAGGGAAACGCGTCGCGACAAGGTCATGTTTGACCAGGTAGACGCCTCTTCTGGTGTCGCGACGCGCACCGCGATCGCGACACCAGCAGAGAGGCAGACCCACGGGATGCTCCATCTTGGGGCCGCCCACAAGCCACACACATACCACATGGGGGAGGGGAGCATGGAGAAGCTATCTAAACTAACTAGAAAGCACGAGAAGCTCCCAATCCACCCAGATGGAGAAGGGTTCAAGCAATCCCTACCTTAATCGAGGAACCGAACCCATTGGGCGCCCTTCACGTCGGATTGGCCACCACCTCCTCGCTCCACGCAAGCTCCACAATGCCAAGGACACGAGCACGACCCTCCTCCTCACCTAAAATGCACAAAGGGGGGAGATGGAGGCGGAGCACCGCCGGAGGAGAGGAAAGGGAAGAGGAAGAAGAAAGAGAAGAAGGGGTCACCGGCTAAGGCCTTAAGCCTTCGGCACCCAAGTCGCGATGGGGTGATGCATCGCGTTAAGGACCTTAATGCGAAGGGTCAATGCACCGTGACAAGAACGTGTCCCCTAGGGATGCCGCTACAACCCGATAGGTCGTACTGACACACATGCCACCCTGATAGGTGTTAGACGACCGAAGCGACGGAACACTATCGTGACCCATTGACTGGGTGCGACACGAAGACGCGACGGGAAAGCAGGGTGCAACAAGAACACGACACACAAGCTGGTTGCGACAAGGATGAGTGTCACGTTGGACACCCACGACACGACACTGACACGTTGCCCAGCCCGGACACGTTAGTGGCCAGTCATCCAAGACACTGGACGGAAAGCCGGGAAGCCGGGTCTTACATTCTACTCCCCTTAAAACAATTTCGTCGTCGAAATTTAGGGCACACCCAATGATCCCGAGGCACGAAATGAAGCACAGGGAGCAAACGTAAGACCAGTGTGAATAATCCACTAAGTCTCAACACAACTTCCTTGTGGCAACAACCGCACCGCCAAATGCGCACGGAGCACACAAAACGTGGGTGCGAAGAGCCACTAAGTCTCATCACGACCTCCTCGTGGCAACAACCATATCGCCAAACGCGCACGGAGCACACAAAATGCGGGTGCGAAGAACCACTAAGTCTCACCACGACCTCCTCGTGGCAACAACCACACCGCCAAACGCGCACGGAGCACACAAAACGCGGGTGTGAAGAGCCACTAAGTCTCACCACGACCTCCTCATGGCAACAACCACACCACCAAACATGCACAGAGCACACGAAGCCGGAAGCCAACGGCTCACACAATGGGCTCCAAACACATGGGGAGCACACAACCGAAAACCCAACGACTCACAACACTCTCCACATGCACCTGAAGCACAAAACCGAAAATCAATGGCTCACTCCAGCCACATATGGGGCATCCAAACAAAATGACAACCCCACTGGTGTCGAGCAACGCCAAATCCAACCTGAACGGCAAGAAAATGCCAGCTGAGAACCGCACAGCTGCAGCCACCAACAGACCCCACTGTTGGGACCGACCAACCAGCAACCCACCTTGTCGCCAGCAAAACTCGACAGAGGACGTAGTTGCCGACAACAACACGAGAAATTTCGGTCAGTAACCCACTCCGTCGCCAGTGAAACCCGACAGAGTACATAGTTGCCAACAGCAACCGGGAAAAACACTTGAGAGTCAAGCACAACACTCAGGGGAACAGCCACATGCTACTAGCAGCAGCTAGCATCGGTCACCAGCCCAACCGAGAAGTGACGCGAGCGACGAGAACCAGAGCAACATCATGCTCACGGAAAATCCTCACACATGGAATGGAATCCACAGCCACCACTAGGTCTCACCCAGACGTTCCTCGTGGTCCGACAAGGACACCAAATGCACGCGAAGAAACCTCAACACGTGAAAACGGCATCCACTGTCACCACTAGATCTCACCCAGACCTTCCTCATGGTCCGACAAGGAAACCAAATGCACGTGCAGCCACAAGACTGGGAAACCACATGCTCCACAGCACAACACATCGCAACAGAAGCACGGAAGATGTTTGAAGTCAAGCCACAACTTGGCACCTCACAACGTCGACAAACCACGTGGTCGAGTACTAGCAAGCCAATAGGCCTCACTGTCAGCAGACAAACTGGCAGGAGACTCCACCATCGGCCTCTAGACTCACCAACACCATGCACAACCTGAGAACCAACGAGAGTTGGCAGCACACCCGCCACGCGCACACAGAGCTCAGCGCGGGTACCAACATGCCAACCACCAGAAAGGAGCACAACCACACGGGAACCAAAACAACTGTAGAGGTCGAGGACAACACGTCGACCTTAGAGGTACCCAAATCGAAGCAGGGTACCACGACTGAACACACTCGCTCCTAAAGCGAGAGGGAAAACCCGGACACAGGCCACAACCAAAGCCTGGCATACCACCGATAGGGCTACCTAGGCAAAGCAAAGCAACCACCCCACAGCGGTAATGGTACAACCACAAGGCACGGGCCAGCACAAAGTGTCCCAAAGATGGAATGCTCAACGCCTCCAACACTGAGCAAAATCATGAAATGACACACAAATCTCACGAACAGGCACACGACACAACACATAGTGCTATCGCAAGTACCAGGAGCCACCCAAGGTACAACACAATGCACCAAGGCTCCAGACGACACAAAATCAAAACACTCGATCACGAGCACATGGTGCTACCACAAGCAGCAAAACTAAGCAAAGTGCAACACAGGTGCACCAGCGGCCGAAACAACACGGGCTAACAGGAAGGACTCTTCACCGGAGACCCGCCAAAAAGCCACACGTAAAGAACCGCAAGCCTGAAAGCGTATAATAGGCTAAACCGGCCCCAACCCTTGAGGCACAAGGACATGAAGCATCAGAAAACGCTCAAGGTGCAGTACACACAATCGTACCAATAGCCCGAGATGACACAGAGCCTACCAAAGGGGACTCTCTACCAAAGACCCATAAGAGACGTATGAGTGGTGGGTTAGATGGTTGATTGGAGGGGGTTGGACGAGGGGTGGCGGTTGTAGGGATGCGCAGAAAGGAGGGTAGTGGGTTAGAAGGGGTAGGTATGCGAATGAAGGGGGGTAGAGAGAAGGAGGGTTGGGAGGTGGATGCGGCGGATACTTCCATAGGCCGACCAGGTGTTCCTTCATTGCGGGGGGACACTGTGAGGGCATTCACTTGCTGGTTCGGAGCCTGATGCTCCAAGAGGGGGTTCTGGACAATGCCCATATTGGGCTGCTGCTGTGGTGCCTGGGGCTGCTATTGTGGTTGTTGTTGTTGCTGCTGCTGTTGGTCCTACCTGGGCGGCCTCCTTGCCTTCATTTCCACTATATACTTCCTCATTTCTTCCCAATCTATGCCTCCAATGTCATTCAGATCATAGATGTAGTCCTTGAAATGGAAACACGCCTCCAAGGTGTGGCTGGGTCCCCGATGGAATGCACAATAACGAGATGTATCAACATTGGGAGGCCATTGTAGCCTTTCCCTCGGCAAGGTGAGCGCATTGGCAGCCATAAGAGCATTGAAGATGTCGGGTAGGGTCTCCGGCAAGGGAGTATAATGGGCTCCTCTTGGGCAAGGGGGACATCTAGGTTGTTGGGGCTCATAGGTGCCTGGAGGGGGAACTTGGTTGTATTAGGGAGGAGGAGGAGGAGGTTGTTGTTGCTGGTATTGAGGAGGGGCAGGTTGGCGGTATTGAGGCTGCTGAGGTTGGCGATATTGTGGAGGTGGTGGGGGAGCTTGATAGTATTGGTTGGGAGGAGGTTGTTGGTATTGGGGTTGATGAGGTTGCTGAGGCTATTGAGGCTGTTGGGATTGTTGAGGTGGTGCCCTGAATATTGGAGGGTTGTTTGGCTTGAAGGCCGGCTGCTAGGGATGCTATTGAGGTTTGATATTGGTGTTAGGACGATAGGTGGAGGGAGTAGGGTTGCCCATAGCACTCACCTGCTCATTATGCATAACCCCCTCAGTCATGGGACCGCCAATAGGGGGAGCACCATTATTCTTCTTAAATGTCTGGGCCTTCGGCTCAAACATAGCCATGATCGGAGAGTCCTTCAACTGGGTTTGAATATTGCGGGCTCTCTCATATAGCTCCTCCATGGTAATTAGCTTGTTCATTGCCAAAATATGTCTAAATTGTGGTGTGGCATTCACGGTGATCATTTTCACCTGCTCAGACTCGGATAAAGGGTCTCTCAACCTCTCAGCCAAAGCTCTCCGTCTGTCAGCATAGTGCATAAAATCCTCATCTGCCTTCATCCTTTCAGCCATTAGGTCGGTGATGGATAATGCGGGACCAACCCTGTCCCTGTACCTCTGCAGAAATTTCCTCTGGACTGCTTTGAAATCTTCAGCATCTGTGGGCTCCAGAGAATAGAACCACTCGAGGGCGGGCCCATCTAATGATCGGCGGAAGAGAAATGCGAGGGCACACTTGTCATTTTGCCAGAAGGACAATTCATACATGAACTCCTTGGTATGTACAAATGGGTTGCCGGTGCCGTTGTAACTGCGGTACACTGACAGTTCAGAAGGGGGGAGATGAAAGACTGGCATAGAAAGGAGAGCCAGTTCAAAAGAGTATTTGGGTGCGGACACCCTTTTCAAATCTTGTTCTAATCGACTCACCTTTGCAAGGAGCACTTGGGTGAGTTGATCAGAAGGAAGTTTGGTAGGCACCCCAGAAGAATGAGGTTGGGGTGCACTCACCTAGATAGAATTGTAGTGGGGAAGCGTGCCAGCATGCGCAAAAGCATGGGCTGGAGCCCGAGGAAGATAAGTGGGCCTTGCCGCGGTGGGGCTTGGCTGAACATGATAGGGCCTCCCAACGGGACTGTGGGGGCAAGAATGGGTAACAGAATTGGCCCGCGAGGGGGCAGGAGAGGCTCGGACCGTCGGGTCACGAGCGGGTTCATTGTAAACACCCGTGTTTGGGTGGAGTTTGAATGGGCTTGGGGATTGATTTCCCCTTGAGGGCAGCATGGACCTCCTGGAGTTGGGAAGCTTGGAGGCTTTGGAGGATGTCCACGAGTTGGGACATATCAATGGAGGTAGAGGTGTTTGCAGTGGTATGCCTCGGGGAGAGGTGAGGAAGTTGTGAATCCACTGCATGAACATGCAAAGTGGATGTATCAACATGAGGTTGATTATGAATTTGTGCAATGGGTGCAATGGAGTCATAAATCTCATCATACACATCATCCTAGTAAGCCATGTCTTCGTATTCGGCCATTCCGAGAGATCGACCTGAACGAAGTTGCATAAAACTTAAGCAAACAAGTTGATTAACAAGCAATTAGCAAGCAAATACTCAAACAAGTTTGAGAGAAGATGTTAACGGCTTTTAATCAAAGACTTGGGGATGCTTACGTCCAATTAAATGTTCAATATAATTCAACGTGGATTTTAATTGAGATGTGCCACTCCAAATGGGTATGGGCCTAAGTGGGTATGACGAGAACTTCGGGTGCACTAAACAACACTCCCTTTCACGCAATGGGTGCTCTAACTCGGGTCTCCAGGGTGGTACAACCTGCTCGGTCCATCGTGAGGGAATCCACAGGGTACGGAGACTTACGGAGGTCTTGGCAAAGGTCCCCTAGTCCAATGAGACGGAATGCCCAAAGGAGAGGTCGCCTTTACCAAGAAGGGTGTTTGGATCCTGATGTAAGGAGGCAATGCACAATGCAAGATGGTAGAAAACCACTGCTCACTGTGGCAGACTGAATCGCAGCGAGTTCAGTTGCCGTGCTTCAAGATGATTCGCGTCTATTTAGTCAGTCGCGGATCTGACAGCTCACAGAAGTTGTAAGAGCCGTGATGACTCCCTCCGGAGTCTGTCAAAAAATAGCGTCGGGGTGATCCGCCGCACAAAACCACAAATCGCGTTGCCTGAACGCGACGCGGATCAAAGAAGCACCCGAGGACAGTTATCGAAGCAGTAAATCAATACAGCATGCTCTCAAACAATGAATGGTGAAAATAAAAATCAGATTGGGATGTTGTCTTCAGATGAAGGTAAGTAAATGGGGAGGGGAACAAGATGGTGATTTTTTTTTAAATCAAAATTTATGGAAAATGTAAAGAAAATGACACAAATACAAATCGGTAATAGCAATGGGAGATCTAAAAGAGAACCGCCTGGGGTGCGGAAGGAGGGGGGGTGTACCACGTGGGGTACGAAGGGAGGGACACACGTGGGTGTCGAAGGAGGGGCACACATGGGTGCCGAAAGAGAGGTAATCAAAACTAAAAGAAAAGATGTCCCACCGTGATCGCTAAGTTGTAGACGTTTTTTTTTCAAAACACCTCCCACAAAGAGATGATAAAAAAAGAAGAATTTAAAAATGAAATTGTGATAAAGATGGAAAGGCGAAAAGAAACGTGCATGTGTTCACAAGAAAGAAGGTGTGATCGCCAGATACACAAGGGTACCAAATGAGACGGGCGAAGAGAAAGACACATAGGGTACTTACCTTTACCCAAGATCGCGGGAGAGTGGTGTGCGGGTTGCTTCTACTTCTTCTACCGGCCAGCCGGCGAAGGAGATTTAGTTCCGACAGGTTACCTTGCAAAAAGAAAAACAATAAGAAACAAGTGAAAGCTTGATTAGACTATGACGTGCAATACAAAACTCAAATGAAATGAAAGGAAAAGTGATGACATAGGCATTAACACACATCATGGGGTGGTGTTAAACCCCTAAAAACGTGTGGGTATGAAGAAAATGACGTGTTGTGTGAGAAATGGTGTGATGTATGCACTAAAAAGTAAAAGAAATAAGTGAAAGAAGGGAGGAAGTGGCGATGTGAGCTGCTGCTTGGAGATGGACGAAGTGGAAGAAGAGTCCCCTTCCCGCCTTGCTCTGATGCTTGTGATGAAGATGGAGGCTCTAAATTCCAAGGAATGAGGGCGTAGAGTAGCTTGGAATGGGTGATGCTCCTCCTTGGTTCGGAATGCGAGTCTCCGGTGTGGCAGGACTTTGCCGTAGTGCTTGGGTTATCTCAAAACAGTGGCCTCGGGGGTCTATTTATAGGGGAAAATTTTTGAAATCGCGTCGAATACAGTGGACACCTATCTCATAGAACTACGTCAGACTAAGCTGCCACGATTTCTAAGATTCACTTGCTCCGATTAAGCGTTTCCAAACACCGATTATAGCCATTTTAAGAATCGCATCGGCAATTTCCGCCGCGTTTAAAACACTTCCGCTTTCAAACGATTCTTTCCAAATATCAAAAATGGAAATATTGAATCACATCGGCTAAAGCTGCCGTGTATTTGAAGAGAATCGTTCTTTGATGGAAATCAATCATCATTCAGAGGAAGGTTAAAACGCGTCGGACTATGCAGACGCTATTCTATTTAGCAACAAAATCTTTCCAAAAACGATTTTGGAATTTGCCATAATTCGAAAATGGAAACTATTAATCTCGGAGGCTTTACAGGATGTGTTTCAAAATAGAGTAAGCGCCAGAAAAGGTAGTGTGATATCCGTCGGTTTTACCCGCCGTGGATCAAACATTCTAAAGAGCGTTTACTGTGTCAGACGCAAATCATTTGAGCTAAACATACCCCTGTAGAACCTTTGGAAAAATTCCTAAAAAGTCTAGAAAAATCTAAAAAAATAGAAAAATCACTCAAGAGGTTAATTGAAGAGAGCCACTTTGAGGCATCGCGGTATAACATGAAATTTGCTCAATATGTTGCCAAAATGGCGTGTCTACAGCTATGTGCGCTTTTTCTTGTAGTGTTGGACAACTTTGTGGTGGTATTTATAGATGATGTGTTGATATATTCATCTAATGAAGAACAACATCAGGAACATTTAAGAATTATACTACAAACCTTAAGAAAATATCAATTGTATGCTAAGCTAAGTAAATGTGAGTTTTGGCTCAAGGAAGTGAAATTTTTGGGCCATGTGATTTCTAGAAAAGGGTGGCAGTAGACTCGAGTAAAGTTGAAGCAATTCTAAATTGGGAAAGATCCAAAAATCCATCAGAAATCCGAAGTTTTTTGGGATTAGCTCTGCTACAGGAGATTTATTGAAGATTTTTCTTCTATAGCTACGCCTTTGACCCAATTAACTAGAAAAGAGATACCTTTTGTGTGGAATGAGAAGTGTGAAGCCAGTTTTTAGGAATTAAAAGAGAAGCTTACCACTGCTCTAGTTCTTACTTTACCTCAAGGATCATGAGGATTTATAATGTACGCTAATGCATCTCAAAGAGGAATTGGATGTGTTCTTATGCAACATGGGAAAGTGGTAGCATATGCTTCTAAACAATTAAAGGATCATGAACAGAATTATCCAGTCCATGACCTAGAGTTGGCAGCAATTATACATGCTTTGAAGATCTGGAGCCACTATTTATATGGAGAACAATTTGAAGTTTATACTGACCATAAGAGCTTAAAGTACATATTTTCTCAGAATGAATTGAATTTAAGACAAAAGAGATGGTTAGAAATTTTGAAGGATTATGATTTTACAGTGAATTACCACCCGGATAAAGCTAATGTGGTAGTTGATGCTTTGAGCAGAAAGAAACTAAGAGCACTACAAGTACACCAACAATGGAAAGAAATGACAGATCTAATTGACTACTCACCAAGGTGTGGTGAAGAAAATATGATACTAGCACAATTGACAGTACAGTCAATACTAGTAGATAGAACTGGTGAGGCACAGAACCAAAATCAAAAACTAAAAGAGATGGTAAACAAACCAGGATACATCAGAGATAATCAAGGAATAATCAGGTTTCAAAACAGAATATGCATACCGAAAAGTGAAGAAATCAAAAAGGAATTATTGAGAGAAGGACACAAATCTTAGTATTCAATCCACCCTGGTAGCTCTAAAATATATCGAGATCTGAAAAAGCAATTTTGGTGGCATGGAATGAAAAGGGACAACCAATTTTGTGACTAAGTGATTAACATGCCAACAAATTAAAGTTGAACACTAGAAACCAGCCAGACTTATGCAACTAATTGAAATTCCAGTATGAAAGTGGGAGCAGATAACTATAGATTTTGTAATGGGTTTGCCAAAGACAAGGAAGAAGCATGATGCTATTTAGGTAATTGTGGATAGGTTAACTAAATCAGCTCATTTTCTAGCAATTACAAAGACTCAATCATTCGAAGACTTAGCTCATTTATATATAAAGAAATAGTGAGACTTCATGGAATTCCTTTGACAATCATTTCAGATAGAGATACATGGTTCACTACTAGATTTTGGAAAAGTCTGCAAGTAGTCATGGGTACACAATTAAGATTTAGTTCAACATATCATCAACAAACTAAAGGCCAATCAGAAAGAACTATCAGAACACTAGAAGACATGCTGAGAGCATGTAGTTTAGATTGGCATGGCAACTAGGATCATTACCTACCTCTAATTGAGTTTGCATATAACAATAGTTACCATGCAAGTATCAGAATGGCACCTTATGAAGCATTATATGGCAGACCCTGAAGATCACCTCTTTGTTAGGTAGAGGTGGGAGAGAAAAATCTAATTGGACCAGAATTAATTCAAGACTGCTCAGAGAAAATTGAACTAATCAGGGAGAGATTGCTAGTAGCTCAAGACAGACAAAAATTATGCTGATAAGAGAAGGAGGCCACTGGAGTTTAATGTGGGTGATCATGTATTTCTAAAAGTCTCTCCAACCAAAGGAATCATGAGATTTAGTAGGAAAGGAAAGCTCAGTCCAAGATATGTAGGACCTTTTGAAATATTACAAAGAATAGGGGAAGTAGTATATCAGTTAGCTCTACCGCCCTCTTGGTCACACATTCATAATGTCTTTCACATATCCATGTTGAGAAAATACATAATGGATCCTTCGCACATAATCAGTCATGAAGATGTGGAGGTATAGTCAGATGTAACCATAGAAGAGAGACCAGTGAAATTTTTGGATACGAAGGAATGAGTTCTCAGAAACAAAGTAGTTTCTATGGTGAAGATCTTATGGAGAAACGCACTCAGAGAAGAATAAACGTGGGAATTAGAGCAAGAAATGAAAGAGAAGTATCCGGTAAGTAAATTTTGTCAATTTCGAGGACGAAATTTATTTTGACAAAGGGAGGAATGTAATGTCCTCAAATTCTAAACATCATGATTTACTTAGTAATTTATGTTTATGCATTATAATTAGTCTTAAATCTAGATATTTAGACCCAAGGGTGTATGTAGGACACGTTGTCATACGCTAGTACCACTTTCGATTGTGCGTACCCCGACAGGGCGACACTATATTTTGATAACAGAATTAAATTTTGATACCACCATAATTCTCAAAAAAAATATGCTGATTCTAAAAATATAGATTTCAAGAATTAGTGGTGCATGGATATTGAGATTTAGTCAATTTATTAATTTTTGGGGCAATTTTTACCCAGTCAAACTTTAATTTGAAAAATTAAACTAAAATTGCCATAATTTGTAGCACCTTCCAATTAGTTTACATTTCAAATTTCACCTTAAATGGACATCATATGGATACTAAATTAAAGGTCCAAATGAAACAGATGAATTAAATTACATTTACGTGAAAGATTTATGTAATATTTTTTTTACTCACGAGAGATGCTTAGCCTTGAAGCAAAGTTGTGGCACGTGTTGGGGTGTGGGTGAAAATCCTCCCAACGTGGCTTAAGCTAGCCTCAAGTTAGAAAGATCATTAGGATTAGCCTTCTACGTGTTGGCATGCATGAAAACGAATGCAACCCTGGGCTTTAATAAACTCCTAACATGGCTGATGGAGGAGGTTGAAGAATGATGAGGATTTCCCTCATCCTCATCCCTTTTGTGGCTAGGACAGCCTATATAAACCTCATTTATTCACTCATATGTACCCTTTGGACACCTACATCATCTCTTTTGCTACTGCTCCTTCTGCTGCTGTAGGAGAGGCAACGCCCAGGAGGAAGAAGAAGAAGGAAAGATGATTTCTTCTCATCGTCAGGTAAGATTCCCATTTCTCTCTTTTCTTGCTTCAATTAGAGTCCTTAAGATTAAGCCTCCACCTTTGTTATTACCTTTCCTCTCTCTTTTTATTTCCCCCACATGCTATCTGTATTGTGAAGGTCTCCTCACTTCATCCTTCGAGTTGTTTCATCATGTTGATCATGGAATCTTATGTATAAGAATATGCTCAAGATCCAAAACCATTGATTGAGCTTCAATATAGAGTAGGATCACTTTAAATGTGTCTTTCCAGTCGATTTTAACCCCTCCCAAAAGAAGACCAGTGTCTGTCGACAGACAGATCATATCTATCGACAGATACCCATGATTCTAGAACCCAGAAACTAGAGCTGTCGACAACCAACCAGTAGCTGTCGACAACCACCAGTCGTCTATCGACAACCACCAGTAGCTGTCGACAACTAAAGCCCAAATTCATGAATGTAGTTTTGGATGGAACAATAGTTGTCGACAACTAATCAGTAGTTGTCGACAGCCACCAGTATTTGTTGACAAACAAAACTATTTCTTCATCCATTCAAGTTGTTACACTTCTGCATTGTCCAAACAAGTTGTCTTTCCTATTTTCTGGGGTTCTAAACTACTATACCACCAAGATGACTTGTTCAACCATCAACCAACCCATCTTTAAATCTCTATCTCTATTGTGCTCATGAAATATGACTTATGATCTTTAGACAGTGCTCTCTTCAAAGAGGGAATTAAGATCACTTGTGATAGCACCAATCACTTGTGGTCAGTTGTGGGCGACAGTTTGTAGGTAAATCTTAGTCAGTGGTCTGATGATGGCGGGTAATAAACCCCATTCTTGCACAATGAACAAGATCTGAGGTGCTGGAATCGCCTAGGCACTAAAGATGTATTTATGTTATTTATTAACCTCTTGAGAGTAGTATGATGCCTGCTGAATTCATTTTCTAGATTAAGTTATGATCTGAATTTTGAAAGATATATGTGACTTTCGTTCTAAAATTTGTTTGGGCTCGATATGAAACCAAATTAGGCTATATGTTTATGCTAAGTATGAAAGTTCATGAGCAAGTATGTCATTGATCCATATGCACACTTTATGAATATTCACCTAGTTCTGCAATTTGAATTCTTATTCTTAACTGCTCAACTTTTATCAGATTAAGTTATGAAATTTGACTTATGACTTATATTCTAACATCGGGTCTAATTCTGTACCTTGTATTACTTTCATACATTCAACTCTTGAATTCTAGACATTTGAAAATAAAGATACCATGTCCTATAAAAGCTACTGTTCAGGATTTGATTGAAAGACTTATGCTTACTTCCACCTACTGAGTCTCTTGACTCATGCCTTTGTTTTCTCCAAACCCTTTCAGATTGAAGGTAGATGCAATTTCAGCTACAGGTTACTTTCATTTCCGCTACAGATCCAGAAGAGAGGCATTATCTTAGCGACTCTCTAGAACTTTTGTTGTAGTATTAAAATGCTAGAGAGAGAGTGTGTGTTTGGTTTTATGTAAATTATTGGTGTTAGTACAAAAGAACTTTGTTGATGTATAATACGTCTAATGATGACTTTGTGGAATGGTTTGCCAATCTTATGCATGACACATATTTGTCTACCCATAACCAATTTTGTTAGCGTAACCCCTCTTCCGTACAGAAGTTATGTGTTGTGTGTGTTTGGTGGGAAGAGGGTGTTACACAGGCTCTCTCCCAGGCCATCTCCAAGGCCCTCTTCCAGGCCAACATTCCTCCTCAGACAGTGCCATCGACATCAGCACAGGCCCTCATGCGAGTAAATTGATTTTATTTTAATTTCTCTCTTCTAACAGTTAATTTTTTAATCCCTAAGTTGAAAACATCGGAACTCGAGTTTGGGGGTCTAAAATTAAGAATACCTATCAGATCGACGTCTGGTTTGTTCCAACACGGTTGGGGCAATGAGAATGACTTGTGGAAACGGGAGGAGTTCAAATCAGACTTCTGGTTTGCACTCAACACTCAAATATGCAATCGCCAAATTAATTAGTTAGAAACTATTTGAACTCGGGTTTAAGGGTCCAAATGTAGAAATACTTATTCGATCGACGTCCGGTTTGTTCCAACATGGCGAGGCGATGATAATGACTTGTGAAAATTGACAGAGCTCAAATCGGACTCCCCGGTTTGCACTCGATGCTCAAATACACAATCGCCAAATTAATTTGTTAGAAGCTATTTGAACTCGGGTTTAGGGGTCCAAAATTAGAAATACTTATCCGATCGGCGTTCGGTTTGTTTCAGCATAGCTGGGGCGATGAGAATGACTTGTGGAAACTGACAGAGTTCAAATCGAACTTCCGATTTATGCTCGGCGTTCAAATACACAATCGCCAAATTAATGTAGTTAGAAATTATTTGAAGTTGGATTTGAAGGCCCAAAATTAGGAATACTTATCTGATCGGTGTCGGGTTTGTTCCACACAACCGAGGCAATGGGAATTGATAACTACATAATTTTTTTGTGTTAAACTTCATGCATAAGTGAATTTTAGATGTTCTTTGTCTATAAATAATGTGCACACTGACTTAATTTTCATTTCATCTATGAATAAATTTTTGAACATTTTAGTTAAAGTTTTTCGGGTAGAACATAAAGTTAGAATTTCATCCTACCTTTTGAATAATTTGACTAGAATATATGTATGTATATATATATATATATATATATATATATATATTCTCTTCTTACAAAAACATTGTACATAAATAACCTTTACTTTTATAAACATCTTCTAATACTTGTAAATATTAATATATAAATAATTAAGTTTAAATAAATTTTAATAACCCCATTGCGCCATTACCTTCTCTTATCCAACCAAAATTGGTCACTTAAAACCTGCTTTAACCTTTGTGTCTTTCCATCAGAAGTCGCTGGAAACATGATGAAGGGCTGGAGGCGGCTAGTTGGAGGTCATGTGCTGAGCGCGGCAGCTGTGTTGCTGGAGAGGGCGCGCCTGAGATGGTGTGGCTGGCGATGGAAGCTGTGCTGGCGGCTGGCCAAGCGGCCGGGTGAGGTGGCGATGGCTGCTGCGCTGAGGCGGTCCTGTGCAGAAGATGGAGGCGGCTGGCACATCTTGTTTGGGTGTGTAGAGATCTGGGCATGGCGGATGGCTGAGCTGGTGCGCTGGAGGTGCCCTGGTGTGTGCGCGGCGTGCTGGGCCGGATCTGTGGCCAAGCTGCTGTGTGCAGCTGTGGCACGGCTGCTGGACCTGGAGGCAGAGCGATGGCGCCAGGGGTTGAGGCGGTTGAAGCCCCTGCTGGGCTGGCGTGAGCAGCAGGGTGGCTGGCGGTGCGCAGCAGGAGAGGTCGGATCTCCCGTGCGGATCATGCGGAGGTGGCTGGCGCATGCGGCTGGTGGCTGAGGCAGGAGGTGCGGCGCTGGAGCCCCTGTTGCAAAGTGTGAGGTGGCCCTGGCGTGTGAGATGGTGTGCGGCCGGGTCTGATGAGCAGATGTGCAGATGGTGTGGGATGCTGTGCGATGCGATGCTGAGGTGGCGTGGTGTGCTGAGGTGGCCAGCCATGGCGATCCTGGGCTGGGTTCGTGCGCAGAGCATGGCTCCTGTGTGCGAAGCATGGAAGGTGCTGGTCTGGCGGACTGTTGTGCTAGCGATCCGGTGTGCTGAAGCCGGCGATCCTGGTGGAAGGCGGGAAGAGGCTGATGCAGAGGCCATGAGGCCTATAAAGGACCCAAGGTCCAGGGGCACAGAGGTTGGCAAGTAGGAATTTCGTAGGATTTTTAGCTTTCAATTTTTCTGTATTTCTTTCTTCCTCAGAGCTGTGAGGGATGTGAGGGTTTTTGTTCATAATTGTTGGTTTTTCTTCTGTACTTATGTTGGGTTTTCCTCTTGTCTCTGGTTCGCCATGGGGATTCTTCTCTGGTTCGGCTGGTTCGCAAGTAGGATTTGTCTTTTATTTTTAGTTTCTATTTCCTGTATTCCCTGTTTGAGCAAGCAGTGAGGGAGTTCGGATGTTTTTAAGAATTCTAGTGTTCTTTCTGTTCTTCGAGAGCCAGTGATAGTTTGGAGAATTTTGTTGTGTTTTGTGCTATTTCTTCTGGAGATCGTGAGGCATCTGTAAGAGTTCTTTTGCTGTGAGGGATGCGAGGTTCTTTGGTTCGAATTGTTGGGGTTTCTAGTTTTCTAATTCTTAGTTTCTTTCTGTAATTTCCTGCTCTTTTATGTTCTTCAAGAGATGAGAGCTGAGAGAGTGTTGCTTCAGTTTGTTTGAGATTTATATTCATAATACTGTTCCATCTGTTCTTCCAGTGTTCTTCCTTTCAGCAGTGAGGATTTGATGAGTTGGAGAGTTTAGAAATTTTAGTTTTCTTCCAGCTTGATTCCTGTAGTTTTCTTCTTTCCGTTTCCTTTTCGTTGAGCAGAGCATTGTGGGAGAGCAATTGGGGCTCTCTTGTCAGAATTAGTTTAATTCCTGTCATTTTATTCTGTAATTTTCTTTGAGTATTTCTGCATAGCAGTGTGGATGGTGATACCAGGGGAGACTCCTTGGCCGATTGAGGTGTTCTTGAGTTTGGGTTTCTGATTTTAGTTTTTGTTTCTGTTCTTTGTTTCCTATTCTTCTTGGTGTAGAACAGCAGAGGATGGCTGCTGGGTTCCATTCTCTTCCTCTGTTCTATTGTTGCATGGATCGATGTTGTCTTCTACTATTCAATTGCAAGTAGGGGGCGATTCCAATTTGTGTTGGTTTATTTCGCTTTTCTGTTCATCTGGTTTGTTCAACATTCCAAGTCCGAAAGGGGGTTTAGTTGGTTTGCTTCTGGTTTTGCTGAGAGGAGGATCCAATGAAATTTAATTTTGCCATTTGTTGTGTGGATATTGTTTGCCATTTCTATGGTGATCTGTGAAGGATTTTCCATTTCTTTTCGGTTCCAGAATTCAATCCAGAGGCATTCAGTGAGTTCATCGAATTTTAGTTCATCTAAGGTGTGATTAGTTGACAGTTCCTTTCTTCTGCGCAATTTCTGAGATTAATAGTTCTGTGCAATCCCTCGAGCTGTAAGGGTACATTGATACCAAGTATCTTTTCATTTCAATTAAGCTGGTTCTTTCATTAGATTTGATCTGTCAAGTGTGAGGGATTTGATCGGTATTCTTTACACATTCACTTTTAATACATCGTCGATAGAGATTTCAAGTCAAGGTAGTTAATTCGAGCTCTATTCTGCCTCTCCGTGGATATGACCTGTTCTCACCATTGTGCTAGTTCCTTTTGGTGATTTTAATTCTGTGAGACAGTTTAGAGGAGGTGAGCTTGTTGCTATGTGCAAGGAACTCTAGACAACGGAATTGCACAATCAACAATGCGCGCGCTTCATCTTGGCGCCGTTGCGGGGAGGCATTAGAGTTTGATTTAGATCTGCTTTAATTTGATTTCATTTACATTGGGCCTTTCATTGACTTGTGAGTGGGTTTTCATTTCAGATTTGCAAAAAGAGGGACTTGGAGATTTGGGCTTGGCATTTGAGGCCCATTGGAGGAGGAGAGCTTGCTGAAATTTTTGTTAATTGCTTTTAATTCAGAAATTTAGATAGGGGAGTGTGAGAGAAGCTTGTAGTGAGGATTTCATGTACTCTCTGTGCATGTACAGAGATTTCCTTCACGTTGGCATGTAATAATTGGCCTCTTGGTGGGTTTGATTGGTTTGGCATTATTCTATAGTACCACTCATATTTTTCTTAGTTAAATTTCATTTCATTCAGTTTAAAAAAATCAAATAAAAATTCAAAAAATTCTAAAATAAAAAATTGTCCAAATCGCTCTTTCATGTTAGCCGTGTTTATAAATAAAATTTCCATCATCTCAAGATTAGAAACACATGTTTTAGGACATTCATCATTTTAATTGTCATTTCATTTTTTTCTTGCATTGAAGAGAGCGGGGGAAAGGTAAGATTTCCACCACTTGTTTCATGCATTAGACTTAGCATTAGAAAATCCTTGTTTCAAACTTGATCTGTTGCATTTCATAATTGTAATTGGACTGCTTAAGGGCTTAACCCATTAGATAAAAAGATAAGGTGAGGGATTTCATCACCCTTTCCTTTGCCCAAAAATCACAAAAATTTTCACATCTTTGCATTTGCCCAAACTTTTAATAAAACCAGTAGACTTGGCCCTAGGGTTCATAATTAGATTTGTTCTTTCTTAATTCTAAGACTTCTCTTTTAGTCTGGTGTCTAGGATTAGAGGTTAAAAGCTTACGCTTAAGCGAGTCAGAGGTTATTCTAATTGGGTCCTTGCGAAAGCAAGGGGGGCCTCCCTCTACTCCACCTCTTACCTGGCCGGTACAAGAGAGTTAGGATTGGATTAAGAAAGCATAAATCTGATTTTGAGAAAAATAACACAAGTCCAAGGAACACTTAGTGATAGGTTAATTTGATTTGAAAGTGTTTGTTTGTTTGGTTGTTTAAAAAATTCATCAAAAATCAATAAAAATCTTTAAAAAATTCAAAAATCATAAATAGAGGGCTTTTTCATCTGTGCATGCTTGGTAGACATTCTCTGGACTTAGATTTGCTCAACCTATCGATTGAGAGATTCTTCAACCCATGGCCTATCAAGAACAAGTCCAAACTTTCCAAGGTTTCTACCAACTCCCTCATGATCCATATTCTAACACATACAATCCTGATTGAGAAACCACTACTTTTCTTGGAGAAATCAATATGAAGAAGTGTCTCAAACTTCTTTCAAGCAATCCATGTATGGTCAATTCTATCCCAATCAAAATTCAGGATTTGACCAATCTTTTTATTTCAGACCTCCACAATTCAATGGAAATCAAAACTTCGATCAATTTGCTCATACCAATTTTCAGCAAACTTCATACAATCAACCACCATCTTTTCAGCCCAATTGGGAAGATAAAATGAATCAACTTCAAAACATGATGATGACTCTTTGCCAAACTGTGCAAGAACAACAAAATCAATATCAAAATCAGAAGCAAAATATTCAGCAAAATTTGGATAGGATAGAGTCTCAGATTGCTGAGGTGTGTAGGGAGGAATTGGTCAGTTACCAAGTCAAACTATAACAAACCCAAGGAACAACTCTTTTGGATTTTATCAGGACCAGCAATACTACGTCAAGGTCAGGGTACACAGACCCACATGTTAGACCAAATGTACCTCCACCACAAAACCAACAACAAGCTTTTGTCCAATATTCAGCACCACAATTTCAAAATCCCTATACAAGAGGACCATCCTCCTACCCAAGCTGGGGGCTCCCAAGTAGAAAATGTGAAAGCTGTGTTAACCTTAAGAAGTGGAAAAATCAGAACAAATCCTCACCCTCACGTGTCAACATTGAATGAGGATACAGAAAAGGAAATTGAGATTGAGGAAGAGTGAAGAAAATATGAAAAAGAAAAATCCAAGGGAAAAGAGAAAATGATTGAAGTACCTCTAGACAAAATCAAAGCCAATGAAGATCCAAGCTGTTACATTCGAAGAGTTCCTTTTCCTGAAGCTTTAAGCCAAAATCCAAAAACAAACCAACTGGCAATGAAGAACTCTTGGAGCTTTTTAAGCAAGTTCACATCAACATTCCTCTTCTTGATGCTATCAAGCATGTGCCTACTTATGTCAAATTCTTAAAAGAAATGTGCACTCAAAACGTGAAATGAGAAATAAAACTGAAACAATCATTCTTCCAGAAACTGTGAGTGCCATTATCTTGAACAAACTCCCTAAAAAGCTCAAGGATCCAGGCACTCCACTAATTCCTTACACCATCGGTGGAGTCACTTTTGAGAGCAGTCTTGTGGATCTGGGAGCCAGTGTCAATCTCTTACCTTATGCCATTTTTGAGAAATTCAAGTTAGGAGAATTGAAACCCACTTCTGTTGTCCTTCAACTAGCCGATCGTTCTGTCACCACTCCTAAAGACTTAGTTGAGGACGTTATCATAAAATCAATGAGTGTTACTTCCCTGCCGATTTCATCATTCTGGACATGAACACTCCTCAAGATTTAACTCAGTCCACAGTCATCTGGGTAGACCCTTTTTGGCCACAGCTAGAGCCAACATTAATTGTGCTACCGGGATGATGGATATATCATTTGGGGATGAGCGGGTTAGTATCAACATTTTTAAGGCATCCGGCCTCAGGATGAAGGAGAGAGTTGTCTAGTGTAGACTCCTTGGAGGAAGCTTGTGAAGAAGCAGTAGACCAACCCTGTGCTCTAGGGTTTAAGGGAGAAAATGAGGCCTATGAAAGTTCCAAAATCTATAAAGTCAAAACCAAAACATTCCATGATAAGCACATTCACAGAAAATTTTTCGAAGTGCATGATAAGGTCTGGCTCTTTAATTATAGCTTCGTGGAAAATTGAAGTCCCGATGGGATGGTCCTTACACTGTTGTCAAGGCTTATGATAATGGTGCTGTCATCATTCTTGATCCTAAAACTGGACAATCATTCACTGTTAATGGCAGAGGTTAAAGCATTTCGTCGAAAGCCCACTTTTCTTGAAATTTGATTCTACCAGCTACCTGAGCCTAATGGAGCCTAATTGCATCTGGCTGAAGACGAGATAAACTTAGCGCTTCTTGGGAGGCACCCCAGTGTACAGATTTCATTTATCAGGTAATTTTGTCTTACTTTCTTTTCCTGTGAATAAGTAGGGGGGAGGTAGAATAGCATGCATTCATAGTCCTCATCCCAACCATTGTTTCATTTCTTTTTCTTAAGCTTGTACATATGCAAATAAAAATTTCACATGTTTCATTTTGGAATAAAAATTCATGGCTTTGCGCATCCCACTAGGTGTGTGATCTTTAACCATTCAAATTTTGTGTTGTCACATTCCCTTGCAAGTATCCATGTTAGGTAGCCTCTAGTAAAGGATTACATGTACCTCTTGTCTACCTTATGTAAGGATTTATGGCAGGAAGTTTCATACACACACACACAGCCACTTAGATTAGCTGAACCCGAATGTAGCAAATTTGTTAAAGCTAGTAGGAGAGAGGTGATTGGTTTTCTCCCCTCCCCTTAAGTGAATTGCGAAGGAAGTGAAGGCATGTGATCAAGGAACCTGACTGTTCATCCTTCCGTAAAGAGAAAAAAAAAGCAAAAGCAAAAGAAAAATATATCCATGAAAATGCCCCGGATCTGAGTAAAGTTGACTCGCTACTCTTGAAAAGTGATGGGTTGTGCAGCATTGTGGATGAAAAAAGAAGAAAGAAATTCTGAGTGCACAAAGTGCAAATAAAGGGGCAAAGTCCTCAACTCAGCAAATAATCCTCAAGGAAGTTGAGCAGAATGGAACTGAGAGAAACAACCCGATCAGACTAAATAAGGATCTTATTCCACAATTCTTTTCTTCTCCATCAATCAATCTAATCTCAATTATTAGCTGAGGCAGAGGAGCTTCAAAAGGGCTGATGTGAACTCTTAAGTGAGCTACCATTTGTGTACTAATTTCTTACCATAAGCCTTTACAATTAGGAAAGACATATCTCTACATTAATCTTTTACATGATGGCTGGTTAGCATGAGATATTACATCTTCTAGTCCTAATTACATTGGAATAATTTCATTGCTAAGGGACTAGCAATGTTTAAGTAGGGGGAGTGATAACTACATAATTTTTTGTGTTAAACTTCATGCATATAGTGAATTTTAGATGTTCTTTGTCTATAATAATGTGCACACTGACTTTAATTTTCATTTCATCTATGAATAAATTTTGAACATTTTAGTTAAAGTTTTTCGGGTAGAACATAAAGTTAGAATTTCATCACTACCTTTTGAATAATTTGACTAGAATATATGTATATAATATATATATTCTCTTCTTACAAAAACATTGTACATAAATAACCTTTACTTTTATAAACATCTTCTAATACTTGTAAATATTAATATATAAATAAATTAAGTTTTAATAAATTTTAATAACTCCATTGCGCCATTACCTTCTCTTATCCAACCAAAATTGGTCACTTAAAACCGCTTTAACCTTTGTGTCTTTCCATCAGAAGTCGCTGGAAACATGATGAAGGGCTGGAGGCGGCTAGTTGGAGGTCATGTGCTGAGCGCGGCAGCTGTGTTGCTGGAGAGGGCGCGCATGAGATGGTGTGGCTGGCGATGGAAGCTGTGCTGGGCGGCTGGCCAAGCGGCCGGGTGAGGTGGCGATGGCTGCTGCGCTGAGGCGGTCCTGTGCAGAAGATGGAGGCGGCTGGCACATCTGGTTGGCGGTGTGCAGAGACCTGGGCATGGCGGATGGCTGAGCTGGGTGCGCTGGAGGTGCCCTGGTGTGTGCGCGGCCGTGCTGGGCCGGATCTGCGGCCAAGCTGCTGTGTGCAGCTGTGGCACGGGCTGCTGGACCTGGAGGCAGAGCGATGGCGCCAGGGGTTGAGGCGGTTGAAGCCCCTGCTGGGCTGGCGTGAGCAGCAGGGTGGCTGGCGGTGCGCAGCAGGAGGAGGTCGGATCTCCCGTGCGGATCATGCGGAGGTGGCTGGCGCATGCGGCTGGTGGCTGAGGCAGGAGGGGTGCGGCGCTGAAGCCCCTGTGTGCAAAGTGTGAGGTGGCCCTGGCGTGTAAGATGGTGTGCGGCCGGGTCTGATGAGCAGATGTGCAGATGGTGTGGGATGCTGTGCGATGGCGATGCTGAGGTGGCCAGGCCATGGCGATCTTGGGCTGGGTTTGTGCGCAGAGTAGGGCTCCTGTGTGCGAAGCATGGAAGGTGCTGGTCTGGCGGACTGCTGTGCTGGCGATCCGGGTGTGCTGAAGCCGGCGATCCTGGTGGAAGGCGGGAAGAGGCTGATGCAGAGGCCATGAGCCTATAAAAGACCCAAGGTCCAGAGGCACAGAGGTTGGCAAGTAGGAATTTCGTAGGATTTTTAGCTTTCAATTTTTCTGTATTCTTTCTTTCCTCAGAGCTGTGAGGGATGTGAGGGTTTTTGGTTCATAATTGTTGGTTTTCCTTCTGTACTTATGTTGGGGTTTCCTCTTGGTCTCTGGTTTGCCATCGGGGATTCTTCTCTGGTTCGGCTGGTTCGCAAGTAGGGATTTGTCTTTTATTTTAGTTTCTATTTCCTGTATTCCCTGTTTGAGCAGAGCAGTGAGGGAGTTCGGATGTTTTTAAGAATTCTAGTGTTCTTTCTGTTCTTCGAGAGCCAGTGATAGTTTGGAGAATTTTGTTGTGTTTTTGTGCTATTTCTCTGGAGATCGTGAGGCATCTTTAAGAGTCTTTTGCTGTGAGGGATGCGAGGTTCTTTGGTTTGAATTGTTGGGGTTTCTAGTTTTCTAATTCTTAGTTTCTTTCTGTAATTTCCTGCTCTTTTATGTTCTTCAAGAGATGAGAGCTGAGAGAGTGTTGCTTCAGTTGTTTGAGATTTATATTTCATAATACTGTTCCATCTGTTCTTCCAGTGTTCTTCCTTCAGCAGTGAGGATTTGATGAGTTGGAGAGTTTAGAAATTTTAGTTTTCTTCCAGCTTGATTCCTGTAGTTTTCTTCTTTCCAGTTTCCTTTTCGTTGAGCAGAGCAGTGTGGGAGAGCAATTGGGGCTCTCTTGTCAGAATTTAGTTTAATTCCTGTCATTTTATTCTGTAATTTTCTTTGAGTATTTCTGCATAGCAGTGTGGATGGTGATACCAGGGGGAGACTCCTTAGCCGATTGAGGTGTTCTTGAGTTTGGTTTCTGAATTTTAGTTTTTGGTTTCTGTTCTTCGTTTCCTATTCTTCTTGGTGTAGAACAGTAGAGGATGGCTGCTGGTTTCCATTCTCTTCCTCTGTTCTATTGTTGCATGGATCGATGTTGTCTCTACTATTCAATTGCAAGTAGGGGGCGATTCCAATTTGTGTTGGTTTATTTCGCTTTTCTGTTCATCTGGTTTGTTCAACATTCCAAGTCCGAAAGGGGTTTAGTTGGTTTGCTTCTGGTTTTGCTGAGAGGAGGATCCAATGAAATTAATTTTGCCATTTGGTTGTGTGGATATTGTTTGCCATTTCTATGGTGATCGGTGAAGGATTTTCCATTTCTTTTCGGTTCCAGAATCAATCCAGAGGCATTCAGTTGAGTTCATCTGAATTTTCGTTCATCTAAGGTGTGATTAGTTGACAGTTCCTTTCTTCTGCGCAATTTCTGAGATTATAGTTCTGTGCAATTCCCTCGAGCTGTGAGGGTACATTGATACCAAGTATCTTTTCATTTCAATTAAGCTGGTTCTTTCATTAGATTTGATCTATCAAGTGTGAGGGATTTGATCGGTATTCTTTACACATTCACTTTTAATACATCGTCGATAGAGATTTCAAGTCAAGGTAGTTAATTCGAGCTCTATTCTGCCTCTCTGTGGATATGACCTGTTCTCACCATTGTGCTAGTTCCTTTTTGTGATTTTAATTCTGTGAGACAGTTTAGAGGAGGTGAGCTTGTTGCTATGTGCAAGGAACTCTAGACAACGGAATTGCACAATCAACAATGCGCGCGCTTCAGGAATTACTTGTGAAAACTTACAGAGTTCAAATCGGACTTCCGATTTGCGCTCGATGGTCAAATACACAATTGTCAAATTAATTAGATAGAAACTATTTGAAATTGGGTTTAGGGGTCCAAAATTAGAAATACTTATCCGATCGGCGTCTGATTTGTTCCAACACGACTAGGGTGATGAGAATGTAGAAACTTATGGAGTTCAAATCAGACTTCCAGTTCATGCTTGGAGCTCAAATACACAATCGTCAAATTAATGTGGTTAGAAATTATTTAAAGTTGGATTTAGAGGTAAAAAAATTAGGAATGCTTATCAGATCGGCGTTCGGTTTGTTCCAATATGGCCGGGGAAATGAGAATGACTTGTGAAAACTGACAGAGTTTAAATTGGACTAACGGTTTGAGCTCGACACTCAAATACACAATCGTCAAATTAGTGTAGTTTGAAAACATCAGAACTCAGGTTTAGGGGTCTAAAATTAACAAAACCTATCAGATCGATGTCTCGTTTGTTCCGACATGGCCGGGACAATCAGAATGACTTGTGAAAACTGACAGAGTCTAAATCAGACTTCTGGTTTGCCCTCGACACTCAAATACGCAATCACCAAATTATTAGTTGGATGCTATTTGAACTTGGATTTAGGGTTCCAAAATTAGAAATACTTATCCGATCAGCGTCCAATTTGTTCCAACATGATTGGGGTAACAATAATGACTTGTGGAAATTGACAGAGTTCAAATCGGATGCCCCGGTTTGCGCTCGATGCTCAAATACACAATCGCTAAATTAATTAGTTAGAAACTATTTGAACTCAGGTTTAGGGGTCCAAAATTAGAAATGATTATTCGATCGGCATCCCGTTTGTTTCAACATGGCCGGGGTGATGAGAATGACTTGTGGAAATTGACGGAGTTCAAATCGGACTTCTGATTTACGCTCGGCGTTCAAATACACAATCGACAAATTAATGTAGTTAGAAATTATTTGAAGTTGGATATGGAGGTCCAAAATTAGAAATACTTATTTGATAGATGTCCGGTTTGTTCCAACACGGCCGGGGCAGTGAGAATTACTATAGAAACTAATAGAGTTCAAATCGGACTTTCGGTTTGCGCTCGATGCTCAAATACACAATTGTCATATTAGTGTAGTTTGAAAACATCGAAACTCAGGTTTGGAGGTCTACAATTAAGAATACCTATCAGATTGACGTCTGGTTTATTCCAACATAGCCAGGGTGATGAGAATGACTTGTGGAAACTGATGGAGTCCAAATTGGACTTCTGGTTTGCGCTCGATACTCAAATGCACAATTGCCAAATTAATTAGTTAGATACTATTTGAACTCGGGTTTAGGGGTCCAAATTTAGAAATACTTATCTGATGGACATCTGATTTGTTCCAACACGGCCGGGAAGATGAGAATGACTTGTGAAAATTGACAGAGTTCAAATCGGATTTTTGGTTTGCGCTCAGCGCTCAAATACATAATGGTGAAATTAATGTAGTTAGAAATTATTTTTATTTTATTTTTTTAGGTTCCTCCACTGGGTGGCGTCACAGGAGACGAGGAGGCCGACGAGGACGTGGACACTGAGGATGCATGATTTCTTTTTATTGTTGTAGACATTTCTTTATGCATTGTTGTGTTTATTGATTATGTGTTTTGTATTTTTTTTTATTGTAAAATAAGTTTTTGTTATTTTTATAATTAATTTTAAAAAAAAATAAACTGGAAATTAGGGACCGATTAGTGGTTGAAAGAGTTCAATCGTCATATCCTGCATACATTTAATTTTGTGACCGAACATCTTCGGTTGCCATTTCAGTCACTAAATAGTGACCGAAATTGCGACCGAACGAATTTGGTCTCTAATACATAACAGTGACTGGACTTTTATGGTCGCAATGTCAATCATAAAGTAGTGACTGATATTGCCACTGAACAATTTCGGTCGCTGTCAAGTATTAGCGACCGAATTGTTTGGTCACAATTTCAGTCACTATTTAGTGACCAATATTGCGACAAAATGAATTCAGTCTCTATATTAGTTAGTCGTCTAGTTGGCGACCCAACAGAGACTGGCTATTTCAAGTCTCAGATTAGTGATCGAATAGTGATTGAATTTTTTCGATCATAATATTGTAACCAATATATTTTGACCGACATATTCAGTCGCTAGACTCATTAGCGATTGAATAGTCACTAAATAGCGACCGCAATTGTCGGTCACTATTTATGTTTTTCTTGTAGTGTTTGATTCCCATGGAACATCATCATCATCTGTCTCTTCTTCTTCACTCATCATATCATCATCCTCATCATCATCATCATTCCTTGTGCCTTGTGAAGTGCTCCCTCTTATTGGCATTTTCTCTCTTCTAGCTCTTTCTTCAAATGCTCCTATAGCTTCATCCACAATTGCCCAAGTGAGATCATCTCCCTCATGAGCCAAATCTTCACCATACTTGTCATCCATGAGCTTCTCCCATCTCAGTCTTCCAAACAAATAGGATCATATTTTCTAGATGTTTCTTTCTTTCTTTCTTGAAATCTTCACGAAGACGTCGATTGTATTGGACATAGACCAAATCATTGAGTCTCTTGGCCTCTAACCTATTCCTCTTCTTTGATATCTAAATAGAACAAATACGATAAAGATAAGATTAATGTTAAACTTAAAATGACTAACATTAAAATTTAAAGCATAAAATCAAATACTTACAAACTCAAATGTACTCCAATTACGTTCACATCCAGAAGAACTACAACAAAGTCCTAAAAATTTTCAAGCAAACATCATCAACTCCGGTGTCTCCACACCATATTGCATCCACCAATCACCTATAATAAATTTAAAATATTAATAAAAGAAGGAGATAAAGATATAAAATTAGAAAAAACTAATTAAATTACTCACATAGCAACCTCCTTTCATAAGCTCTACTTGCCATTGGCCTCCCAAACATACCTCTTTGACATGAATACTCCATCATTTGATCTCCAATTTTATCTTGCATTTCTATATTTGGCTCCATCTTTTCAAGACATGTCATAAAAGCATGTTCAATTTTTGCAACCAAAGATGCATCCTTGCTTCGAGCTTCATAATATAATTTAGGATTCAAGAAGAAGCCAACTTCATGTAGAGGCCGATTCATTTGATCTTTCCAACACGGTCCACAATTTTCAAAATAGGTTGGTATGTGCATTCTTTAGAATTGAAATTTTGAATTATTTGCTTCCTTGCACACTCCATTGCAGCATAAATATCTCATGCTAGTTTTTCATCACCATCAACCAACCTTAACACTTGCAAGAGGGGCTGGGAAGCCCTCAAAATGTCCTCAACTGCATGCCAAAATTTTGATTGATGAACAGTTAGGAACGGAGATGGGTGGAAGGATCAGATCTAGAAGGGGGGTGAATATATCTAACACCAATTAATGCGGGAGCTTAAGCAATTCAAAATTACTTCGAATCAGAGATCAAATCACCTAAACAATTTACTGATCTGAAGTGTGATTAGAGTGTGTGAGCAAATCAATTAGTAGTGTGAACGAAATCCTTATGCATGCATCTAGCAAGATACAAAGGCAAACCACAATTCAAACCAATGCACAGAGGATTTTTAGGTGGTTCGGAAATCACGTCCAGTGACTCCTACGTCCACCCCTCACACAGTGAGGCCACACTACTCAAAACCTTGAGTACAACTCACACAGGAGCACGACCACGACGACTCCAAACTGAGCACGACGGCTCAAACAACAACTGGAGTACGACGACTCCAAATTGAGCACGACGGCTCAAACCACACAGTGAGTGTGACGACCCTCATTATATCGGTACGGTTATACCTAGGGCTGTTCAGAATTTGGTTCAAACTGAAAAACCGAACCGAACCGACCAGTTCGGTTCGGTTCGGTTCGGTTCGGTTCGGTTTGGGCCCCTACAGAATTCAGTTCGGTTTCAGTTTCTGAAACTGAGTAAACCGAATATATATATTTTATATGTATTTAAAACAAAAATAAATGTAGCGCAGTTGGCTATAGATGCGCCAGGCCGTTTTCTGAGCGGTGCGGGTTCGAATCTCATGTTTGTCATAAGGTTTTTGGTAAAAATAGATGACAGGTGGCCATTTTTTTTTTAAGAAGAAAACGTGGGAAGCCAGGATTCGAACCCGGCACCCGCAGGAAGTAAGGCAGCGCCTTAGAAATTCCAGCAAATGTTTGTTTGCGATATAAAAATGGTAAACTTCGGTTTGAACCCAAAATATGAGCCAAACCGGATCAAACCGACCCGTGTTCACACCTAGTTATACCAACCCACGTCGGTATAGCGAGCGTCATCACAGTGGGACATTTACCCATCAATAACATTCAGCTGAGATACACGTGAATATAAGAACAGAGTAGCGGAAGTAAAAGAACCACTATCTTCATTTCATTCATTATCCACATTTAACATACATGATTCGATAACATTTAAAGAACTAAAAGTCCACATAATTAAATTTCTGAAATCAAATACATAATTGTCCACACTTAAACATTTCTTTTCCATAATAATGCTAGTACAATGTTGCAATTACATACTAGGGAATCAAATATCACAAGGTACACCGACGATCTAATCTCCACACTCAGAGTCGGTCTCCACTGCCTCCTCCGCAAGTGTGTCGTCACCAACTACACTTATACGCCGAAGCAAGTAATGAGTCTAAAAGACTCAGCAAATAACTCTACACCTACCATACATGCACATATCATAGCAGGTTTTACACACATATTTACAAGACACAATCCTGTAGCATGCTTGTCATTGAAATTCACAACCTATCATGGTGATTCTACTTATTAAACACATGATTCATGCTTTCAGATTTTCTAAATCAAAATCTCCTATCACATGCTCTCTAATCATCCTACACATGAGAGTTCTACCTTCATTTAAACTAAAACATGAGAGCAATCTAGCATGACTAGCTTACATACATGAAAGAACACATTGCTAACATGGTTACTACTCATTCGTATACATGCATATAACCATTTCACATACTTTAAGCTTGCTGGTTTTACATGGACTAGAAAGCATAACCCAACACATGAGAGCTACTTAATCAATTTAAGTCACGACATGAAGGCGAACAAGCATGAAATTACCTACACATCATTAAGATTCATTTCTAACATGGATTCTAGGCAATTTGCACATGTAAAGCATGATTATAAGTACATTTAGTTTGCTGTTTTAACATGATTTCAAATTACTTCAACTGGATCACAAATTCACAACTTCACATTTTGGTTCCACATTTTTACACAACTTCTTAATCACATAGTGTACATTTTACACATGCACATTTACACATTTTTCACATTCACATTTCTTTACACATGAACACATACACATTTCCACTTTCACATTTAGTGCTGTGACACATAGTCCAAACCACCAGAGAAGGACACATCACATCACATACACATAGATGTCACCTAGGCAATACAGTGACGACTCTTGGACTGCGCAGACCGGAGAACAACTCTCCACCCTAACCAGTGGTACTTGTCCACCTCCAGGATTTCATCCTAATACCCTTAGGATCACAACACATTGAACCTTCTCAGGGAGACTTTTCCTGATATGGTTCCACTGCCCTCTATGGAAGCAATGTCACACTTGGCACAATTTACACATTTACCGATTTTTAACACATATCTTTACACATATCACTTGCCTCTCATTCTTTTTCTCACTCACACAAGGGCTCTGTTTTTCCTAACATGATTCTACAGTTAACAAGGACTACAGGTTCAGAATTTTACACAAATCAGATCACACACACATGTCACATTATTCCCACATTAGCATGCATTCTTTTTCACATTTCTCGCATGGAAAAATTCATATTTCACTATACAGTTGTCCAAATAACTTGAAATTTTAACCACATGCTGATCTCAGGTTTATGATTCCACATGAAAATTTTCAGATTTTTCTGACTCAAAATGAAGTTACAGAAAATTTAACATCAATTTCACATTATTATTCATAATGCAAATTAACATGGAGTTGAACATAATCACAAATTTTAACAGCTCATTGTCTGCACCCTAGCATGCACAAGGTCACAAAATTTATTCCCGAATTTATTGAGCAACAAGCAGTTTACTGGAATTTAACATGACCTACACATGATTTCTATTTCCCAAAACAGAAATTTCAATAACCATACAAGCAGGGGAAAAATGTCAGAAACTCAGAGCACAGATAGGATCATGCATACATGGTCTAACAAATTTGGGAAACAAAACTTTGCCACGGATCATTAGAATCATGGTGAATACACATTGTCATTCTTTTCGCATACACATTAGATAGACGAATAAACTCAACCACCCACAAAATAAATGTACATTCATTCTCCCATTCATCACATTAGCTAGTATACATAGCATATAAGAATTACATTATATCCTCATCGCAACCGACGACAATCCACTAACGCATAGTGCTCCTCTAGCCAATCCAGACCAAGAATAGCATCATAGTCCTTCATCTTTAGCAAGAAGAAACACCCATCTAGGATTCTATCCTCGATGCACACAGGTAACGACGGAATGCACTTCCTAGTCGATACCGTACCCGCAGGAGTGTGTACAGACAAAGGGACCTCTAAATCTTCAGACTCTATGCCTGACTCTAGGGCTAACTGCCTAGCGAACCGCTCGGAAATGAACGAGTGAGTAGCACCCGTATTAAACAAAACCCGAGCGTGCACACCTAAAAGTAAAACCGTACCTTCGGTGACATGCTCCGCCTGCTCGGCGTCCTCGCGCACTAAAGCAATCACTCGAGCTGGGGCTCTAGGCCTTCCTGGTCTTCCTGTAGCTGGCGCCGCTGCCGCTACTGCTGCTGGGGCTGGCGCTCCACGCTGGACTCTCTGCTGAAATCTTGGGCAATCTTTTATCTTGTGGTCGCTGCTTCCGCACTTCAAGCACTTGCCCGTAATCATCCAACATTCGGTACCACCATGTGTCTTCCCACAGTGGGGACACTCTTTCTTCACACCAGGGGAATGTACAGAGGGTACCTAAGAACTGTCGACTGCCACTGATCGCTGCTGTGTCGGATACACCGCTTTCTTCTTGTCCTGAGGCTGGAACATAGCCGCAGGTCTCTTCTGCAAAGCCTTCTTCTCTTCAAGTTATTGCTCCATCTCTCCCTCTTGCCTACAAGTAGCGCTGAGGGCCTCGTCCAAAGTGCGGTGGTCAAATGCCACGAGTCTCGTCCGCAGTGATGGCTTGAGTCCCATCACGAACTTCTTTGTCTTCCTGCGCTCGTCTGCCACGATATGAGGTGCATATTTAGAGAGTTCAGAAAATCTTGCCTCATATTCTAGCACGGTCATGGAGCCTTGAGCCAAAGAGAGGAACTCCTGCTCCATCCGATCTTGCACATGCTCGGGGACGAACTTGGCCCGAAAGAGCCTCACGAACTCGTCCCAAGCAACATCGATAGCTCCGTCCTCAAACCGGGTACGCAGTAATGAAGCCCACCATACATCAGCTCTTTCCTGCAGTACACCGCTCATAAGCACCATCTAAACAAATCTAACTTAACAAAACATACAAGCTATAACTAAAGCATACCTGTAGCATGTAGGTGGCTAATGTAACCTTATCCTCATCTGCACACCTGATGGCTCGGAAGATCTTCTATCTCCCTCATCCAGCTTTCAGCCAACAATGGGTCGCTCTCCCCCTTAAAAGATGGTGGCAGCATCCTCTTGAATCTTTCCATGGTAGAAGGTCCACCGTGGTCCTGAGCTGGTACCTAAGCCTGCTACAGTACACAGCAAGCAATACACAATCAACATAATATCGCACAATCAAATAAAACAGATAATAATTCATTTTATTGTCTAACCTGAGCCTCCAACTGTGCCTGGAGTGCCTGGGTATGAGCCTGCGTCTGCATGGCTTGCACCAGACCTTGCATGAATACTCCATAATCTACAGGCGGCGGTGGGGGAAGTATAGGACCTTGCGGTGCCGGGGCCTGCTACTCCGCCCCTCATCACGTCTCGGCTCGTCCTCACGGGCCGCGCTCCGCCACGCCTACCTCTCGAAGCCATGGCTGTAATAAATTTCAGCCACCATTAGCTAGGTTACTAGTTTTCTAACCATTTTCTTATCTACTTTTCATTCATTATTAATAAATTCTTCACATGTGGACATTCTATGTAGACTTAGCATGTAATGAAGATGATGACTTATGTATATTCATTGCAATCTCAACCGGTTCGCTCTGATACCAATCTCTGTGACGACCCTCAATATATCGGTACGGTTATACCAACCCACGTCGGTATAGCGAGCGTCATCACAGTGGGACATTTACCCATCAATAACATTCAGCTGAGATACACGTGAATATAAGAACAGAGTACGGAAGTAAAAGAACCACTGTCTTCATTTCATTCATCATCCACATTTAACACATACATGATTCGATAACATTTAAAGAACAAAAGTTCACATAATTAAATTTCTGAAAATCAAATACATAATTATCCACACTTAAACATTTCCTTTCCATAATAATGCTAGTACAATGTTGCAATTACATACTAGGGATCAAATATCACAAGGTACACCGACGATCTAATCTCCACGCTCGAGTCGGTCCTCCACTGCCTCCTCCGCAAGTGTGTCGTCACCAACTACACCGTACACCGAAGCAAGTAATGAGTCTAAAAGACTCAGCAAATAACTCTACACCTACCATACATGCACATATCATAGCAGGTTTTACACACACATTTACAAGACAAAATCCTGTAGCATGCTTGTCATTGAAATTCACAACCTATCATGGTGATTCTACTTATTAAACACATGATTCATGCTTTCAGATTTTCTAAATCAAAATCTCCTATCACTGTCTCTCTAATCATCCTACACATGAGAGTTCTACCTTCATTTAAACTAAAACATGAGAGCAATCTAGCATGACTAGCTTACATACATGAAAGAACACATTGCTAACATGGTTACTACTCATTCGTATACATGCATATAACCATTTCACATACTTTAAGCTTGCTAGTTTTACATGGACTAGAAAGCATAACCCACACATGAGAGCTACTTAATCAATTTAAGTCACGACATGAAGGCAAACAAGCATGAATTACCTACACATCATTAAGATTCATTCTAACATGGATCTAGGCAATTTGCACATGTAAAGCATGATTATAAGTACATTTAGTTTGCTATTTTAACATGATTTCAAATTACTTCAACATGGATCACAAATTCACAACTTCACATTTTGGTTCCACATTTTTACACAACTTCTTAATCACATAGTGTACATTTTACACATGCACATTTACACATTTTTCACATTCACATTTCTTTACACATGAACACATACACATTTCCACTTTCACATTTAGTGCCGTGACACATAGTCCAAACCACCAGAGAAGGACACATCACATCACATACACATAGACGTCACCTAGGCAATACAGTGACGACTCTTGGACTGCGCAGACCGGGAGAACAAGTCTCCACCCTAACCAGTGGTACTTGTCCACCTCCAGAATTTCATCCTAATGCCCTTAGGATCACAACACATTGAACATCTCAGGGGGACTTTTCCCTGATACGGTTCCACTGCCCTCTATGGAAGCAATGTCACACTTGGCACAATTTACACATTTACCGATTTTTAACACATATCTTTACACATATCACTTGCCTCTCATTCGTTTTCTCACTCACACAAGGGCTCTGTTTTTCCTAACATGATTCTACAGTTAACAAGGACTACAGTTCAGAATTTTACACAAATCAGATCACACACACATGTCACATTATTCTCACATTAGCATGCATTCTTTTTCACATTTCTCGCATGGAAAATTCATATTTCACTATACAGTTGTCCAAATAACTTGAAAATTTAACCACATGCTGATCTCAGGTTTATGATTCCACATGAAATTTTTAGATTTTTCTGACTCAAAATGAAGTTACAGAAAATTTAACATCAATTTCACATTATTATTCATAATGCAAATTAACATGGAGTTGAACATAATCACAAATTTTAACAGCTCACTGTCTGCACCCTAGCATGCACAGGGTCACAAAATTTATTCCCGAATTTACTGAGCAACAAGCAGTTTACTGGAATTTAACATGACCTACACATGATTTCTATTTTTCAAAACAGAAATTTCAATAACCATACAAGCATGGGAAAAATGTCAGAAACTCAAAGCACAGATAGGATCATGCATACATGGTCTAACAAATTTGGGCAACAAAACTTTGCCACGGATCATTAGAATCATGGTGAATACACATTGCCATTCTTTTCGCATACACATTAGATAGACGAATAACTCAACCACCCACAAAATAAAGTACATTCATTCTCCCATTCATCGCATTAGCTAGTATACATAGCATATAAGAATTACATTATATCCTCATCACAAAACACGTTGAAATAATCATATAGAAGGCAGAACAGTTCACTGTTCTGTCCAGACGAACTTGGCGGCGGTCTCTGGCCGGTTCCAGGAGTGGACGACAAGATCGCTAGGCGCACACCAGGATCTCGGCGTCAATGGCATTGACGCCAAGTTCCTGTCTGTGCAGAAACACAGACTGAACTCAAATGCAAAGGTGAAAGGAGGATCTAGGACGCGAGGAAAATACATAAAATTTATAAAAACCCTACTTGACATCTACATGGACGGAGGGTGAGGGTTACTTGCCTCAAAAAAATACTACAAGGGGATCTAAAATGGCGGTGAAGCTCTTCTGGGCAGTCCCAAGAAGCCTCCAATGACACCTTCCTCTGGGTTCTTGACTGATGTAGACACCAAAGAGAGATCGGGGAAGCCTCCCTGATGCTCCAGCTATCTCCCAGTCGTTGTAGATGGCGGATGAAGCTCCAAATTCCCGGATCTAGGCTTGCAAAGACAGGTCCTTCTCACAGAAATTAGGGTTTGTCTCTTCTCTTTGCAAAGAGCCAAGAGAGGGCTGAGGGTTGAAACAGGGGTTTGTATATAGAGGAGACACTACAACAAATTCAGTCTATACCCACAGATTTTACTAATGGTAGAGTAATACGTAGGTAAAAATGAGAATTACATACGTTTTTAACATCCATTGTAACATTACACATACATTTTTTTTAGCCGTGTGTATATATGTGCATATAGTTATGATTTTATATCACAGTGTGTAAAGTGGTTATTTTTGCCACAGTTTATTAAGAAACGTAAGAAAAAATTACAGTATACTTATGAAAAATTTAAAATATATGTATTGATCACTATAGTAACATCTCAAAAGGAGAACCGTAGGTTGAGGGTTTAGCTCTGGCGCCAACACATTTCGTTTACCGCGGAAATGAAAAATGTTTTATTTGAAGGGGATGATCAAAGCCATAGAAAGAGTCTCTTGGTGCCGAGGAAGAAATGGAGGACAGAGAGAGGTCTGGGTCACGGGTCCACGAAGGGGATGCCGCCAAGGGAGGCGAGGAGGGAGTCGGAGCCGGCGAGGGTCGGTTTCCCTCTTTTGAGTGCCCATCATCCTTGCCATCACTCTTGGACGCTTCAACGGCCGCTGCTGCTGCCGCCATGAAGGGGTGCCCCAGAAGCATCTCCACTGTCAACCTCTCGCTGGGCTTCCTCACGAAGCACCTCCCCAAGAAGTCCCTACCCTCCTCCGACAGCTCCTCTGGGATCTCCGGCAACTCCTCGTCGGAGTCGATGTGGAGGAGAGCGGCGCGGCGGTAGATGTCGTGGCCGGCCCCCATACCGCCACGCCAGCATTCCAGTTGCCATCTCCGACACTATGCAGCCGAGCGACCAGGCATCCGACGGTGGCTCGTACTCGCTCTTCTCCACAAACTCCGGCGCCATGTACAGTAGCGTCCCCCTCAGGAACCCAGCATGGCCACTCCTGCTACCCTGCCCCACCGCCCTCTTCGCAAGCCCGAAGTCGGCGATCTTGGTCCACCCGGGGCCGGCGATGAGCACGTTCTGTGGCTTGAGGTCGCAGTGCACGCAGCCCTCCTCGTGAACATCGCGCAGCCCCTGCAGCATCGACGCAGCATACCTTCGCATGTCGTCCTCTGCCATGGGCTCCCCCCTGTACGCAGAAAAAAATCTGCATATAGATCTGATAACTGGTTTAGTTTGTTTGTGATTTGCTGCTTGAGAGCATTGCAGACTTGAACGTAGGGAAACAATTATATATAGGTTTCTCATATTTATTTCTACAGCATCTTGTGATCTCCAAAATTTCATGCGGATTCCAGATCTGATAAAGATGTTTCTATTCTTTGTGATTTGTCAATCGATTCTTCTAGAAATATAATTGTCTTTCCCTTCCATTGCTGAATGTGATCTGAATTTAGGGGATGCAGTAGGGATTCAGGTATCTCACAGGCCATAGGCTTGTGTATCTTAGATCTGCTGAAATGAGAGAATATAGCAAAGAGGACACATGAAAGAAAAAGCATATTCCACAGATGACTGGTAGTCATGTTACAAGCTTCTATTGAGAAAGCTTCTGATGGTCTGAGAGTTTTGTGAATTTTATCTTTTTCCTTGATTGAAGAGTGAATAATGGAGGAAGAAAGCACTTTCTGTGTTTAGGAGAAGTCAGGTGAGAGGGACACATATCACCTTGAAGATCCTAATATCCGCTGCCGGTTATTGGAGATGGCTAAGCCAAGAGTGACTAGCCCATTTTCTCCAATGGTTAAAAACTCCCCATTGTGATGGATCAGCCTGATCCAGGACAATCCTTGGCAGGGCAGGCCAATGCAGTCAATACTGCTGATAACAGCCAGGGGTCAGTAGGAGGGGGTTGGAACTCCAAAATGAATACAATGATGGCTTTCATATATTTGCTTAAGGATTGCTGAACGATGTATTTTTGTGTTCAAGCCTTCTGTGCCGAGGTCTTTAACTATTTTGTTTTTTGGCAGATATGATATCAAATTGAACAATGCAATCCTTGCAGAGGACAAGCACTTACCCATGTAAGACAAATTATTTTCGAGATGGTAGTATTTTCTTCTTGTCATTCATTTTGTCAAATTCTAATCAGATGATTAGCATGTAGATATTGCATTTCCAGAATTCAATCTTATTTCTCCCCATTCTTTATTTCTGGAGGGGTTTGCTTTGTTCTCTAAGAGATTTCCCTGAGTATTTTCCAATAGAAAAGTGTTATAGCATTTGATTGGCATAGTGCTGGCATTTCAAATATTACTTTAAAATATTCTATGAGATGGCATGCAGTCTGTGTAGCTTGTGTTTAAGTGGCATACTCTTACTGCAGTCATTCTTGTCTTGTCCAACTGTGTTGTCACATATATGAAACTGATATGTTATGTGCATGAATGATGATTAGCTACAAAATACGATGTGGAGTACATTGCTGGGGGTAATTCATCCTGTTATTATTTCTGTCAATGTTTTTTTGATATACTTCATGGTATATTATATTTGAGCTTTATGTGTATTTATGTCTCCAGGGCACACTCAAAATTCAATCAGGGTTGCACAGGTATTACCGATCGTTTCATTTTTTTTTACCCTTTTTATTCCCTATTTTCAGAGCTTAACAAAAATCATATCTATTATATTTTATAGTGGATGTTACAAATTCCTGGAGCTACTAGCTACATGGGTTGTATTGGAAAGGACAAGTTTGGGGAGGAAATGAAGAAAAATTCTAAAGCTGGAGGTGTTAATGTGAGTATGATCATTTGCTGCTAATGGGCACAGGGAAGAAAACTTGGAAATTGTTCCTTTGTATCTATTCTATGGTGAAAATAATGCTTGAGCTGTCTAGTAATGCTCATCAGGTTCACTATGATGAGGATGACACTGCACCAACAGGCACATGTGTTGTCTGTGTGGTAGGGGGTGAAAGTCAGTGCTTCATTTGTTCTTTCTTTTGTTATTCTGAACTTCTTTTTCCATTACATTGTTCATATGAATCTGGTCTTTGTGTTTAAGCCATTTCTCTGGCTGAAATTTTTGCAGAAGCTCAGATAAAATATGAACGGGGACATAACTCTGATAACATCTCGTCATAAAAGATGCCATTTTTTATAAAAGATCCTGCTGCCTTTTTTTTCTTTCCCAAGCTTGGCAAAAGGATGGGAAAGATGAGCTAGGATCTGATCAGTTTGCCAACATTTTATACAAATTAGCCATTCCATGTCAATTTTCTAAGCTTCACTGATTATTGGTTGATTTTTATGATAGCATTTCTTTCAGGATGGATAAGCAAATTTCTTTTTATAATACTCCGAGTTGCATGCTCGGCTGGTGCAAATTTCACCCCACACATCATCACTGTTCCTTCTGGCGAGGTATACATTATAGTATAATGTATAATCTTATCAAAAAATTTGGTTTGTCTCAAAACACATCTTATTCAATTCTCAGTTCATGTTACTATAACCTTTATGTATGATCCATGAATACATCTTTTATATTTGCCTCTATTTTCAGGTCAGATAGATTTTCAGGAGTGCTACATGCATAATTTTACTTTTTCTTTCATTTTAGTCATCTTTTTTCATGTAGCGAAGAGTAGCATGTATTTTATGAAGAAAAAACTAGACAGCAAATCCCAAATTTTGGAAATGGCAAGGATATTCAAGAATAACCCCACCATTTTACATAGAGTGGGAGATTCTTTTGGTGCTTTGGACAGGTAAATCTCATATTACTCATGAATGAGGTAATCTATTGGGTTATGCAATATCTAAAATCAGTTGAACATTTTACAGATGCTTTTACAGATGCTTTGTCAAATGTGCTTAGTCCAACACCAATAGCTAAAAGGCTTGTAATCATGATCTGGTTGCATCTCCTAGTTGCTTGGCTTTCTTATTTACATTCTTTCTTGGCATGCTACCGGAATGGTTTAGATTGCTTTCTTTTATTCCAAGTGTTTTCTTATTTACATTTCTTGACAAGCACTCAACCAGAAATCCTTAACTATAGGCCAACAGTGATTTCATAAGCACGTCAAATGTTATACAGGTACACTTAAGTTGAGCCTAAAGGCTCTAGGATGGTTTGAATAAGGTTTTGGGGTTTGGAATGGCCAATAGGGCATTTTAGTATTCTTACATGTTTGGAAGGTCTGCGGATGGTATGGCCTTTATACAGTTAAGGATGTGCCTCAGTGGCTTGGGCTAACTTTAGGAAACTTGCATCTCTTCTTGGTTCAGTAAGTGTTTGCTTTAGAGTGTTTCAGGGAAATTTATATTGCCCAACTGAGGAGACATTATATTTTGGTTCAGCCAATAATTACTGTTGGCACAATTTCTTTAAATGCATTGCTACTGGCACACAGTCCATCAGTTAAGTTGTGACTTCAGATAAAGCAATGCTTTCTATCATGAGAACAGATCATTGTCCAAAAGCCAAACATTTTCTTTTCTAATCTCTTATGCTTAGTATTGAGGTAAAATAAATATTCTTCTATTTATTCTGTGGACATTCAGTACAGTTGTGCTGGAGTTGATACATGCATCTGCTTGCTGTTCCAACTGAAGGTCCTTTGAGAAGCATATCATTTTACTTTTTCTTGGTCTTTTGTGGAACTTCAATTTATTGGTAAATTATCTGCTACAACCTATTGTAAGTTTACTTCAATTTTTTGGTTACAAAATATTTTTGTGACAGGGTACAAGATCTTGAGTCAGCTTACCTTGACGAAAAGAAAAATAATACCTTCCTGCAGATGGAATTGGAAAAATTAAAAGAGCAAAGTGAATCTTTTGGGAAGGTAATATACAAGGCTTTAACTCAAATATTTTATGTACAACTGCATTGAAGTCCTTCAAAGACTTCCATAAAAAACATTAACTTCATATAGCCATTTCAGCATTCTCTGTTATTTCTAGGTTACATTCTCTCAAATATGCCAGTTAGACAAATGCAAAGTTTGGGATTTTCCAGTTTCAGAGCATCAAAAGCACCTTCTTACTTAAGTGTGTTTCTGTGAAGTTAAAATCATCAGAATAACAAGGTTTAATGTCTCATGAGAAAGTTCATTTTTATTCAAGTTTATATTCTCCTGTTACATTCTGGAGAACAATTAATGAATGTGAAGGTATTATGGAGTCCATTAGCCTGCCTACTGCCTAGGATTGAGATTTCACCTAAGAGCCATTATTAATATGTCTCTGTTTTGATGAAAGATATTGTATTTTACCACTTCTCATTACTTCTTATAATCTCCTGTGGCCTCTGATACATGTTTGACGATTTCATGAGGGTTTGATCATTGCGAGAGGTGATGAGAAGCAAGGTTTGCAGAACCTGGATGTGTTTCTTGGATACCTGGATGTGTTTAGGATATGATGCTCCTTGGATACCTGGATGTGTTTCTTGGACTGGCTGCCAGCCTGAATCACCCTTCCTGCACCTTCATAAACATCAGCTAGTCAGTGGTAGCTAAAGCTAAGGGAGAAGGCATGTAGGAGGAATGCTTTTGTGTAAATAAACCTCGATCCCTGTGAAAATATTTAGATGATGATTTAGAATTAAAAATTATTTAATTATGTTTGGGTAACAATTTCAGTGTCATCCTACTATAACTTAAAATTTGATGTGAACATTCTGTTTGCGGTTATTTTTGTCATTCACTTTTTGCTTGTGTAGGAGACCTGGGTCCCAAAATCAACATCAGTAGCTTTTTCCAGTGGGTGAGGGGGTAAATATAATTAAACAGCAAAAAGTGATCAATCTGTATGAGAATTCTAGATTCATGTTTCCATGGGAATATTTCTTTGCTGAATAATCTTGAGCTGGTTCTTCATTCACAGGCCCCCTTGTAAATGATACGCCAAGTTTTTTGTAGAGGAACTCAACCAGCAAGCTACATAGGAATAATAAATGGAGTAACAGAGCAAGTTGTGCCATAACTCTGGAAACACATTTGGGGAGGGGGGTGGGCTTTTAGGAGATGCCAGATTCCTCACTGCTTGTTGGATAATACTTTGTAGTGAGTCCACTGGGTAACCAAATATAAATGCAAGCAGAGAAAGTTAGTCATCTGGGAGTATTTTCACACTTCACATTCTACCTTTTTCCTTTTATTTTTCTTTTCTTGATTTCAAAATTTTATCAATGTTTTCTCTTTTGCTATTCCTGTTTATTCCAATGTGGCTTATTTCAGATTCGTTAGAGTACTGTTTATGTGCTTTTGAAGAGATTGCTTTGTTTGCTTTTAACTATAAGAAATAATTGCAGTTTGGAACGCATGATGTTGTTATTCTGAAGCCTAACAAGGCTGACTCTGGATCTGGTTCCCTTGGTTCCCTTGTGCATCTAGCCATGTCATCTGCCAGTAGCACATCCTAGCCATTTTCCTAGTATTTGCACTTCATGTTTTCCTAGCATGATGAATCTTTTAACAACTCATATCCTGTGTCATAGATTTCCTTCACTGCTGGCGCTCCCACTTCACGTTGTCGGCCTGCCACGACTGCCGTGACGCAGACAACGTGATATTTTAGTTTTGCATATTTCAGTTGCTTTTGTTGAAGGTTTTCTTTGAAGAATTTGATAGGATTTTTTGGACAAACTTCAAGGGTACAATTTTTTTTTACATAAAGTTTCCAACATAAATATGTTTATGACAATTGTTCCACTTTGTTGTAGGCCAAGAATGATGGTAAGTGTGCTCCATCTGCACACGTGGATGTGCATATGACCAATGCAGTTGAGGGACAAGCTGTAGATGAAGATGTGAAGTGCATTATAGATTGTGGAGATATAAGCAAGGTATAGTCAACTTTTATTACTTTTTCAAGTTATACTTATACATGCTCAATATTTTTTTATATGTTTGGATTTTTCATACATGTTACGGTTGCTTGGAAAACATGTCCGTTTAGTTGACATTGAGATGCAACATGTAGCTGATGGAATCCTCATCAGCACAGAAATTGAAAAGAAAGTCATGGGCCGCAAAATGGGCACTGAGTACTGTGAGGTATCAATCACCCATGCTCAAAGGCCAAACACATCATTATTTGTTAATGATCAATTTAGGAAAAGGTTGAGTGATGCTCTGGGAAGCCACATTTTATGGTTAAAAGACTATGTAAGTAGTTAAATATTTCTTCCAATTTAACATTTCTTTCTGTCTTCAATTTTGTAACTTTTAGCCTTGTATGATCTTTTTTTCAGGTTATGGTCCATCCATGATGCTGCTCGGTTTCGACTTCATGTTGACTAACATTGTTGGACTACACACATTGACTATATGCATGAATATTGCTAGACGAACTTTTTATTTTGAGATACACAGACCCTTTTTGTCGAGAAAGACTTTTTATTTTGAGATACACAACTTTTTTTAAAGTAGACTTTTTATTTTGGAATACACACGTGGCCTTTTTTTTTGTCATGACTTTTTATTTTGTATATGGAGGTCATGTGCTTGTATATGGTTGCCATGGGCATGTGAATGTTATGAATGTGAATGTGAATATTATGGATTTTAATGTTGTTTTGCCTATGTGATGCAGATGAGTGGATATGGATTTTAGTTTTATTTTAGCCATGTTAATATATCTGTATTTGTATTTCATGTTTACATCAGATGTGGACAGGTATTTAGTTTATTTTTGTAAAAAAAATAAAAATAAATAACACCTACGGTTTTTCATATTCATGACTAAATATCATTACATACAATATTTCAAAGCCGTAAGTATATATATTGTAATATTTATTCATTCATTTATTTATCATCTCAAAAAAATGGTATTACTACGGTTATGAAACAATCAGTATAGATGATCTCTATACTTACATTTATTTATCATCGTCTCAAAAATATATTACTACGGTTATAAAACCATAAGTATAGATAGCAATACCTATGATTTATATAACTCTTTACCTACGGTTAATGTTTGTATGAATAACCCGATATATACCTACGATTATTTTTCTGTGGGTATAGTCTTTAGTCACGGGCGCATGCGTGTCGGATTCAAACCGTAGCGCGTTCCGTAGGTAAATGGTTTTACCTTCGGTTTTGTGGCATATACCTACGGTTATTATGCGAAGCTATAGGTCATTTTTTTTGTAGTGAGAGGAGCTCTCCTCTCACGCAGGTCGGACAAGAGGGCTTTCAGACCATTGGAGACAGCTCCCCAATGGGTGAGCTAGCTTGCTCCCAGAATTCTGGGCTCTGCAACGCATGCAGGTTAGAGAAGTTGGCGTCCACATCGCTGACACTGGGGTTAGTGTTGGCGTCCACATGGTTGACGCCGACACCACATCGACGTCTGTTGATATTGACGCCAATCTGGCCTTCGGCCAGAACTCTAAAACATGCAAAAACCATGTACATCTTATACCTATATGTCATATGTATACTATTACATACACACTACCATCATATCCTTCGTACATTATTTACATCTAATTTATACACATGCATGCAATAGTATACTAGCTAGTACTTACGTAGATATTTACATACGTACATACACAACATGAATTATTTACATGCAATACAAAAATACAACAAATTTCGAGGGCCTTACAGTGAGTGCGACGACTCACAAACCAGAGCTCGACGGCTCAAAATACAAAAGCTAGATCAAACACAAAAGAGATCAGATCCTCTAGCAATGATCTGATTCAAGACAGATTTGTACACAGAAAATTGTGCAGAACTTCATGCACAAATCTCATAGACGAAATAAGGAAGAACAAACTCTGAGATGAGGGAAATTGATGTAGAAAGAGTGTTCTTCGATGAAGAGGCCTTGCAGATGCTTCAGTTGAGGAGTCTTGATGGAAATCGATGGAGATTCTCCTCAATTGGTGATGCTCTGCTTTGATGGCATCTGAAATGCCAGAAATCCTTCTTTTCCTGAGCCTCTTCAGTTGGATCTGCTCCCTTTCCTTGCACAACAACCTTCTCTCCAGGGATTCCCCTTGATTCCCTTGTCCTTCCTCTTGAAAGGATGGCTTGCAGCTTCTGGAGATGGAGACAGATCTGGAAAACCCCCTTTGGCCACCAAAAGGCTTCTTCTGGAAGTGTATGGGCTCTCTTTCCTTTAGGGTACAAGGAACATGGGTATTTATAGCCCCATATGTCCATAAAGTACCTTGGGGTGCATGGGCACAGAAACCTAGGTCAAATCCCCTAAATCCCAAGTAGCCACGTGTACAGAGAAATTCACAATTTTGACTTTCAGCCGGAGTGTGTCGACCTGCCCTGATCTATTATCGACCTGCTATCCCATTTCTGCAAAACTGTTCTGCTGGAAACTGGGTCTAGTGTCGACACTGCCGGGGACTAGTGTCAACACTGCCTGGGACTGTGTCGACACTGCCTGGGACTATTGTCGACACTGCCTGGGACTAGTGTCGACCTGACTTGATCTAGTGTCGACCTGCTGTCCCAGTCAGGCAAACTGATCTGCTGGAAACTAGGTCTAGTGTCGACCTCACTTGATCTAGTGTCGACACTACCAAGACAAAAATGTGTGAACCTAAAAATTTAACACATAAACCATTAGTACAAGATATTGCCATTAAAATATGAGATATTAAACATCAAAAACATGTTGTTTAAGCATTATTGTGATATGTATAAAATGTATAACATGTTCAACATATCATCATCAAAATCACAACATGTCATCATCAAAATCACAATATGTCATTATTAAAATCACAACATGTCATCATTAAAATCATAATATCTCATAATTAAAATCACAATATGTCATCATTAATATCACAGTATGTCATCATTAAGATCACAGTATGTCATCATCAAAATCAAGGTATGAGTGATGTTCATTGGATATCATTAAAATACAACTTTAGGAAGTTATAAAACACACTCAACCCAACAATCTCCCCCTTTTTGATGATGACAAAACATATCTCCCTTGACTGCAATAACTCTCCTTGACCATATGCATCCTTTGAACTTTCTCCCCATAAAGAACATTCTCCCCTTAGAAACTTTTACTTTCTCCCCCTTTCAAGGAACTTTATCCCCCTTTTTGACAGCATCAAAAAGATAGACAAGAGAGAGAGAGACACAATGATGGTCGGAGACCAAAAGATAAAAAGTGGGAAATGAAGGTTCAGAAATGATCAAAACAAGTGAGGCAAAGTGATATTGTCAAATGAGAGAAAAGATAATGTTTTTGTTATTGTGCAACAAAGTTTAATCACAAAGACACACTCAACACAAAGAATAGCAAATTATAATGAGCTGAATGTAGTTAAAATAATGATGCAAATGTGAAGAAAAGTGACCTATATGAATGAGCAGAAATATTTAACAAGGATGTTAGGAGCTTTAAGTTTAACACAATGTAAAATAATAGATCTAAATTCAGTAGACATGAACTTAATTAAGGTCATAAGCTTTTCTATCCTATCTTTTTTATTTTCTTTCAATTTTAACTGGGAAAGAATACAAGAATAAATTAGTTAAATCTCACTTTTCAGTGCAAGAGATCACATTGATCAGATGCAAGACCTCCAGATTACTCAGTGATTTAACCTTCATTATCTTATACAGAGTTGAAAATTTCGATTTCCACTTTTTGACGTGAAACAAATCACTTGTTAGATGAAATGGCCCGGTTACTCAGTGGTTCAAGCATTTGCATTGCTCTGTTTGTATCTTTCCAGATTGATCATTTTTCTTTTGATATTTTGCAGGAATATGTTTACTTTGACCAGAGAAGTCAGGACTATGAATTTAGACAGATTATTCTTAACATGTGGTAAAAATAAGGCTTAAACATACACAGGTGAAATATTAAAGCCACTCATGTGCCTATAATAGTGTTTTGCAAATCATTTTAAAAACATTCAGTATTATGATTGCTTAACCTTGAAATGATACTGAATCTTTGAAATTAAACTAAATGCACAATGAGTTTAGTTTCAATGTCTTAATTCTCTCATAAGAAAATAGCACAAGGACTCAAAAAATCTGATGATTTTGGGGTTCAAGATAGACAACAATTGTCAAGAGAAATTAGTGAAGAATAGACAATAACTCCCCCCCAACAATTGCATAAAGGAATCTTGATACTTGGCGAAGACATATACTCACACATAGTGAAAGTGTCCAGGCAAGCTTAATTTGCCTTTCTTCAAATCACTATTTGATATACCAAGAATACCAATGCAATGTGAGAGTAAGGAATTTATGAGCAAGAATATTTGTCAATTATACCAATGCAATGGGAGTTGATGATGAATCAGATATGACAGAATATTTTTCTAGCAAATTTCTCCAGCATTTCACTCAAAGATTCTTTCGAATTCACTCCCCCATAAGATATGCATGATATGAAATGATCATTTAAGCAATTCAGATATGTTCATTCCAAGCAATTTGCACAGAAAGAGTATGAACATGATCAAGCATATTTCAACAGGCAATTTATTGAAGAAGAAGAGTTTTGCAAAGACTCAAAGTAAAGTTTTTGAGATTTTCATTTTGCTTAATGACCTTTATGCAGAAAAGACTATTGATACTTGGCGGAGAATTTTTCTCACGCATGATGATAGTGTCCAGACAAGCCTAACTTGTCATTTCACATTTCACCATTTGATATACCACATAGTCACTGCAAAAAGGGTCAATTACACTTTATTTTTAGCATGAAATTCATTGCATTTATTGAAAAACATTTTTGCACTTTTTTCAAATTTACTCCCCTTTAATATGTGCATGGAATAAAAGCTAGCAAACAATTCACACATGATTATGAGCATAATTAGCTTTAAGCATAACATGACTTTTGGTACTTGGCGGAGTATTTTACTCACGCATAATGATAGCTTCCAAACAAGCATAACTTGTTCTTCCACATGTCATTATTTGATATACCAAAAAGTCAAAGAAGTTGATATGCACACAGAATCATGGGCACAGTTAAGCAAACATAATAACACAAACATGATTCCAAGTGTTAAGACATAAAGTTATTGTTGGGAGTAACATTGAACCACATTTCTCATTGTTCAGATAAAAATTAAACATTCATTTCAATTCAAGCAATTCAAGTTTGAAATGATAAAGAAATTTTACCTGAACAGTCTTCATTTCTTTTTCAAAGATTTTACCTGTGTTCTCCAATCATTTCTAGCCTTGCACAGCCAATATCTTGAATCCATTTACAATGTATGGCTGCAAGACTCCTCAGCTTGCTGATCAAGCTGGTTTTAGGACCCACACTTGCTTGGGTCCTGGTAAGCTTTTCATTTTCTTTCATTCTCTTCACTTACTTTCCTTATAGCCTTAGTCATTAAGCCTTCATCTTTAAATTGACTACAATGATCCCTGCATCTAACATTCAAGCAGCACATTTCAGAACCCAACTTGTTTGGGTCCTAAGGATCTTCCATGAATTTGCAACAATGATTTTTGAATCCAAAAAGATTTTATATTGGGTGCATTTTGCTGAAGACTAGAAACACTAGAATCTTGGTTTCTAATCTTAGAGTTATTGGTATAGAATGCACCACTGACATACTGAACATTTTGTTTTCTATTTTTCAGATTTTTATCATTGAGATTTTTAGCATGGAATTTAGAAGAGATCTTTTGTGCAATAGTTCCTTTTTCATGTACATAGAATTTCTGAGTGTTTTCAGCATAAATATGATCTTTATTCTTATGTACATTAATATGAAATATGGGAGCATGCATAATATTATCAATTCTATGCCAACATTCCCTAGAAGTATGCCCAAATTTATGACATGTGAAGCACTGGACTGATTTGACATGTTTATTAAAATGTTGATCTTTATTCCAGTAATGTTTGGCAAGATGACCAAGTTTATTGCATTTAAAGCAAATGAGAGGATTTCTTACCTGGGACTTACCTTGGTATGTATGCATTTGCTGAAATCTCATTTTCATGTGAGGAGGCTTACCACGAGGAGAAGGAGGTGCTTTTTGGTGGCTCTTGACATGATGTGAATTTGGAACTTGTCTTGGAGCTTTTTGAACTGATGGAGGAAGTAGATGAATCTTCTTGACAGCAGCATTTTTCTTTTTCTCCATCTGTTTCTGAACAATAACTTTCACTAGTTTTTCATTAGAATTAGCAGTGTTCTTGTTCGCAACAGCTTTAACAAATGTTATTGTGGTTTTCTTTTCATTTTTCTTGGTTTTCACAGAAGCAAGATTTGTGTTTGTAGTGTTCTTCAATTCATGTTGAAGCTTCTGTTTTTCAGCTTTTAATGCAACAACTTCTTTTTCTGAATTTTGAAGTTTATTTAGCATGACATCTAACCAATTTTCATCTTGTTCTTTTCAGTTTCAAATTTAGCAATTTGTTTTTCTAAATCAGAAATTTTATTACTTAAATTGCTACAATCATTGTTCAATGGTTTGTCATGCAACAAGCATTCAATATTCCTTTTTAGATGATGATTTTCTTCAATAAGTTGTTTGCATCTCTCATTTATTTGATGATCATGAGCCATGTTAGAAATCTATTTGGTTAATTGATCATTGTCAAATTTGAAGTTTTCATTGAGATCAATCAATTTTCCATTTTCATTTTCCAGATCAATAACTTTTGATTTCAATAGCTCATGGTTTTCTTTCAATCCATTCAGTTTATTTTCACAGATTTGGACTTCATCTTCCAAATTCTCTTTCTCAAAATTTAATTTTTCAACTTCATTTTTCAACTTCTCATTTTCTTCTGAAAAATCTTTATCATTGTTCTGGAGCAATTCAAGTGTATTTGTCAAATTTTCAATTTCTTTATGGCAATGTTTTAAAGTCTTTTTCAAATCTTTATTCGTAGTGTTCAGCTTTGCATTAAGATTTTGTATCTTCTCATAGAATTCAACCAATTCAGCATAAGACATGCCTTCATCTGTATCAGAATCAGAATTAGAATTCATAAATGGATCTAGAATTGATTTACCTGATCTTGTAGACCCATTTGAACTCTTGTTTTCCGGAGAGGATGCAGAATGCTCTGAGCTCTTGGAATGTGCAGTTAGAGCCAAAGTCTTTTGAATTGTTGATTTTCTGGATTCATTGAAGCTCTTCTTTGCCATTAAGTGCTTGTGAATTTCTTTTGCTCCTTTTCTTTGTGAATTCTTTCCATCACTGTTGTTGGCCATAAAGCATAACTCCTCATTTGCTGAACTTGAAGAGTTCTCTTCTTCATCCTCACTTTGGTCTTCATCCGACCAAGTTGCAATAATGGCTTTTGACTTCTTCAATTTGTTGTTCTTCTTGTATTTCTCCTTTTTATTCTCAGGACACTCACCTTTCATGTGTCCTATCTTATTGTACCTGTAGCAAACAATATCTTCATCAATCTTTTGATTTCCGCTAGCATTAAAATTTGAAGAAGAAGCATTCCTTTTACTAGAAGAATATTTTTTTCTTTGCATTGAATTTTCCTCTTCTTGATTTTAAAAATTTTCTGAATTGTCTAGTCATGATGTCAAGTTCATCCTCATTAGACTCAAACTCATCAGAACTTGATGTTTCTTGATTTTTCTCTTTGTTGCTTGATGAAGCCTTAAGTGCTACTGGTTTAGCCTTAAGCATGTGTTCTTCATTTCTCTTCAGATTTATTTCATAAGTCATTAAAGATCCTATAAGTTCATCCAAAGAGATTTTGGATAAATCCTTAGAATCTTCAATCACTGTAGCCTTTGTGTGCCAAACAGATGATAGAGAGTGCAAAGTTTTTCTTACCAGATCAGCATCAATGTATTCCTTACCTAATGCCTTCAGTCCATTAACAATTATCATAAACCTAGCAAACATTTCAGAAATCGATTCATCAGATTTCATCATAAACAATTCATATTCAGAAACAAGTATATTTGCTTTGATTTCCCTAACTTGAGATGTTCCCTCATACATTAATTCAAGTTTATCCCACATTTCTTTAGCAGATTTACACATGGATATTCTTGAATATTCTTTAGGGTGGACTGCACACTGAAGCATGTTCATGGCACTGTAATTAAGAGTAGCTTTCCTAATCTGCTCTCTAGTCCAATTTTCCTCATCTCCCTGATTTTCATAAGGACCCACTTCAACTATCCTCCAGATTTCATAGTTTTGGGCCCTAAGAAAAACTTGCATGCGATTTTTCCAATAAGAATAATCAGACCCATTGAAAAATGGTGGTCTATTAATGGAATGGCCCTCAGCTACAAATCCTTGAAAATCCATCAAACAATGAGAGACAATAAAAGAGCAAGCAAACAATTCAAGCAATTAATACAGAGATCAAACAGAAGCAATCAAATCACATCAGTAACAAACATTAACCCGCTCTGATACCAATTGTTAGGAACGGATGGGTGGAAGGATCAGATCTAGAAGGGGGGGTTGAATAGATCTAACACCAATTAATGCGGAAGCTTAAGCAATTCAAAATTACTTCAAATCAGAGATCAAATCACCCAAACAATTTACTGATCTGAAGTGTGATTAGAGTGTGTGAGCAAATCAATTAGTAGTGTGAACGAAATCCCTATGCATGCATCTAGCGAGATACAAAGGCAAACCACAATTTAAACCAATGCACAGAGGATTTTTAGGTGGTTCGGAAATCACCTCCAGTGACTCCTACGTCCACCCCTCACACAGTGAGGCCACACTACTCAAAACCTTGAGTACAAGTCACACAGGAGCACGACGACTCCAAACACCCTTGAGCACGACGACTCAAGAAGCACCTGGAGCACGACGACTCCAAACTGAGCACGATGGCTCAAACAACAACCGGAGTATGACGACTCCAAATTGAGCACGACGGCTCAAACCACACAGTGAGTGCGACGACTCACAAACCAGAGCTCAACGGCTCACAATACAAAAGCTAGATCAAACACAAAAGAGATCAGATCCTCTAGCAATGATCTGATTCAAGACAGATTCGTACACAGAAAATTGTGCAGAACTTCATGTACAAATCTCACAGACGAAATAAGGAAGAACAAAATCTCAGATGAGGAAATGGATGTAGAAAGAGTGTTCTTCGATGAAGAGGCCTTGCAGACGCTTCAGTTGAGGAGCCTTGATGGAAATCGATAGAGATTTTCCTCAATTGACGATGCTCTGATTTGATGGCATCTGAAATGCCAGAAATCCTTCTTTTCCTGAGCCTCTTCAGTTAGATCTGCTCCCTTGCCTTGCACAGCAACCTTCTCTCTAGGGATTCCCCTTGATTCCCTTGTCCTTCCTCTTGAAAGGATGGCTTGCAGCTTCTGGAGATGGAGACTGATATGGAAAACCCCCTTTGGCCGCCAAAAGGCTTCTTCTGGAAGTGTATGGGCTCTCTTGCCTGTGGGGTACAAGGAACATGGGTATTTATAGCCCCATATGTCCATAAAGTACCTTGGGGTGCATGGGCACAGAAACCTAGGTCAAATCCCCTAAATCCCAAGCAGCCACGTGTACAGAGAAATTCACAATTTTGACTTTCAGCCGGAGTGTGTCGACCTGCCCTGATCTAGTGTCGACCTGCTGTCCCATTTCTGCAAAACTGTTCTGCTGGAAACTAGGTCTAGTGTCAACATTGCCTGGGACTAGTGTCAACACTACCTGGGACTGTGTCGACACTGCCTGGGACTAGTGTCGACCTGACTTGATCTAGTGTCGACCTGCTGTCCCAGTCAGGCAAACTGATCTGCTAGAAACTAGGTCTAGTGTCGACCTCACTTGATCTAGTGTCGACACTACCAAGACAAAAATGTGTGAACCTGAAAATTTAACACATAAACCATTTGTACAAGATATTGTCATTAAAATATGAGATATTAAACATCAAAAATATGTTGTTTAAGCATTATTGTGATATGTATAAAATGTATAACATGTTCAACATATCATCATCAAAATCACAACATGTCATCATCAAAATCACAATATGTCATTATTAAAATCACAACATGTCATCATTAAAATCATAATATCTCATAATTAAAATCACAATATGTCATCATTAATATCACAGTATGTCATCATTAAGATCACAGTATGTCATCATCAAAATCAAGGTATGAGTGATGTTCATTGGATATCATTAAAATACAACTTTAGGAAGTTATAAAACACACTCAACCCAACAATCTCCCCCTTTTTGATGATGACAAAACATATCTCCCTTGACTGCAATAACTCTCCTTGACCATATGCATCCTTTGAACTTTCTCCCCATAAAGAACATTCTCCCCTTAGAAACTTTTACTTTCTCCCCCTTTCAAGGAACTTTATCCCCCTTTTTGACAGCATCAAAAAGATAGACAAGAGAGAGAGAGACACAATGATGGTCGGAGACCAAAAGATAAAAAGTGGGAAATGAAGGTTCAGAAATGATCAAAACAAGTGAGGCAAAGTGATATTGTCAAATGAGAGAAAAGATAATGTTTTTGTTATTGTGCAACAAAGTTTAATCACAAAGACACACTCAACACAAAGAATAGCAAATTATAATGAGCTGAATGTAGTTAAAATAATGATGCAAATGTGAAGAAAAGTGACCTATATGAATGAGCAGAAATATTTAACAAGGATGTTAGGAGCTTTAAGTTTAACACAATGTAAAATAATAGATCTAAATTCAGTAGACATGAACTTAATTAAGGTCATAAGCTTTTCTATCCTATCTTTTTTATTTTCTTTCAATTTTAACTGGGAAAGAATACAAGAATAAATTAGTTAAATCTCACTTTTCAGTGCAAGAGATCACATTGATCAGATGCAAGACCTCCAGATTACTCAGTGATTTAACCTTCATTATCTTATACAGAGTTGAAAATTTCGATTTCCACTTTTTGACGTGAAACAAATCACTTGTTAGATGAAATGGCCCGGTTACTCAGTGGTTCAAGCATTTGCATTGCTCTGTTTGTATCTTTCCAGATTGATCATTTTTCTTTTGATATTTTGCAGGAATATGTTTACTTTGACCAGAGAAGTCAGGACTATGAATTTAGACAGATTATTCTTAACATGTGGTAAAAATAAGGCTTAAACATACACAGGTGAAATATTAAAGCCACTCATGTGCCTATAATAGTGTTTTGCAAATCATTTTAAAAACATTCAGTATTATGATTGCTTAACCTTGAAATGATACTGAATCTTTGAAATTAAACTAAATGCACAATGAGTTTAGTTTCAATGTCTTAATTCTCTCATAAGAAAATAGCACAAGGACTCAAAAAATCTGATGATTTTGGGGTTCAAGATAGACAACAATTGTCAAGAGAAATTAGTGAAGAATAGACAATAACTCCCCCCCAACAATTGCATAAAGGAATCTTGATACTTGGCGAAGACATATACTCACACATAGTGAAAGTGTCCAGGCAAGCTTAATTTGCCTTTCTTCAAATCACTATTTGATATACCAAGAATACCAATGCAATGTGAGAGTAAGGAATTTATGAGCAAGAATATTTGTCAATTATACCAATGCAATGGGAGTTGATGATGAATCAGATATGACAGAATATTTTTCTAGCAAATTTCTCCAGCATTTCACTCAAAGATTCTTTCGAATTCACTCCCCCATAAGATATGCATGATATGAAATGATCATTTAAGCAATTCAGATATGTTCATTCCAAGCAATTTGCACAGAAAGAGTATGAACATGATCAAGCATATTTCAACAGGCAATTTATTGAAGAAGAAGAGTTTTGCAAAGACTCAAAGTAAAGTTTTTGAGATTTTCATTTTGCTTAATGACCTTTATGCAGAAAAGACTATTGATACTTGGCGGAGAATTTTTCTCACGCATGATGATAGTGTCCAGACAAGCCTAACTTGTCATTTCACATTTCACCATTTGATATACCACATAGTCACTGCAAAAAGGGTCAATTACACTTTATTTTTAGCATGAAATTCATTGCATTTATTGAAAAACATTTTTGCACTTTTTTCAAATTTACTCCCCTTTAATATGTGCATGGAATAAAAGCTAGCAAACAATTCACACATGATTATGAGCATAATTAGCTTTAAGCATAACATGACTTTTGGTACTTGGCGGAGTATTTTACTCACGCATAATGATAGCTTCCAAACAAGCATAACTTGTTCTTCCACATGTCATTATTTGATATACCAAAAAGTCAAAGAAGTTGATATGCACACAGAATCATGGCACAGTTAAGCAAACATAATAACACAAACATGATTCCAAGTGTTAAGACATAAAGTTATTGTTGGGAGTAACATTGAACCACATTTCTCATTGTTCAGATAAAAATTAAACATTCATTTCAATTCAAGCAATTCAAGTTTGAAATGATAAAGAAATTTTACCTGAACAGTCTTCATTTCTTTTTCAAAGATTTTACCTGTGTTCTCCAATCATTTCTAGCCTTGCACAGCCAATATCTTGAATCCATTTACAATGTATGGCTGCAAGACTCCTCAGCTTGCTGATCAAGCTGGTTTTAGGACCCACACTTGCTTGGGTCCTGGTAAGCTTTTCATTTTCTTTCATTCTCTTCACTTACTTTCCTTATAGCCTTAGTCATTAAGCCTTCATCTTTAAATTGACTACAATGATCCCTGCATCTAACATTCAAGCAGCACATTTCAGAACCCAACTTGTTTGGGTCCTAAGGATCTTCCATGAATTTGCAACAATGATTTTTGAATCCAAAAAGATTTTATATTGGGTGCATTTTGCTGAAGACTAGAAACACTAGAATCTTGGTTTCTAATCTTAGAGTTATTGGTATAGAATGCACCACTGACATACTGAACATTTTGTTTTCTATTTTTCAGATTTTTATCATTGAGATTTTTAGCATGGAATTTAGAAGAGATCTTTTGTGCAATAGTTCCTTTTTCATGTACATAGAATTTCTTAGTGTTTTCAGCATAAATATGATCTTTATTCTTATGTACATTAATATGAAATATGGGAGCATGCACAATATTATCAATTCTATGCCAACATTCCCTAGAAGTATGCCCAAATTTATGACATGTGAAGCACTGGACTGATTTGACATGTTTATTAAAATGTTGATCTTTATTCCAGTAATGTTTGGCAAGATGACCAAGTTTATTGCATTTAAAGCAAATGAGAGGATTTCTTACCTGGGACTTACCTTGGTATGTATGCATTTGCTGAAATCTCATTTTCATGTGAGGAGGCTTACCACGAGGAGAAGGAGGTGCTTTTTGGTGGCTCTTGACATGATGTGAATTTGGAACTTGTCTTGGAGCTTTTTGAACTGATGGAGGAAGTAGATGAATCTTCTTGACAGCAGCATTTTTCTTTTTCTCCATCTGTTTCTGAACATAACTTTCACTAGTTTTTCATTAGAATTAGCAGTGTTCTTGTTCGCAACAGCTTTAACAAATGTTATTGTGGTTTTCTTTTCATTTTTCTTGGTTTTCACAGAAGCAAGATTTGTGTTTGTAGTGTTCTTCAATTCATGTTGAAGCTTCTGTTTTTCAGCTTTTAATGCAACAACTTCTTTTTCTGAATTTTGAAGTTTATTTAGCATGACATCTAAACAATTTTCATCTTGTTCTTTTCAGTTTCAAATTTAGCAATTTGTTTTTCTAAATCAGAAATTTTATTACTTAAATTGCTACAATCATTGTTCAATGGTTTGTCATGCAACAAGCATTCAATATTCCTTTTTAGATGATGATTTTCTTCAACAAGTTGTTTGCATCTCTCATTTATTTGATGATCATGAGCCATGTTAGAAATCTATTTGTTAATTGATCATTGTCAAATTTGAAGTTTTCATTGAGATCAATCAATTTTCCATTTTCATTTTCCAGATCAATAACTTTTGATTTCAATAGCTCATGGTTTTCTTTCAATCCATTCAGTTTATTTTCACAGATTTGGACTTCATCTTCCAAATTCTCTTTCTCAAAATTTAATTTTTCAACTTCATTTTTCAACTTCTCATTTTCTTCTGAAAAATCTTTATCATTGTTCTGGAGCAATTCAAGTGTATTTGTCAAATTTTCAATTTCTTTATGGCAATGTTTTAAAGTCTTTTTCAAATCTTTATTCGTAGTGTTCAGCTTTGCATTAAGATTTTGTATCTTCTCATAGAATTCAACCAATTCAGCATAAGACATGCCTTCATCTGTATCAGAATCAGAATTAGAATTCATAAATGGATCTAGAATTGATTTACCTGATCTTGTAGACCCATTTGAACTCTTGTTTTCTGGAGAGGATGCAGAATGCTCTGAGCTCTTGGAATGTGCAGTTAGAGCCAAAGTCTTTTGAATTGTTGATTTTCTGGATTCATTGAAGCTCTTCTTTGCCATTAAGTGCTTGTGAATTTCTTTTGCTCCTTTTCTTCATCACTGTTGTTGGCCATAAAGCATAACTCCTCATTTGCTGAACTTGAAGAGTTCTCTTCTTCATCCTCACTTTGGTCTTCATCCGACCAAGTTGCAATAATGGCTTTTGACTTCTTCAATTTGTTGTTCTTCTTGTATTTCTCCTTTTTATTCTCAGGACACTCACCTTTCATGTGTCCTATCTTATTGTACCTGTAGCAAACAATATCTTCATCAATCTTTTGATTTCCGCTAGCATTAAAATTTGAAGAAGAAGCATTCCTTTTACTAGAAGAATATTTTTTTCTTTGCATTGAATTTTCCTCTTCTTGATTTTAAAAATTTTTGAATTGTCTAGTCATGATGTCAAGTTCATCCTCATTAGACTCAAACTCATCAGAACTTGATGTTTCTTGATTTTTCTCTTTGTTGCTTGATGAAGCCTTAAGTGCTACTGGTTTAGCCTTAAGCATGTGTTCTTCATTTCTCTTCAGATTTATTTCATAAGTCATTAAAGATCCTATAGTTCATCCAAAGAGATTTTGGATAAATCCTTAGAATCTTCAATCACTGTAGCCTTTGTGTGCCAAACAGATGATAGAGAGTGCAAAGTTTTTCTTACCAGATCAGCATCAATGTATTCCTTACCTAATGCCTTCAGTCCATTAACAATTATCATAAACCTAGCAAACATTTCAGAAATCGATTCATCAGATTTCATCATAAACAATTCATATTCAGAAACAAGTATATTTGCTTTGATTTCCCTAACTTGAGATGTTCCCTCATACATTAATTCAAGTTTATCCCACATTTCTTTAGCAGATTTACACATGGATATTCTTGAATATTCTTTAGGGTGGACTGCACACTGAAGCATGTTCATGGCACTGTAATTAAGAGTAGCTTTCCTAATCTGCTCTCTAGTCCAATTTTCCTCATCTCCCTGATTTTCATAAGGACCCACTTCAACTATCCTCCAGATTTCATAGTTTTGGGCCCTAAGAAAAACTTGCATGCGATTTTTCCAATAAGAATAATCAGACCCATTGAAAAATGGTGGTCTATTAATGGAATGGCCCTCAGCTACAAATCCTTGAAAATCCATCAAACAATGAGAGACAATAAAAGAGCAAGCAAACAATTCAAGCAATTAATACAGAGATCAAACAGAAGCAATCAAATCACATCAGTAACAAACATTAACCCGCTCTGATACCAATTGTTAGGAACGGATGGGTGGAAGGATCAGATCTAGAAGGGGGGGTTGAATAGATCTAACACCAATTAATGCGGAAGCTTAAGCAATTCAAAATTACTTCAAATCAGAGATCAAATCACCCAAACAATTTACTGATCTGAAGTGTGATTAGAGTGTGTGAGCAAATCAATTAGTAGTGTGAACGAAATCCCTATGCATGCATCTAGCGAGATACAAAGGCAAACCACAATTTAAACCAATGCACAGAGGATTTTTAGGTGGTTCGGAAATCACCTCCAGTGACTCCTACGTCCACCCCTCACACAGTGAGGCCACACTACTCAAAACCTTGAGTACAAGTCACACAGGAGCACGACGACTCCAAACACCCTTGAGCACGACGACTCAAGAAGCACCTGGAGCACGACGACTCCAAACTGAGCACGATGGCTCAAACAACAACCGGAGTATGACGACTCCAAATTGAGCACGACGGCTCAAACCACACAGTGAGTGCGACGACTCACAAACCAGAGCTCAACGGCTCACAATACAAAAGCTAGATCAAACACAAAAGAGATCAGATCCTCTAGCAATGATCTGATTCAAGACAGATTCGTACACAGAAAATTGTGCAGAACTTCATGCACAAATCTCACAGACGAAATAAGGAAGAACAAAATCTCAGATGAGGAAATGGATGTAGAAAGAGTGTTCTTCGATGAAGAGGCCTTGCAGACGCTTCAGTTGAGGAGCCTTGATGGAAATCGATGGAGATTTTCCTCAATTGGCGATGCTCTGATTTGATGGCATCTGAAATGCCAGAAATCCTTCTTTTCCTGAGCCTCTTCAGTTAGATCTGCTCCCTTGCCTTGCACAGCAACCTTCTCTCTAGGGATTCCCCTTGATTCCCTTGTCCTTCCTCTTGAAAGGATGGCTTGCAGCTTCTGGAGATGGAGACTGATATGGAAAACCCCCTTTGGCCGCCAAAAGGCTTCTTTTGGAAGTGTATGGGCTCTCTTGCCTGTGGGGTACAAGGAACATGGGTATTTATAGCCCCATATGTCCATAAAGTACCTTGGGGTGCATGGGCACGGAAACCTAGGTCAAATCCCCTAAATCCCAAGCAGCCACGTGTACAGAGAAATTCACAATTTTGACTTTCAGCCAGAGTGTGTCGACCTGCCCTGATCTAGTGTCGACCTGCTGTCCCATTTCTGCAAAACTGTTCTGCTGGAAACTAGGTCTAGTGTCAACATTGCCTGGGACTAGTGTCAACACTACCTGGGACTGTGTCGACACTGCCTGGGACTAGTGTCGACCTGACTTGATCTAGTGTCGACCTGCTGTCCCAGTCAGGCAAACTGATCTGCTAGAAACTAGGTCTAGTGTCGACCTCACTTGATCTAGTGTCGACACTACCAAGACAAAAATGTGTGAACCTGAAAATTTAACACATAAACCATTTGTACAAGATATTGTCATTAAAATATGAGATATTAAACATCAAAAATATGTTGTTTAAGCATTATTGTGATATGTATAAAATGTATAACATGTTCAACATATCATCATCAAAATCACAACATGTCATCATCAAAATCACAATATGTCATTATTAAAATCACAACATGTCATCATTAAAATCATAATATCTCATCATTAAAATCACAATATGTCATCATCAATATCACAGTATGTCATCATTAAGATCACAGTATGACATCATCAAAATCAAGGTATGAGTGATGTTCATTGGATATTATTAAAATACAACTTTAGGAAGTTCTAAAACACACTCAACCCAACAGAACAATTGCAGCTACATTCTTTCCCATGTTTGTTTTTGACCATGCACTAGAATGCCAAGCATCTGAACTAAACAACCTACCTAGGGCTCTCTTTATTACATCATCATGCAATATTTCTAAGGTAAGAAAAGCTATGCAAATCTTGTAACTCCAAATGTTATAAATTCTCTCCCCGTTGTCTCCCTTCTCATGTGATCAAGAAGCTGCATATGAGTGTATAGATAAGCAGTCAACTTCTTTGCTTTTGAAATGGTGCCAGCCTTTCAATTTTCCAATGTCTTCTAACATGAGATCAAGGTAGTGAGCTGCACAGGGGGTCCAAAATAATCGTTTCCTTTTCTCCATCAACAACCTTCCTACTGTAATATTATAAGATGCATTATCAGTAACAATTTGAACTACATTTTCCTCCCCAACTTTTTCAACCATCTTATCTAACAACTCATGCAACAATATAGCATCATCTTTCTGATCTGAAACATCAATTGATTCTATAAAATAAGTTTCTTTTGGACAATTCACCAAAACGTTGATCAACTTTCTCTGCCTCTTATCAGTCCACCCATCACACATTATAGTGCACCAATAAATGTTCCAATGTTTTATATATTTAGCATGCATTTGTTTTGTTTCTTCTACCATTTTTTGTAGAAGAGACAACCTGAACATGTGATAACTAGGTGGTTTATATCCTGGTCCAAATCGGTATATAAGTTCAACCATGATTTCAAAGCTCCTACACTTCGCCGCATTGAAAGGAAAGCCAACATCATAAAACCATCTAGCTATAGCAAGATCAAGATTGCACTTCTCTTCTTTCTTCAATTTATACATAGTGCTCTGAATTTTTTTCCCACATCTTCCTACATCAATAAAATCATCAACATTCATCCTTACAAATACATCCATCGGTCCCTTCATTCCCATCTCCTTATTTTGTTTTGCAAAACTTGACAAGCTAGATGGTTTTTTTATTGGCTCATACTCGTCCTCATCAGATGAGCTCACAACATTATCAGAAACACTTGTTGCACTTACTATCTTCATCTTCTTGTTTTTGTTCAAAGCCAACAACATTTCCATAGCAATCTCCTTTGTAGTCTTAGGACGCTTCTTCATATCATGAAAACCTCCAATTAAGTGCTCCTTTTGTCTCTTTATCCCCCTATTTGTCACTAAACCACACAATTCACATTTCACTTTGTTCTTATCGTACTCATCAGGCCAATAAGCATACTTTCATCCTAGATCATTAGATTTCGCTTTCTTGAATTCTGAATCTGTTGTGGGTACTATGGAAAAAGAATCCATTCTTCTTACTGCAAAACTAATTTAAAAAATTGTAAACTTAAATTCAATATGTGTAACTATGTGTGAAAGATAGATAGAGGAAGAATAGGATTGTGTCTGAGAGAGAGCGAGAGAGAGAGAGAGAGATGATTGTGTATGAGTGAGAGAGAAAGGAGGAAGGAGGGGTTAGGGGTGGGATTATGTCATTGTGACAATGTCACAGTGTGTGTATGTGTGTGTGTATGAGAGAGAGAGAGAGAGAAAGGGGTGGGACTATGACAGTGTGTGTGAGAGAGAGATGATTGTGTGTGAGAGAGAGGAGAGGGGGGTAGGACTGTGACTCTATATGTGTGCATGTGTGTGTGTGCGTGCGTGCGTGCGGCGTGCGTGCGTGCGTGGTGCGTGCGTGCGTGCGTGCGTGCGTGCGTGCGTGCGTGCGTGCGTGCGTGCGTGCGTGCGTGCGTGCGTGGTGCGTGCGTGCGTGCGTGCGTGCGTGCGTGCGTGTGCGTGCGTGCGTGTGTGTGTGTGTGCCTGCATGTGTGTGTGTGGGAGAGAGAGAGAGAAATGACTCCTTAAGTGTGACTGTGTAAGGGAGACAGAGAGAGAGAGGTTGGGACTTGGGAGACGTTAGACCGGGAGGGGGGAAGTGGGATGTCGGCCAGGGGGGTGTTGGGGAGGGGGAGACTAGACGGGGAAGGGGGGATATATGATTACAAACCTCTCCTCCTAGTCCTTAATTTTGAAGTAGGAGGGGAACACAGTTAGAAATCTCTTCGATGGATGGCGTTGAAATAGTAAGAATAAACTCTAGTGAACTAGATGGTGAAAGTTACACCCAATGTGATTCCGAGCTCCTTACATTAGATGAGGAAGCAATGTCAAAACCACCAAAAGTTCAACAAAAGCTATAGCGGAGCAACATGGTATGACTGAAGGAGTCGAGCAATGACGTCAGGCATTAGAAGGTGAAATTCAATTGCCAAGTGCTCCAAAGGAAGGGTGAAGCACCTAGGAAATGCAGCCAGGATATCTTGGCCCTCTTTGGAGAAGAAAATGTCAAAGGAGTGAGGGATTTTGTAATCCTATGGATCCCATCGAGTGTGTGATATGCCACAAGGCGAGGAGGTGACTTGCACTAGGGACAAACAATAGGAGCTAAAGGACATGCCACATCTTGCGAGATAGGAGAAGAACCGATAGATGACAAAAGATGAGAAAGAAGAAGAGGAAGGTAGTGATGGACTTGGCATAATAGTCTTTCCTCTCCTAATCATATCTATGGAGAAGAAGGGGCTTACCTAGGTAGGACACATTTGTGGACTATAGAGAAGAGGATGAGCATGCTGGAGATAGTAGGGAATTGATTTATAGAAGGCCGAGAAGTGATGTTTCTATGCCTTTAAGACACCTCTTCAGTGCTCCCCTTCATCATGAATTCGGGGTGATGTAATTGTCCGTCTAGCATCACGCCTCTTTGACCCATCTCTTTGCCATGAACGTGGTGATCTGTGTTTAGCGACAACCATCACCCCCAACCAATGGGCACTTGTTGCCGAACCTCTCCTAATGGCTACCTATCCTCAAGGACTGAGAAGCAGTAATAGGTGGCTCCCGACCATTGATTAATAGAGACGTGGCAATAAATGAGGCTGCCACTAAGGTGGTAGCTCCATTCTAACTATTTCCTCTTAGGTCTAAGTTCCTTAGGCCCAAGAGTAGGGGGGGATGTATGGTGGGAAGAATTGGATCGGTCTATTACGGACCAATCGATTGGCCCATTAGCCTCAAAGGCAAGATGGGTCAGCGTTGAGCATAGCCCATGCAAGGCAAGGTGGGCTTGGGGCTGGCAACCTAGATCGAAGGGAGATCTACTCCCCAAACTTGCTAGCGCTGAGTGCTCAACCCCTTCAAGCCATGTAACAACCTCCTTATGCATGGAGTATGGTGCCTCACTCCTGCCAGTCAACTTATCCTTGTCATACCAAGAGATGGGTAAACATCCGTGCGACGTGCCCACATGATGGATAGCTAAGCCCCTTCCACTTTGGCTCCTATGCCATCTTGGGGGGAGGGGGAAGGTATTGGCACTCCTTGGTAGGGGGTCAATAGTTTCTTCAAATGAGAAGGTCTGGGGATAGAGACGAGACATGCTTCCCTCTACTCAAGCAAATGATGAACCTGCACAGCGGGACCTCCACTCCCCTATGCTTCATCGACATTGTCGGGAGGGAGAGATACACCTAATGACCCCCTACATGGTGCAAGCTCAAATCTCCTATGGTCCATCTACACAATCGAGAGGGAGAGGTACACCCAGGGTTTATCTGTGTTGCGCTAGCCCCTCTATCTCTTCTATGACACATCTACATGGGTGGGAAACATGGGATACATGCCTAAGACACCCTCAACAGACACTCAAAGAGGGATGGCCCGACCATGATAGAAGGAACTTCTAGACCCAGAGAACCATAAGACAAAAAAGATCCTCCCCTTATCCCCTCCTTCTTCCTATGTTCCAATAGGCTCCTTGACTTCAGTATCGAATGTTTTCTTTTGAGATAACTCTCAGAGCCTCCTTGATCGCCCGTGCTACCTTGCTAGTGCAAGTTGATGTTCTCCCTCACCAAACAAATTTAAGAGTTAGTGGAGATTAGACAATAGAAACTCAACGATCGCCTTCCAATCGTTACAACTACAAATTAAAATTTTGAAGATCTCTAAGTTAATCAATCAAAATAATGGGTTGTTGGAGTAGTAATTAATTTGATGGTTTAAATTTGGGCTACAAACGGAATCCAAAAACTCGATATTTAGACCCAATTCTGATAAGAATTATTGGATTTGGAATTAACAAATAATATTGATAATTTATCAAAATCGATATTAATTATTTAGATAAGTTACCAGAATCGAAATATCTTCATTTCGAAATTGATTTTTGATTCCAATTAAATTAAATATTTAAAAAATAATAACTTAAAATGTTAAACCCTGAGGCCTCATAGAAATTTGAATATTTAATTAAATATTAAATAAAAAGTTTAAATTAAAAGAAACAATTTTAAAAATAAAATTCTAATTAGTGTATATTTATAAAAAGATCGATTGTTTTTCCTACCATGTGGAGTATGTACGTCACCCGAGTAATTAGCGGTGGCTATCTCGATATGTTCCTAACATTACCGAGGTTTTTGTTGTCTGTAATACATGATAATTGCTAATCTTCTTAACTCCAATAGATAATTTGAATTCTTATAATATCATATTATCTAACTAATTCCACCCTAATTTATATAATGTATTGTTTTGAATTTGTGAGGCTTAACTTTTAAATATGATATACACATTTAAAATGAAGAATCATGTAAGACTATAGACTTTAGACATAGAGTTTAAAAGACGGAAATTATATGAAATTAATTCGCTAGATTTCCAAACACAATCATGTAACAGAATAACCAGTATAGCTCAAATAAATTACATAAACAAATAACAAAGATTTTCACAAAAAGATACATACACATTTAATGTGAGGCCTAAGGGTTAATACGAAAACATATTACGTCGATTAATGGTACACTACAAGAAAAAGCACTTTTAGAGACCGACTTTTTCGGTCTCTATTCGGTCACTATTCGGTCCCTAAATAGTCCAGAGACCGAATAGTGACCGAATAGCGACCAAAAATGTCGATGAAGAATTTCTGGTCACAAATTTGTTACCGAAAGTTGTCGGTCACTAATCGATCACTGATAGTGACCGATTAGTGACTGAATAGTTTCAATCGCTGATAGTCGTCAACCGCAACCGACCATTTTCGGTCGCTATTTCGGTCACCAAATAGAGACTGAATTAGTGTCTGAATACATCAGTCTCTAGTAGCAACCGAGATGATTCAGTCGCTATGTCGGTCACCAAAGAGAGACCGAATTTGTGACGGAATACATCGGTCTCTGGTAGCGAAGGACATGATTCAGTCACTATTTCGGTCACTAAATCAGTGACCGATTGGTGACAAACATTTTCAGTCGCTAATAGCGACCGCATTGTTGGTCACAAATCGGTCACTGTTATAGTGACTGAAATAGCGACTGAATCATGTCGGTCGCTAATCGGTCTCTATATTTTTAAAAAAAAATAAAAATTTTATTTTTTTTAAAAAAAATCACCTGTTAAAAAACTCAACAACAACATAAACATCCACAACAACAACATAAACAAACACAACAATAACATCAACCCCAACAATAATAAATGTCCACAATAATAATAAAAATGTCCACAACAATAATAAAAATGACCACAATAATACATAACAGTGAAACAAAAATAAAAAATCCTCGTCCACGTGCTCGTCCTCGTCTCCTCCTATGCCACCCGATGAAGGAACCTACAATACATATATAATAATAATAAGTTAAATTTAAATACTATTATAAGCAATAATTAAACTAAACTAACTTGCTTAAAATGAACTTAAGCATCTAGCTCAAACCGAGACTCCAAATTGAACTCCGTCAGTTTTCACAAGTCACAATCATTGCCCAGGCTGTGCTGGAAAAAACCAGAGGCCAATCGGATTAGTATTTATAATTTTGGACCCCAAAACCTAAGTTCATCATTTTTTAATCTAAACTAACTTGCTTAATATGAATTTTAGCGTCGAGCTCAAACCGGGATTCCGAATTGAACCCCGTAAGTTTCCACAGGTCACACTCATCGCCCCGACCATGGCGGAACAAACCGGAAGCCGATCGGATTAGTATTTCTAATTTTGGACCCCCAAACCTAGCTAAGTTCTTCCTTTTTAAGTAAACTAACTTGCTTAATTAAGATGAAATTGAGTGTCGACCTCAAACCAGGAGTCCAAATTGAACTCTGTCAATTTCCCTAAGTCACAATCATTGCCCTAGCCGTGCTAGAAAAAATCAGAGGCCAATTGGATTATTATTTCTAATTTTGCATCCCCAAAACCTAAGTTCTTCATTTTTAATCTAAACTAACTTGCAAAATGTGAATTTGAGCATCGAGCTCAAATCGGGAGTCCGAATTGAACCCCGTCAGTTTTTACAAGTCACACTCATCACCCTGACCGTGGCGGAACAAACCGGAGGCCGATCGGATTAGTATTTCTAATTTTGGACCCCCTAACCTAGCTAAGTTCTTCCTTTTTAAGTAAACTAACTTGCTTAATTAAGATGAAATTGAGTGTCGACCTCAAACCGGGAGTCCAAATTGAACTCTGTCAGTTTCTCCAAGTCACAATCATTGCCCTAGCCATGTTAGAAAAAATCGGAGGCCAATCAGATTAGTATTTCTCATTTTGGATCCCCAAAATCTAAGTTCTTCATTTTTAATCTAAACTAACTTGCTTAATATGAATTTGAGCGTCGAGCTCAAACCGGGAGTCCGAATTGAACCCCGTCAGTTTTCACAAGTCACACTCATCGCCCCGACCGTGGCGAAACAAACCGAAAGCCGATCGGATTAGTATTTCTAATTTTGGACCCCCAAACCTAGCTAAGTTCTTCCTTTTTAAGTAAACTAACTTGCTTAATTAAGATGAAATTGAGTGTCGACCTCAAACTGGGAGTCCAAATTGAACTCCATCAGTTTCCCCAAGTCACAATCATTGACCTGGCCGTGCTGAAAAAATCAAAGGCCAATTAGATTAGTATTTCTAATTTTGGACTAAAAAATCTAAGTTCTTCATTTTTAATCTAAACTAACTTGCTTAATGTGAATTTGAGCGTCGAGCTCGAACCGGGAGTCCGAATTGAACCCCGTCAGTTTTCATAGGTCACACTCATTGCCCCGACCGTGCTAGAACAAACCAGAGGCCGATCAGATTAGTATTTCTAGTTTTGGACCCCCAAACCTAGCTAAGTTCTTCATTTTTAAGTAAACTAACTTGCTTGTTTAAAATGAACTTAAGCGTCGAGCTCAACCCGGAGTCCAAATTGAACTTTGTCAGTTTTCACAAGTCACAACCATTGCCCTGGCCGGGCTGGAAAAAACCGAAGGCAAATCGGGTTAGTATTTATAATTTTGGACCCCAAAACCTAAGTTCTTCATTTTTAATATAAACTAACTTGCTTAATGTGAATTTGAGCGTCAAGCTCAAACTGGGAGTCCGAATTGAACCCCGTCAGTTTCCACATGTCACACTCATCACCCCGACCATGGCGGAACAAATCGGAGGCGATCGGATTAGTATTTCTATTTTTGGACCCCCAAACCTAGCTAAGTTCTTCCTTTTTAAGTAAACCAACTTGCTTAATTAAGATGAAATTGAGAGTCGACCTCAAACCGAGAGTCCAAATTGAACTCCGTCAGTTTCCCCAAGTCACAATCGTTGACCTAGCCGTGCTGGAAAAAATCGAAGGCCAATCGGATTAGTATTTCTAATTTTGGACCCTAAAATCTAAGTTCCTCATTTTTAATCTAAACTAACTTGCTTAATGTGAATTTGAGGGTCGAGCTCAAACCGGGAGTCTGAATTGAACCCCGTCAATTTCCACAGGTCACACTCATTGCCCCAACCATGGCGGAATAAACCGGAGACCGATCGGATTAGTATTTCTAATTTTGGACCACCAAACCAAGCTAAGTTCTTCATTTTTAAGTAAACTAACTTGCTTAATTAAGATGAAATTGAGTGTCGACCTCAAACCGAGAGTCCAAATTGAACTCCATCAGTTTCCCCAAGTCACAATCATTGCCCTGGCCGTGCAGGAAAAAACCGGAGGCCAATCGGATTAGTATTTCTAATTTTAGATCCCCAAAACCTAAGTTCTTCATTTTTAATCTAAACTAACTTGCTTAATGTGAGTTTGAGCGTGAAGCTCAAACCGGGAGTCCGAAGTGAACTCTGTCAGTTTCCATAAGTCACACTCATCGCTCCGACCATGGCGAAACAAACCAAGGCCGATCGGATTGGTATTTCTAATTTTGGACCCCCAAACCTAACTAAGTTCTTCCTTTTTAAGTAAACTAACTTGATTAATTAAGATGAAATTGAGTGTCGACCTCAAACCGGGAGTCCAAATTGAACTCCGTCAGTTTCTCCAAGTCACAATCATTACCCTAGACATGCTGGAAAAAATCGGAGGCCAATCGGATTAGTATTTCTAATTTTGGATCCCAAAACCTAAGTTCTTCATTTTTAATCTAAACTAACTTGCTTAATGTGAACTTGAGCGTCGAGGTCAAACCGGGAGTTCGAATTGAATCCCATCAGTTTCCACAAGTCACACTCATCGCCCCGACTGTGGCGGAACAATTCGGAGGCCGATCGGATTAGTATTTCTAATTTTGGACCCCCAACCTAGCTAAGTTCTTCCTTTTTAAGTAAACTAACTTGCTTAGTTAAGATGAAATTGAGTGTCGACCTCAAACCGGGAGTCCAAATTGAACTCCGTCGATTTCCCCAAGTCACAATCATTGCCCTGTCCGAGCTGGAAAAAATCGGAGGCCAATCGAATTAGTATTTATAATTTTGGACCTCAAAACCTAAGTTCTTCATTTTTAATCTAAACTAACTTAATTAATGTAAATTTGAGGGTCGAGCTCAAACCGAGAGTCTGAATTGAACCTCGTCAGTTTCCACAGGTCGCACTCATCACCCCGACCGTGGTAGAACAAACCGGAGGCCGATCGGATTAGTATTTCTAATTTTGGACCCCCAAACCTAGCTAAGTTCTTCCTTTTTAAGTAAACTAACTTCCTTAATTAAGATGAAATTGAGTGTCGACCTCAAACCGAGAGTCCAAATTGAACTCCGTCAGTTTCTCCAAGTCAGAATCATTGCCCTGGACGTGCTGGAAAAAACTGGAGGCCAATCGGATTAGTATTTCTAATTTTGGATCGCCAAAACCTAAGTTCTTCATTTTTAATCTAAATTAACTTGCTTAATGTGAATTTGAGCGTCGAGCTCAAACTGGGAGTTCGAATTGAACCCCATCAGTTTCCACAAGTCACACTCATCACCCCGACCGTGGCGGAACAAATCGGAGGCTGATCGGATTAGTATTTCTAATTTTGGACCTCCAAACCTAGCGTAAGTTTTTCATTTTTAAGTAAACTAACTTGCTTAATTAAGATGAAATTGAGTGTCGACCTCAAACCGAGAGTCCAAATTGAACTCCGTCAGTTTCCCCAAGTCACAATCATTGCCCTAGCCGTGTTGGAAAAAACTGGAGGCCAATCGGATTAGTATTTCTAATTTTGGATCGCCAAAACCTAAGTTCTTCATTTTTAATCTAAATTAACTTGCTTAATGTGAATTTGAGCGTCAAGCTCAAACGGGAGTTCGAATTGAACCCCATCAGTTTCCACAAGTCACACTCATCACCCCGACCGTGGCGGAACAAATCGGAGGCTGATCGGATTAGTATTTCTAATTTTGGACCTCCAAACCTAGCGTAAGTTTTTCATTTTTAAGTAAACTAACTTGCTTAATTAAGATGAAATTGAGTGTCGACCTCAAACCGAGAGTCCAAATTGAACTCCGTCAGTTTCCCCAAGTCACAATCATTGCCCTAGCCGTGTTGGAAAAAACTGGAGGCCAATCGGATTAGTATTTCTAATTTTGGATCCCCAAAACCTAAGTTCTTCATTTTTAATCTAAACTAACTTGCTTCATGTGAATTTAAGCGTCGAGCTCAAACCAGGAGTTCGAATTGAATCCCATAAGTTTCCAAAAGTCACACTCATCACCCCGACCGTGGCAGAACAAACCGGAGGCCGATCGGATTAGTATTTCTAATTTTGGACCACCAAACCTAGCTAATTTATTCCTTTTTAAGTAAACTAAATTGCTTAATTAAGATGAAATTGAGAGTCGACCTCAAACCGGGAGTCCAAATTGAACTCCGCTAGTTTCCCCAAGTCACAATCATTGCCCTGGCTGTGCTGGAAAAAATCGGAGGCCAATCGGATTAGTATTTCTAATTTTGGACCCCAAAACCTAAGTTCTTCATTTTTAATCTAAACTAACTTGCTTAATGTGAATTTGAGCGTCGAGCTCAAACCGGGAGTCCGAATTGAACCCCGTCAGTTTTCACAGGTCACACTCATTGCCCCGATCATGGCGGAACAAACTGGAGGCCGATCGTATTAGTATTTCTAATTTTGGACCCCCAAACCTAGCTAAGTTCTTCCTTTTTTAGTAAACTAACTTACTTCCTTAAAATGAACTTAAGCGTCGAGCTCAAACCGGGAGTCCAAATTGAATTCCGTCAGTTTTCACGAGTCACAATCATTGCCCTGGGTGTGTTGGAAAAAACCGGAGGCAAATCGGATTAGTATTTGTAATTTTGGACCCCGAAACTTAAGTTCTTCATTTTTAATCTAAACTAACTTGCTTAATGTGAATTTGAGTGTCGAGCTCAAACCGGGAGTCCGTATTGAACCCCGTCAGTTTTCACAAGTCACACTCATCATCCCGACCGTGGTGGAACAATTCCGAGGCCGATCGGATTAGTATTTCTAATTTTGGACCCCCCAAACCTAGTTAAGTTCTTCCTTTTTAAGTAAACTAACTTGCTTAATTAAGATAAAATTGAGTGTCCACCTCAACCGGGAGTCCAAATTGAACTCCGTCAGTTTCCACAAGTCATAATCATTGCCCTGGCTGTGCTGGAAAAATCCGGAGGTCAATCGGTTAGTATTTATAATTTTGGACCACAAAACCAAAGTTCTTCATTTTTAAACTAAACAAACTTGCTTAATGTGAATTTGAGCGTCGAGCTCAAACCGAGAGTCCGAATTGAACCCCGTCAATTTCCACAGGTCACACTCATCGCCCCGACCATGGCGGAACAAACCGGAGGCCGATCGGATTAGTATTTCTAATTTTGGACCCCCAAACCTAGCTAAGTTCTTCCTTTTTAAGTCAACTAACTTGCTTGCTTAAAATGAACTTAAGCGTCGAGCTCAAACCGAGAGTCTAAATTGAACTCCGTCAGTTTCCACAAGTCACAATCATTACCGTGGCTGTACTGGAAAAAATCGGAGGCCAATCGGATTAGTATTTATAATTTTGGACCCCAAAACCTAAGTTCTTCATTTTTAATCTAAACTAACTTGCTTAATGTGAATTTGAGCGTCGAGCTAAAATCAGGAGTCTGAATTGAACCCCGTCAGTTTCCACAGGTCACACTCATCGTCCCAACCATGGCGGAACAAACCGGATGCCGATCGGATTAGTATTTCTAATTTTGAACCCCCAAACCTAGCTAAGTTCTACCTTTTTAAGTAAACTAACTTGCTTAATTAAGATGAAATTAAGTGTCGACCTCAAATCGGGAGTCCAAATTGAACTTCATCAGTTTCCCCAAGTCACAATCATTGCCCTGGCGGTACTGGAAAAAACCGGAGGCCAATCGAATTAGTATTTCTAATTTTGGATCCTCAAAACCTAAGTTCTTCATTTTTAATCTAAAATAACTTGCTTAATGTGAATTTGGGCGTCGAGCTCAAACCGGGAGTACGAATTGAACCCCGTCAGTTTCTACAAGTCACACTCATCGCCCCGACCGTGGCAGAACAATTCGGAGGCCGATCGGATTAGTATTTTTAATTTTGGACCCCCAAACCTAGCTAAGTTCTTCCTTTATAAGTAAACTAACTTGCTTAATTAAGATGAAATTGAGTGTCGACCTCAAACCGGGAGTCCAAATTGAACTCCGTCGATTTCCCCAAGTCACAATCATTGCCTTGGCCATGCTGGAAAAAACCGGAGGCCAGTGGGATTAGTATTTATAATTTTGGACCCCAAAACCTAAGTACTTCATTTTTAATTTAAACTAACTTGCTTAATGTGAATTTGAGCGTCGAGCTCAAACCGAGAGTCCGAATCGAACCCCATCAGTTTCCACAGGTCACACTCATCGCCCCGACTATGGCGGAACAAACCGGAGGCCGATCGGATTAGTATTTCTAATTTTGGACCCCCAAACCTAACTAAGTTCTTCCTTTTTAAGTCAACTAACTTGCTTGCTTAAAATGAACTTAAGCGTCGAGCTCAAACCGGGAGTCCAAATTGAACTTCGTCAGTTTCCACAAGTCACAATCATTGCCCTGGCCTTGCTGGAAAAAATCGGAGGCCAATCGGATTAGTATTTATAATTTTGGACCCCAAAACCTAAGTTCTTCATTTTTAATCTAAACTAACTTGCTTAATGAGAATTTGACCATCGAGCTCAAACCGGGAGTCCGAATTGAACCCCGTCAGTTTCCACAGGTCACACTCAACGTCCCTACCGTGGCGGAACAAATCGGAGGCCGATCGGATTAGTATTTATAAATTTGGACCACCAAACCTAGCTAAGTTCTTCCTTTTTAAGTAAACTAACTTGCTTAATTAAGATGAAATTGAGTGTCGACCTCAAACCGGGAGTCCAAAATGAACTCTGTCAGTTTCCCCAAGTCACAATCATTGCCTTGGCCGTGCTGGAAAAAAACGGAGACCAATCGGATTAGTATTTCTAATTTTGGATCCCTAAAACCTATGTTCTTCATTTTTAATCTAAAATAACTTGCTTAATGTGAATTTGAGCGTCGAGCTCAAACCGGGTGTCCGAATTGAACCTCGTCAGTTTCCACAAGTCATACTCATCGCCCCGACCGTGGCGGAACAAACCGAAGGCTGATCGGGTTAGTATTTCTAATTTTGGACCCCCAAACCTAGCTAAGTTCTTCCTTTTTATGTAAACTAACTTGCTTTATTAAGAAGAAATTGTGAGTCGACCTCAAATCGGGAGTCCAAATTGAACTCCGTCAGTTTTTCCAAGTTACAATCATTGCCCTGGCTGTGCTGGAAAAAATCGGAGGCCAATCGGATTAGTATTTCTAATTTTGGACCCCAAAACCTAAGTTGTTCATTTTTAATCTAAACTAACTTGCTTAATGTGAATTCGAGCGTCGAGTTCAAACCGGGGTCCGAATTGAACCCCGTCAGTTTCCACAGGTCACACTCATTGCCCCGACCATGGCGGAACAAACCGGAGGCCGATTGGATTAGTATTTCTTATTTTGGACCCCCAAACCTAGCTAGGTTCTTCCTTTTTAAGTAAACTAACTTGATTGCTTAAAATGAACTTAAGCGTCGAGCTCAAACCGGGAGTCCAAATTGAACACCGTCAGTTTCCACAAGTCACAATCATTGCCTTGGCCGTGCTAGAAAAAAGCGAAGGTCAATCGGATTAGTATTTCTAATTTTGGATCCCCAAACCTAAGTTCGTCATTTTTAAATTAAACTGACTTTGCTTAAGATTAACTTGAGCGTCGATGAAACCAAAGTAAACTTAAACTAACTTGACTAACTTGACTATTAAAATAAAAAAGCTAAAATAAAATCAATTTACTCACATGATGGGCCTGTGCTGATGTCGATGGTGCTGCCTGAGGAGGAATGCTGACCTAGGAGAGGGCCTGGGAGATAGCCTGGGAGAGGGCCTGGGAGAGCTGGGCCTAGACTACGTCCGACATCTGCGTCTGCATCTGGACCAGATGAGTCTCCATCGTCTGGACCAGACGAGTCTCGATCGTCTCAGCCAGACGAGTCTCCATCGTCTGGGCCAGACGAGACTCCAAACCAGATATCGTATCTGCAATGAAGTCCATCACCTCACTGGGAGAAGTACTTAATTGGAGCGCCAGCTTGTGTGCTGAATGCACTCGTATGTGAGGTTGAACTTGAGGCGCTAGAGAACACCCTGGACGTGTCCATACTGTGCCCAAAACCATACACATGCCCTTTCTTTGGGGCACCAGATGCCACAACCCATACCTCAAGATCTAACTGCGGCTGCTGCTCCTCCCCAACGTACTTCTCTGTCATTTGTTGGCTAAACGACTCCTGCAAAAAAAAAATAAAAAATTGACAATATAACATTAATCTGTAACGAGAAAAATTGAATAGTGAATACCTTGTAAATACTTACCGCAACCTCTCGGGCTTTGTCACTAATCTATATATCCATTCCCTTTTTCTTATGTGTTTTATCAAACACCTCCTCAAATGTCGGAGGCCGTTTTAGCTCATTTTCCTATTTCATAGAAAAATATGACATAAATGAGTACCTATATGAATAAAAGATATCACAAATGGACAAATTACTTACCAATCTGGACTGATGGGTCGCAAAGGAGACAGAATCACTTGTATGCATGTTGGTCTCTAGATTGGCAGCCTGATTCACTTTCATTGTTGTGGATGTTTGTTGCCATCTCTCTGCAGCCCATATGTTGCACAGACTTTCCCAATAATCTCTCCTCATCCATGTTAGTGCCCGCTCCCTCCAAAGAGTTGGGTCTGCACTCTCAGACACTTTCTGTGCATTTTTCCTCGCATTATACAACAAATGCTTAAAATTTGATTGGGCGGTCATCGTCCATACTAATCGAGATCGCGCCTCGTCCGAAGGACGAGTGAATCGATGATTGCTCTGTAGAGATAAGAGTTAGTTAACTGAATGTAGGAATAAGAAAACAAATAAATTATAATAAGAAATTACATACCATGAGCATCTGATACAACAACTCCTGGACCTCCATCGGGAAATCATTGAATCTATGAATAGGCCCAGGAAAGTGTGCCTGAATTGTTCTTGTGATAAATTGAGATGCTTGGGCGGACTCTATTTTATCACTGAAATTATGTAACTTGTTAGTATGAATTTATGAACTAAATATACCTCCTTAATAAAAGATACATATAAGTTTATTACGTACCCATTGATCCACACCTCCCGCAGAGTGCTGTCATAAAAACTACCTCCCCCCTCCTAGAGACTAACAGCATCCTCTGGCACCAGACCTGGACAAAAATGCACATCGAGCAATGTAATGTACAAGAATATAAATAATGACTATACAAATACCCTGAAATTTAAATATCCATACTTGCTACTGTAGTAGGAGAAGGTGTAGACTGACCCGAGCCTGTAACATTTTAATGGCATAAGAATTAATACACAATGAAAGTACAACTTTAAATATACATACCTGCTGCTACAAGAGGAGACACAGAGGCTGGACCAGTAGTTGTAACAAGATTATATGGCATAAATAATGAGAAGGTGTAAACTCACCAGAACCTGTAAGAATTTTATGGCATAAAGATCAATGCACAAACAAAGTACAACTTTAAATATACATACCTGGTGCTACAGGAGGAGGGACAGAGGAAGGACCAACAACTATAACAAATCTAATGGAATTAATAATATGTATAAATAATGACTATACAAATACTTGCAACTTGAAATATACATACTTGGTACTGTAGGATGAGGAGGTGTAAACTCACCCGAACCTGTAAGAACTTTATGACATAAGGATCAATGCACAATGAAAGTAGAACTTTAAATATACATACTTGGTGCTACAGGAGGAGGGACAGACGAAGAACCAGAAGCTGTAACAATTTTAATGGCATTAATACTATGTATAAATAATACACAAAGAAAAATACACTAGAAAAATATACATACCTGATGCCTAGAACAAAACCCTCCCACAGAGGCTCCTCCCCGGTCGTGCTCCACGCACCATATCTTCATAAGGATCATAAAAAAATAATGTTCATTAGTCAATTACTTATATTGAAAGTGAGCTACTTTAAATATACTCAACAGATGTGAAAAAATTCTACCTATTTTTAAATGATATCCATTTCCTCCTCAGATGATGACGATATATCTAATTCAACCCCATCTTCATCATCATCTTCACATTCAATGGGTCGGGTTCACCTCAGTCCGACCCATTGACAGCCCTAATTGATAGTCCGAGAGATATGCCAATTTTTTGTTTCTAATTTTATTGTTAATTATATGGTTAAATAATATGTAAGGTCATGGCTCGCTTGGTAGAGTGAGAACACTCAATCTCAGTGGAAAGGGTGCACTCTCTTAGTATCCTGGGCCTTGACATTAAAAAATATATTAAATAATTAAATAAATGGTAAATTGATTATAAATCTTTGTGAGATGAGACACTTATTTTATAATCTCTGTCAAAAAATGGTGCTCTAAATAGTTCCTCTTTTTGGTAGAATTTATCAATCAATATTTGAAAAGACAATTTTTGTCATCTATTTTTTTTCTTCCTATTTTACCCTCTTGTCTATTATTGTGCCATCAGATATATATGACCATTGTGTTCATACTTTAACATCACTTAAAATCTAAGTTCTAAGATATTCAAGTAAGAGTTCAAAGTTGTTAAAATATACTTGACAACGAGTTAAAGTATGTGAGATTTAAAGTAACTATTGATATGATCTAAAGTGTAACTGTTGGCATGACTTAAAATATACTTTCTAAGGTGTTAAAATAAGAGTTCAAAGTTGTTAAAATATATATGACAATGAGTTATAGCATGTGGGATTTAAAGTAACTGTTGATATGATTTAAAGTGTGACTGTTGATATAACTTAAATCTATGTTTGAAGGTGTTAAAGTAAGAGTTCGAAGACGTTAAAATATGTGTGACTTTCAGTTAAAATGTGTGAGACTTGAAGTCAATATTAACATGACTTAAAATCTATGTTCTAAGACTATAAAATAAGAATTTGGAGTTTTAAAAGTATGTGTGATAGATGAGTTAAAGTGTATGAGACTTAAAGTAACCGGTGATATAAATTAAAATTTAAATTTGAAGACGTTCAAGTAAGTGTTTTAAAGTGTTAAAGTAAGAGTTCAAAGTTGTTAAAATATATGTGATGATGAGTTAAAGTATGTGGGACTTAAAGTCACAATTGGTATGACTTAACGTCTAAATTTGAAGGTTTTAAACTAACAGAGGAAAATAGTTAAAGTGGAAGAGTAAACTAGTTAAAGTAGAAGAACAAATCTCTTAAAGAAGAGAAAATCTATTAAAAAGTAACAAGAAATTAGTTAAAGTGTCTAATTTATTAAAGTAGTACTTATAGTGTGTTAAGGTAGTAGTTATAGTATGTTAAAGTTGTAATTGTTGTCCATTAAAGAAGTAGTTGTAGTGTGTTAAAGTAGGTGGAAAAATCAGTTAAAGTAGAAGAAAAAATTTATTAAAGAAGAATAGGAAATTAGTTAAAATATTTGAGATTTAAAGCAAATGTTGATATGATTTAAAATGTAATTTGAAATATGTTAAATTAAGAGTTAAAAAATCTTAAAATAATAATAACTCATAGACAGAAGATAGAAAACGTTAGTCTCTAACTACCAACATATATCTTAATAAAATAGGGATTAGAAATTAATATCCCTAAAAGTTGTTGAACTTTATTGTACAGATAATTTTGATAAAGACCTACAATTAAAGTCTCTCATCTGACAAAGATTTATAATTAATTTTATTTTAAATAAATATTTGATTAACCATCTAATTTTAATAACTATATTTGTAGGATATTATTTTCGAACAAACATAAGAACAGTCTGGTGTGCAAGCTGAACAGCTCTAAGTTCTAACGGTCTCCTATGCCGACAGACGGGCGTGGCAAGCATGTAAATTGAGCAATAACTGTGCGCTGAAATATAATTCCATTGCCCACTTTTACGCACGACACAGGGGACCCACACCTCGTGGTGGGGGCCCAGATTCCCCCACCAACCAGAACCCACCCACCCACCCGCCCACCATCGAACGGCTGAACGATCGCCTTCAGAGTACATCCCAGCCGTCCATCTAAAACCCTCCTCCATAAATACCCACCGTTTCTTCCCCAAATCGCCTCGTCGTCTTCACCCTGCAGGCCAGCCAACCCCTCCCCCGTGTTTTCCCAGATCAGATCTGCCCGGTGCTGGAGGAGATGGCGCTGCAGGTGGAGAAGACTACCTCTGGCCGGGAGTACAAGGTGAAGGACATGTCGCAGGCGGACTTCGGCCGCCTCGAGATCGAGCTTGCGGAGGTCGAGATGCCCGGCCTTATGTCCTGCCGCGCCGAGTTCGGGCCCTCCCAACCTTTCAAGGGTGCCCGCATCTCCGGCTCCCTCCACATGACCATCCAGACCGCCGTCCTCATCGAGACCCTCACTGCCCTCGGCGCTGAAGTCCGCTGGTGCTCCTGCAACATCTTCTCCACCCAGGACCACGCCGCCGCCGCCATCGCCCGCGATAGCGCCGCCGTCTTCGCCTGGAAGGGGGAGACCCTCCAGGAGTACTGGTGGTGCACTGAGAGGTGTCTCGACTGGGGCCCCGAGGGCGGCCCCGACCTCATCGTCGACGACGGCGGTGACGCCACCCTGCTGATCCACGAGGGCGTCAAAGCGGAGGAGGAGTTCGAGAAGACGGGGAAGCTGCCCGACCCCAGTTCCACCGACAACGCTGAGTTCCAGATCGTGCTCGGCCTGATTAGGGACGGGCTTAAGGTCGATTCCCACAGGTACCGCAAGATGAAGGAGAGGCTGGTCGGCGTATCGGAGGAGACCACCACCGGCGTCAAGAGGCTTTACCAGATGCAGGCCAATGGCACCCTCCTGTTCCCGGCAATCAACGTGAATGACGCCGTCACCAAAAGCAAGGTATATTTACTGTCCTTTTACTATACTCAGATCTGCTTTTTCTGCTTGCTTCCGATTCGGATCTGGAGCTATTACTGATTACTTGTTCCACATATCTGTTTTACTAATTCCCATTCGGATCTTTTTTTCTGGTCAAGCTCTTTTGACCCATTTGACTCGAATGTCTTGAGCTCACTGTAAGATCTGGCTTCAAGAATACTTTGCAGAGTGTGGCGAATATCCTATGGAATATTCTTGCACGTCCAATGAAAGAAATCCTGTGACTAGCCTTGCTAGCCTTAGAGTTACTCTTGTTGTTTCTTAGATCTGTAGCCTCGACAAATTTTGTGTAGAATACTCTTTCAGATGGATGGTGTTCTTTCGGTAGACCACTTGATAGGCACTTGGATCTGCGGCCATCTGAAGTTGGGAGGCTTGAAATTCTGGTGGCTTTAACATGTTTGATCTTTTCTTCCAGTTTATAATAGATTGTTTATCCCCTTGAATCTCGTTTGGCAGTTGTTCTACGTGATCTAATCCGTCCTTTCCATTTGTTTTATTCGATCATTGTATCTCACGATGGTTCCTTTACACATACAGTTTGACAACCTCTACGGTTGCCGCCACTCCCTCCCCGATGGTCTGATGAGGGCAACCGACGTGATGATCGCCGGCAAGGTCGGTGTCGTCTGTGGCTACGGAGATGTCGGTAAGGGTTGTGCTGCTGCCCTCAAGCAGGCCGGTGCCCGAGTGATCGTCACCGAGATCGACCCCATCTGCGCTCTCCAGGCCCTCATGGAAGGCCTCCCCGTTCTCACCTTGGAGGACGTGGTGGCTGAAGCTGACATCTTCGTGACCACCACGGGGAACAAGGACATCATCATGGTCGACCACATGAGGAAGATGAAGAACAACGCCATTGTCTGCAACATTGGTCACTTCGACAATGAGATCGACATGCTCGGCCTTGAGACTTACCCCGGTGTCAAGCGCATCACCATCAAGCCTCAGACAGACCGCTGGGTCTTCCCCGACACCAACAGTGGCATTATTGTGCTTGCCGAGGGCCGTCTCATGAACCTCGGATGCGCCACCGGCCATCCCAGCTTCGTCATGTCGTGCTCTTTCACCAACCAGGTAAATGCAGGACGCAGTGCCACTTTCGACATTTATAATATTTATAGATTCATCTAGTGATAGATTCATTAAGAAATAAATAAATTCTTGGTTCTTGGCAGGTTATTGCTCAGCTCGAGTTGTGGAAGGAGAGGGCTAGCGGCAAGTATGAGAAGAAGGTCTACGTCCTGCCTAAGCATCTTGACGAGAAGGTGGCAGCCCTTCATCTTGAGAAGCTGGGTGCGAAGCTAACCAAGCTGACCTCAGCGCAGGCGGAGTACATCAATGTGTCGCCCGATGGTCCGTTCAAGCCTCCTCACTACAGGTACTAAGGCAGAGGGGGACTTGTGTTGAGATGGTTAGGGGCATTGGTTTTTGTATCTTTTTACCAGATGTTTTCTTTAGTTTTCTGTTGTCTTATTATGCGAAGTAGAATTGGATGATGTAGCCATCGGTATTGAACCGATGGCGGTGGCAGTTGGTAGAGATAAAGAGGCAAGATCCTTTGTGCCTGAAATAACTCTTTGTCAATGAGTGATTTTTGTCATTTCATGAGATCATCTCTTTAAATTTTTTTCTTTCTTTCTAGCACAAGTTTGATGTTTTCAGATGGTACAATTTATGATTGTGATACTGTCATCTGATGTCTGGTGTGTCTTAGGTGGAGATTTATTATAAACATTGTGTTGGGTGGAGATTTATAAACATTGTGCTGAGGTGGAAATCTCAACTTGGGAGGAGTGGTAGACAACGTTATAGGTTCGTTTGTCAAAATATATTTGTTTGTGGATCTTAATAATTAGACAATAGTATTCTAACTTTATATCGCAGAATTTAATGACTTACGAGGAAGTCGTTTTATTCTTTGGGATTTTTGCTCAAAAACCATTCTTACAAGAAGATGGCAAATTTGCTATCTTTTAAATTGATATTGTTTTGAAAAATCATCCTTAAAAGCAACAAGTTGCGTTAAATGTTACTGGAGGCCTATTTCTGGTTAAATTTAACTCATGGTATGAAATGTCTCACTTACCCTTCAATTTAAAAATATGTAGCCTATTTATTGTTTAAACAAGAGGGAAACTCAACGTGACTTTGGGTTTTCTTTTTTTTTGGGGGTGGGGGGTGGGTTGTTGTTGAGGTGAGGCGGCGGCTTGGTGGGTTTAGGGTGCAGGAGAGTGGCGGCACGAGGGTGGGAGACAAACGGTGGCGGGAGCGCGTGTTTAGCCACTTTGGTAATGAGTTGGAGTTAAGATAACTCCAACCCATGTACAAAGTTACACATGTGTAATCCACCTTTTACTTTGGTAATAATAGAGTTAATTTTTAGACTATAGTGAGTTAACTCATCTTTTCTCAAATGCACTTTGGTAGTTAAAAGTGAGTTAACTAATATTGGGAAAAGAAAAAGTAACATTTAATGCTTGTGATGTGAGAGGAAAAAAGTGGTTAACTCACTTGAGTTAACTCTATTCCACCTCTAGAGGTGGGTTAGAAAATGGTGAGTTAACTCACTTTTAATCCACTAGAGTTAACTTTAAAATACTACCAAAGTATTTTTTGAGTTAACTCAGAGTTAACACTGAGTTAACTCACATCCAAAGCGGCGCTACATTTTCGCCTTGTGGAGGAGAGACTTTTGGAGGAGGCCTTGTGGAGGAGATTTTTCGGTAGATACTGAATTAGGAAAGCCTTTGATGGTAGTTTTCTTCAAGAGGTGAGTCTTCCCCTTAGTTCTTTTGGGTTATTGGCCATATTCTTTCCCTTCGAATGAATGCGGTGTCGTATTGAGTCTTTAGTTGGTCCGGACAATGCGGTCGCTTCCCTAGTCGCCATTCTCCTCTTTGCCCCCTTCTCTCTCTCTCTACTTTTGTGCATGTGCAGGAAGAGTGGATTGTGATATCTCGTCTAGGGCTGTTCAAAATTTGATTCAAATCGAAGAACCGAACTGGTCGATTCGGTTCAGGTTGGGTCTCTATGTAGTTCAGTATAAGCCGATTATATATATAATATATATATTATTTACTCAAACAAAAGATAGCACAGTTGGTTAGCGCATGGGCGGGAGCATTTCGGGTTGGCGTGGGTTCGAAATCGGCCTCCTCTGAAAGGATATTTTGTCAAAATAATGAACTTTTGGCCAAAAATTGTGGCAAAGCTGGGTTTCAAACCCAGAACCTGGCTTGAAAGGGTTCAATGCCTTGGTCATCACGGCAAGCACGCGGTTACGATAAAACATGTATTAGACTTTGGTTTAAACCGAATCGAACCGGTTCGGTTCGGGTTGACTTTGGGATTCGGTTCGGTTCGGTTCGGTTTGGCCAAAAAATAAACTAACCCGGACCGAACCGAACCGTATTCAGCCCTAATCTCGCCTACTTCTTCTTGAAGTGGGCCAGCATTGCAGCATTGATGGAGATGATATAGGCCATGGTGAAGAAGGTGCAATGTAGTTCTCAGGGAGCTCAGATGCAAAAGAAGATCTAGAAATAAGAGCTTATTTGCTGATGATGTTGGACCGACCTACAACGAAGTCACTTCCAAGAGTATGTTTGTCGATCCTCTAATGGTTCAGCTAAACTTGGTATAAGGAGAAAGATAAGTGTTTTGAATGGATGAGCAGTGAGAGAGAGAAAGAGAATATTTTGTTTGACATGTGTTTGCCTGCTCTTTACCCTTGATTGCTAGTTTTCTTCTGAAGGTGGCTAGGGGTGGGAGAAAGCAATGGTATTCAATATGGATTAAGTCCCTTGGTCCTTCCTTTCTCCCACTTCATCTTCTCTTTTGGTGACGGGGTACATTGATCCATTGGTGCTATTGGGCCTAGTCTAGAGAGGTCAATGATGAGCTCTCCACTCTAGATATGAGACTTAGGTACCATCTCGAGTTTGGAGTTAGGTCCAATTTGCTTCATGTTGTTGGTTGATGGTTGTGAATCGTTACTTTTTGGGGAGTCGAGATGTCGTCGACATAATGTGTTGGAGTAGGCTTGACATTGTGTGCATCGCCTTACTCGGGGCTCACCATTATGACATTGCCCTTGGGACCAAACGTAACATTGCATTGTCAATGGCATCATGATGGAGTTAGCCTCGAGATTCATGCCCCTCCCAGGGTTTATACGTGGAGCACAATACTTGAGGAGTCTTCTCCTATGAGAGCCTATAATAGGTGGAGGTTGGTGGTGAGAGTGGGGCTCATTCGTGCTTGCAACAGAGGTTGTAAGTCGGAAGAGGTCGAGAGGAGTCAGTGCGAGAGGGGTCAATGTGGGGAAGCTTGCGCTTTGATCGGTCTGAGGTGGTACGATACTTCCCATATGCTAAGGCTTTGTCTCTTGGTGAGTGCCACACCCAAGTAGATGTCAGTAAGCGAGAGTTCCATGTGAGGGTTAGGCGAGAGCGTCAACTCTAGTAGTATTTGGTTGGGAGCTATGAGCAGCACCACAAGCTAGCCACTAAATAGTTTGTCCAATAACTCATCTAGTTCATTTAGGTGGTCGGGATCACTTGAGTCAAGGGGTGCCTTCAAATTAGACGTGGTGAGCAAGCCCCACCTGGTTGAGGAGTGGGACTCTGGGGCCAAGGTGGATGGCTAGGACAAGAAGACGATTGTAAGATCAACTTGCTGCCTTGCTCAAATGGTGAGCTAGGCCGTGTTTAGTGTCATCGAGGATCTTGTCGTGCTTTGAGAGCAATACAGGATCTCGAACAAATTTAAGCTTGTTTCCCTTCACACTAGGAATGCGTGCACATTGACCAATATGACTAATGTGCATGTATGAGGTAGCCCTTCCAGGATGGCTTTTGATTCCTAATTTTGGCTTTCATAGCCGAGCTACTCGATTGCATGGGCGTAACACCTTCCCAACTTGTGCTGAACAATTGGCGGGTGATTATAGCTAGCTTGGTGTAGTGGGTAACATATCTCTTTGTGAATAGGTGTGCACTCTCCTAGGTCTTCTGTCAAGTATATTTACCTTAAAAAATTGACAGGTGATTTTCTCATTTTTGGCCCTGTGTCATCGGCTAAGCACGCCACCAATTGGCATATTCTTATTGTGGTTCTTCTTTAGACACAGTCCGATATACTGTGGTTCTACATTTGTTGCCAAGGTATACATTGAATCTTGGTGACAAGCTTGTTGTCACGCCTCAAATTGAGAAACAATATTTTTTTCTTCATGAACGGACTCGTGATAGTGGGAACAATGCAGCTTATCCAAAGCAAAAAAGCACACACTCATAACACATATTGTTCAATTTTTATGATTCAAAACTCAAAGATTTCATTCATTCATAACATGATTCCAGAATTGCATCTCTTCTCTACTCATACATTGACTAACTCAATTTTGCAGAAATTCTAACTAATCAAACCTCTCTAGAATAGCCTTAAAACAAACCCTAACACTAAATAGTTTTCACCCATGAGCTTTCTTCTAACATTAACTTGATCCACCTACACAAACTCAGAACCTTCTAGGTCTTCCCTTAAATTGCCTGAAAAATATATGTAGATTTTAATGATACCACACTAGGTAGAACAACTTGCAGACTCCCCTTAGGCACAATGTCAAAACCATAGTTCCAAATATTTGCTTAATTTTCACTTACTGATACATAACTATACATAGATAATCGATAAATGTGAGACAAAACCACTGAATTATTCTGCTCGAAAATCGATTACCGCATTGATTAACTTACAACTATAGCTTGAAGTCCAATAATTGATTACACAAAGTACTAATCAATTATTGAGAAAATAGAACTGTTCGATCAACTTTGTTACTAATGAACTTAATTTAATGAGACCTAATTGATTAACACCATGTACAAAATTGAAACATAATCGAATATTGTGAACATATAATCAATATGTACACAATGCATGTTAATTGCAAAAAACAATACAAAACCAATTATTGGCATCTACTAAACGATGCATGTATACTAAGTTGCCGAGGCAAAACAAAATAGTAGTAGGAGATAATCAATTATCAAGAACAACCAATCGACACATGCCTATTAAGTTGTAGAAACAAACACAACAGTAGTAGGACATAATCGATTATCGGTGTCAAGTAATTGATACATGCATATCGAGACTTCAATTTCAAAAACAAATACAACAGTAATAGAACATAATTGATTATCTCTCGAGTAACTGATACATGCCTACTAGGATAATTATAGAATATAATTAACAATACTAGGGCATAATCGAGTATCGGGTTGACTTAGTTAGGGCATAATCGAGTATCGGGTTGACTTATCGAAAAATGGAAACCCCACAGTATGACACAATCGATTATCAAGACATGTATTGATCATGCTCCTACTGGGACGAGGAAAACCAATACTTTTACCATATAGGGAAAATCAATTGCTGAGACATATTGATTATGGCCACTCTGGGGTACTTAGGCACAAGAAACTGGATGTATCAGAGGTACAAATAAAAAACTCTAGTATAACATAATCAATTATCGAAACATGTATCAATTATGCTCCTACTATGACACAATCGATTAAATTAGAGATCGAATTTGTTCAGGTAACGATAATCGATAGAACCAACGACAAATTGATTAGCAAGTATTCTAATCAATCTAGGCATATTGTGTATCGATTAACAATGACTTTAATCGATCAAAGCAAATAGTGTATCAATTAAAATAGGAACTCAAATCGATCAAAGCAAATAATGTATCGATTAAAGTAGGGTCTCTAATCGATCAAAGCAAACAATGTATTAGTTAATAGGAACATGAACCAAATGTACAAAGCATAATTGATTAAGGGTGTGTTTGATTACACTTAATAGGTGTCTATTGTCTGAAATACTAAAATTTTAAGATTTCAGATTGTTTGATAAAATGTCTAAAATTATGTCCTAATTAATCACTTAAATCTGAAATATCACTTAATTTTTAAGCTAAGAACAATCACTTTTTATTTTTCAGATCTTTTTCTGACATCCGACGATCACCAATTCCGACGACGGTCCGGCAACATGATTTTGGCGGTCCGGCCTCCGACGACCGTCGGCTGCGGTTTCCGGAGATCGCCGGAATCCGGCCACCGGCGGCGGATTCCGGCGACCGTCGGCGGTGGCTTCCGACGATTGCCGAAATTCGGCCGCCGACGGCGTTTTCTGGCCGACCACCCGCGGATTCCGGAGGCCACCGGCGATGGCTTCCGGCGATCACCGGAATCCAACCGCCGGCGGTGGTTTCCGGCCGACCACCGGCGGCCGACCGCCGGCAGTGGAATCCGGCGACCGGCCGCCAACGATCTCAATTAAAAAAAAAAAAAAATCTTTTTTTTTAACTATTCTGGGTTTTGAATCCAAGACCTCCATATTAGAAGTGTAATATGTTAACCATTACACTACAATTCAGATCTTGTCTAAATTAGTTATCAAACACCTCTTATATTATATCTTATATATATTAAGTTCTTTTTAAATTTTAGATTTAGAGTATAGATGACAAATAAGATTTAAGACTTAAGTGATAAGTTTTATCAAATGCCACTTTAGTTAGAGAACAAATCTATTAACAGGTAACGTACACATAAATACTCGATTCTTACTCATTGGAACCTAATATGATTATGATGCCAGACAAATAACATATCAAATTGTCAAATATCAGACATTTATCCATCCACACCATTAGGAGCCAGAAATAGAAACATACACCTTGCACTTAGGTATATAATACAAAGTCTTAAGTACTACTTAGTGCTGAGAACTAGTTGTTCCATCTTCTATCAGATTTTAGGAGAATTGATGCCCCCACAGATAATTGAAGAAACCACTTCTCTTAAAGATTGCACACTCTGTTTTTGACTATACATATGATATCATTCACTTAAAGCACAGTACATGATAAGATGGAGGGTACAAGGGCAGAGGCCACCCATAACCTAAAGTCACCATCTCAACTGCTACGATTACACAGGTTGTGATCTCTTGAAGGACCACAAGACCGAACAAGGAAGCCAACAGTAGAAAACCCACTGAGAAGAAAAAAGTTGAACATGTCGTATGTCGCTCTGAGACGTTGGGAAGGGTCGCCAGACTACGCCGACGGCGGGCCAACGGAAGAAGCATACCCACGAACTCCATCGCGGGGGGAGCTCGACATGGACGACGGGATCCGAAGAGGCCGATAGATGAGCCCAAGGCGCAGTGATTACTCTGGCTGAGCTGTAAACAGAGATGCCAAGGAAGCGCCGTATGATGAGAGATCGGTGAGAGCGTGACCTTCCATGGAACCCAAGTCTTTGACAGCGCACGGACCGGCCAAAGCTGAGACGATGCACCTACTATGGATAAGCAACTGGAGAGGGCAAGCTTCGCCCCTACCTCCAACAACACATACACAGAATCCATTCAAGGGAAAGTAGATAGGAAGCATACTGATAGATGAAGCTACAGGCATGTCAAAAGAAGCAACAAACTGCCAACTAAAAGGATCCTCCATACAAGGTGGAGAACAAAACCCTCCCCAAAGAAGGGAGAACACACTGAGAACCTAATTCCTAAATAAGAACGCAACACGGATCCATACGGTGTCGGAGATGCAAACTATTTCCCCAAAACAACAAAAATCACAGGTTAAACAGAGCCGGAGACAGAGGCGAGGGGAGAGGCCCGACAAAAAGGGGTTTCCCCTGCCTTCCGATGAGACACGCGAGATGCGACCTTTCAAACGACCACGTTGCCGGAGACGGAGGTGGAGGGGGAGGGGTTCTGACCGAAGGGGAAACCCCCCCCCTCCGGAGGAGACACAGAGACGAGGCAGGCTCAAGAAACCCCAAAAGGTACTGGTTCTTACATATTCAGATGCATCAATAATTGTTGGTGTGCAATTAAGCAATTCAGTGTGCATTCTTAAGAAGATTTTAGAATAGTTGTTAAGCAAATTAAGAGTAAAAAATTATCTAGATCAGACATAATTTTGTTTGTTTAAGAATTAAATCAGATGCTGTATAGTCACGATATAACACCTTCTTGTTCATGTGTAAAACCGACGTGAAACTTAGTCATTCACATATAGATTTTTGTATCATAATCCTCTTACTTGTTACAGGTGATTTTAGCATATTTCCTGAACATACAGATCTGAGAAAACAACATAAAACCAAGACATGCATGCTTCAAGATTTTTGCAAATTATCCTACCTCAATTTGATGCTTAAACCCACTGTCAAAACCCCCAACTGCTCTTGTTGTAGCTTCTAAACCTGATGCCAAGACCTCACGATCAAATCTTCCGCTGCAGCAATTCCTATAACAAGACCAACTGCTGCACTCGAACTCAAGAACTCCATCGACTGTAGCGACCTTCTCCCTCTGTGTACCTTGAACTCAACAACTCTCTTGGATTAGGGTTTCGCACAGGACTCCCATGTGGCCAACCGTCTCTATTTATAGAGAAAGCTATAAACTAAGTAAATGTCTCATTTCAAACACATTGTATGTTATGTGTAAGTATGTCAATATAAGTTATATTTTTATTGGAATACTGATTATATTTATTTGCACTTGCAGCTTTCTTACGATTTTGTAAAACGTAACTACAAATAACAACTATAGTCACTAAGTGTAGCTATTAATTTATCAAATGACATCTTCAATTGGGTTATTTCTTATGGTCATTCATATATATACTTATGCTTTATAAAAGTAGGCCAATTCTATATGATTATGATTTATAAATGAAGGTACTTCTTACGTATTATAATCGCAAGTAAGGCTAGAACTATGTTTGTTGTAGTTACGAAATCAAACAGTAAGATGTTTCGATAGGTCTTTCCTTCCGATTTTTGCAATTACACTTACGATTTATCGACGTAAGCAAAATCCAATTTTGTTGTAGTGAAGGTAAATAGATAAAGGAATGAAAACAAGAGTTCAAATCTTTTAGGATTGCGCAATTTAGATAGGTTACAAGTGATTCGTTCCTTTGATAGAGTTTATAATAAAAAAGATTTAAAACAAAAAAAATAGTGGCAAGTTGTACAAAAATTGTATCCATACAAATGATTCTAAATTAATAATCAAATGAGCCCACATGGATCATATGGCCCACTCACATATGCATTCCCTAATTCATACTATGCCATTCTACTATATATACTTAAAGGTATACATTCTTACAACAGTTTAAAACACAACAAATAGCCTCTAATCAACACATCTATTTTCTCAATCTTTTACCTATTAAGAAGAAGATGATGACAAGAAGAGCAGGCTCCCCCATTCTTCAGAGAGGACAACTAGATGGTGAGCCTTAGCGCCGAGGGCATCAGCCAACAGTGTACCGAAGGCTCTGTTAGTGCCTTTGCTCAAGGTACCACTTGAAACAAATGGGGATCAGTCAAGCCCAAGCCAAAGCCTTGCATGTCATTGAAGTACTCATCTATTCATCATTATATAGCTTCCATGGCATACATAGGAGAAAGATATTGCAAGACAATTAAGTTTGACCACCCACCAATAGTGTATTCCATCACTACTATCGCCATTAACACAACCCACGTCATGGACACCCCGAAACTGTCGTAGATGGGGTTGACATAGTAGAAGACTAGGACAATGGTGAGGGTCAACCCCACAGCACCGGCCACCCCACCATCCCCCTCCCACAATGCCACCCCACCGCCCCTCCCACAACACTGACCACCCCACTACCCCCCTCCAACTGCCACCCTCCCATCCCACTGCCCCCTCCCATAGCATCGACCACCCCACTGCCCTGCTCCCACAGTGCCACCCCACTGTCCCCTCTCACAACACCACCACTCCCCTCCCATAGCACCTCCAACCCCCTCTTAGAGCCCACTACCCCCCCCAACTGTAACGTAGCGTGTTTTTCGGATCTTCGCAGATCGTGGATTAGTGGTAGTTCGGATATGTGTTTATTAGTTTTGGTGTGGTGCTCATGGCCAATATGGGCTCATTGGGCCTTGATTGTGGTTTCCGTGCGTTGTGTGGAGCTTAGTAGGCCGGAAGGTTAGGCCCGTAGTGTCCGTTGGTTCACTGAGTGTGAACGCGACGGTTGTGTAGGCCGCGTTCTGAACGCGTCGGTCGTGGCGGTCGCATTCATGTTGCCGTTGTTAGGCGGTTCTCGTCTGCATGGCTGCCGCGTGTCGCGCGCCGGGTAGCCAGCGGACGTCAGCAATGGGATCGCGACGGTGGCCTGGGTCGCGATCATGTCGCGACGGTTAGGTGTGTCACGTTAGTAACCGCTGTGTGGTTTTTAAAAAGGTTTGGCCGAATAGAACTTCTGCAAGTTTTGCTCGACTAGGAGGGGAGGAGCTGCTGTGGGTGATTCGGCGTTCCGGCGTGATGTTCGATGCGCTCTTGACGCGAGGACGTTGCAAGGAGTGGGGGAGACGTCATGTCATAGTCAGTTTGCGTGTTCTTCGTGAAGGTAGGGAGATTTCACCATCTTTGATTACGTGGATGGCATGTGATGCGTATTCGATAGGTTTAATGCTTTATGAACAATAGATAGCATGCTAGGTTATTCATTAAAGCATGAAAATCGGAAATTAAATGTCGTTTGCATGGAAATTCGAAGATGGTTCCCGGATCCTGAGAAGGTGACGGTCCCGGCTGTCGCGACCAGGTCGCGACAGGACGACTTGTCGCGACAGGATTTCTTGTCGCGCCATATCGTGGCGTCGCGATCAGAAGGCGGTCATGGCCTCTGTTGCGATAGCAACCGAAGGTTCTGCTTTTCATGCTGTTGGTGTTTTGGTTATTCGATTATCGTTTAATTATTGTGCATGGCAATGCTAATGATGCCTTGGCACTTGTAGCGCTCAGTGAGCGTGGTTAGTGTGTCATTTGTGTGTGGTTTACGTGTTAAGGGTGGTGCTTACGAAGTGAGCATTCTTTTACGTGATATTTATACAGTTTGAGTGTTGTGCATGTGTATGCATGGCTAGTAGTCGATATTGTGATTATTGTAGTATAGCTGGTATAGCTAGTATGAGGTGACTGGGCAATGAAGGTCGGATATGAACCTAGCCCTAGTCTACGGTTGTCTTTTAAAGAGTATTAGAATGATATTTGTGTTAAGTAATGTGTATTGCCATAGAGGTCATAGGGTGACCAATGACAGGCAAGGTTGCGTGTACTGTTGTGATATACGTATGTATCAGTATGGAATGGTTTGGAGGTCACATGGTGACCAATGATAAGCCAATTGTGGTTGACTATCGAGATCTATGTGTATGCTTGTGTAGGATAGCTTGTGGGTCACGGAGTGACCAGGTCAAGCTAGTCCTTACGTTTGTACTGTGGTTTGTAGTAAAGAATATATAAGTATATATCGTGGTTTGTGCATTGTTGAGTTTGGTGGTCTGGCGCCTATTCCGGAATGCCTCTTCAGTTGGGAGCCCCAGGTTTTGTGTGAGCCAGGCACGTGAGTGTGCTCGGGCTTGTCCAGGTGCAGTGGTACCGTCGAGGTCTTGTCGTCTTCCTGGACACCCTCACTCTCGGGGAGAGTTGTCGTCCGGCTGACGGAAAGACGGCAGTGGGATAGTGACTTGTGAGAGTTTGTGTTTAGTCACTTGTAGCGCGCTCGTAGCTGGAGGTTACGGACACCAGTAGACGTACTGGTCCCCAGCTAGTCCTGTTTACCAGTGCCTCACTTTAGAGAGCTCGGGCTAGAGTCTCTAAAGGTGTCAGGCATGGGCCTACAGGGTGTGTGACCTGTAGGTTGTGGTGGTTTGGTTGGTCTCCACAGTTCTTTGGCTTTACTTGTGTTGTGGAGCTACAGTTGGACCTTTCGTCCGTGACTGCGAGACTGAGAGGTAGTTCTTGTGTTGTGTTGTCCGGGTTGGATACTGGCGTCATGAACCAGTAGTCTATCCCGTGTGGTGGCGTCGTGCTTTCCGACTTGTGCTTTGCCAATGGTTGTGGCTTGTGAGTGGCTTTCGGGTTGTGGTTTTACGTGTTGAGGTGTGCCATGGTGTTGGCACGGTTGTTGTTGTGGTTGGTGAGCAGAGACTCACTGGTTGTGGTGTGCCCTAGTGGTGGCACAGTTGTGTTATGAATCTGCCGTAATGAGGTGCATGGTGTTGGCACTGGTTTAGTGATTGGTTTCCGTGGTGGTACCTCGTGGTGGTAGGTACCTGTACTCTTTGAGGGTATTGGTTTCTTGTAGTACGCTGAGTACTAGCCGTTTTCAGGTAGTGAGGTGGAGGTCATGCGGTGAGACCTTCCACTTGTTGTGTTATACCCTTCCTTGGGTAAGTTTCCGAATATGATTTGCTATGCGTTGGATTTGGCATCGTGATAGCCAGTCCTGCTTCTTAAATATGATATTCGATACATCGTGATTTAAGGGTATAGAGGATTGGCTCATGGTTAGCAATCCTGTTACCTTTGTGTTGAAGGCTTGCCAGTGAAGCTAGTAGCTTAGGCAATGCTTTGCCTGTATGGCTTACAACTTAGGCGACCAGTTGTTGAGGTGGTATGCCTGTGAGGCTTGTGGCCTAGGCTTTGTAGTTAATGAGTGGACTAATGGTGCTGTTGTCTCTTCGTCTTTCTGAGATTTGCAGCAACTAAGTTAATTATGTTTTGTATTGTTAAGTACGCCTTGTTGTGAGCATGAAATGGTTTGGCTTCTGGTGTTGCCAGTGAGACCCGTTGGGGTTGAGGTTCTCCTTTGTTGTGTGTGGTTTTGAGTGGTTACCTACTGAGCCAGTGACTTGTTGAGGCTCACTCCCTTATAGTTCTTTTCAGGGTTTACTGTTGGTGTCGCTTGAGGAGGTGTTGTGACAGACTTGTACCACCAGCAATAGTGTTAGTAGAGTTGTACGAGCTTGTGCTCCCTCGGGGTATGCCCCAGGTAGTTGTACTCTTTTTAATTTGGATATGTAATAATGTAATGGGACAGTTGTAAATTGTATATGCAGATATGAGCACATATTCTTTCTTGTGTCTCTTACTGTTGTGGTTTGTCTTTTATATTCTTCCTGGACACGTGTACGAGCTATCCCTTGCGAGAGTTCGGTCCGTTCGCGGGAGACGGATTTGGATATGGACCCTTATTGGGTATAGATATCTAGGGCCATTACAGTTAGTATCAGAGCAATTGTCCAGTTAGAATATGAAAAGATATTAAGATTACAACGCCCCAATACATGATTTAATATCCACTGCTGGTAGTAAGTCTGTAGTTTCCTGTGCTTTTTAGTACGATTTTCATATGAGTTTTGGTATATGAATTATATGTATAGTTTGTTAGAATAGTAGTTGTGGGTAATAGCAGATATGATTGGTGATGTAGTATGAGTGATTATTGGATTGTGGTTAAAGTATAATTGATTAAAGATTCTTTATTATAGAAATTGAAAGAATTAGTGAATTCAGTTATGAAATTCACAAAAAATGTTTTAATGAGAATCAGAGCTAGTAGAAAAGGTATAAAGTAGTGATGTGATGGAATAATAGAGGGAATTGTATTATGATGAGAAATAGGGCTTTGTGATTAGAACTGTTAAATGGGTGAATTGTCTTTGAGAATTGTAGTAGAGATAGTTATTGTGTTTGAGATTTATGTTAATGAAGTGTTAAGGAGTTGCTTGGATAATATTATGATTAGTGGCATGTTAGATTTGAAATGATTAAGTGAGATAGTCTAGTTTGAGATGAGATGCTAGTAAGCAGAGGATTAGTGATTAAGATGATTCTTAAGTGTGATTTGTGATTAAGAATAGTTGTAATAAAGAGTTTAAAGGCAATATTATCATGAGTAATAAGGGTGATAGAAAGTTTGATATAGAAACTCATGTAAGTGGATGTAAAGGTGATTGGTTGATTAAAGAGAGAGTAAAAGAGCAGTGGGAAGTCAGATTTTGTCAAGAATTTTATAAGAGAAAGATGTTTGTTAATAAAAGGCAGTGGATAAAGATTTCGTAGAAAGATTTGTATAAGGTTATTGCAGTATTAAAGATAAGAATAATGGTGCCAGCATTTGTGTATAGATTGTGGAAGCAGAGAAGGGAAATTGGTGTCAGAGGCAGATTGAAGTTAAAGCTAAATAATTAAAGTAAGTTGAAGCTATGCAAGTTAGAATGGACAAGATTAAGTTCATTGAAAAGTAATGGGGAATAGTAAAGTGAATTATGAATAGATATTTGTGAATGAGCTGTAACAGTGAAACTGTTTATATTTGGCAGTAAGTTAGTAATGTGGAATAAAGTAGAATAAATCATTGTGTTTAAAAGAAATAATTTTAATTTATAGTAATGGTGGAAAGTAAGAAAGATTGTAGCATAAATGGCACCTGGAAATTAGTCAGCTAGTAAACTAGTTAAAAGAAATATTTTGCAGAAATGGTGTTATGTTATTGATAGTAAAGATAAAGTTTAGTATTAATGATTAAGCGGGGAAAAGAATGTGTTAGATTATAGAATAGTGATAATTAAATGATTCAGGAAATGTGCAATAAGAATTTGTGTAATGATAAGCAGTAAGGTGATTTGGATGAATAAATGAATTTTGTTATAAGAATATTTCTAGAATTTGAAGTAAAATTATAATAAATCAGTTAAGGAGTAGTGAGCAGATTAAGGTATAGTGAAAGGGAGTAGAAAAGGGAGGAGTAATATAATCAGTTTAATGGTAAAGGAATTTTGAGATTTGATGTCATATAATTGAGCAAGGTTTGAATAAAGGTAAAGGTGAATTTTCAAGTATGGGTAGCAATGAGAATGGAAGATGTGAAAAGATATGAATTAGGTTTGTTAAACCATGTTTAAAGCAAAGAATATATATATAAAAAAAAGAAGAAAGGGGAAAGGTATATTAATATTGATATATGCTAAGATTTAGAATTTAATGTGAAGCAGATATAGCAGAAGATAGAATATGAGTGGAATCAGTTAAGTGGTATTGATGTATGATAAGAGAAAAATGTAAAGTTAGTTGGAAAGTATAATTTAAAGCGAGATAAGTTATTAATGAATTAAGGGAATCCAGAATTTATGAAATATTTGGTGAAAGATTTAGTATGATCAGAGTGGCGCAGCGGAAGTGTAGAAGATTTAATATTCATAAATATCTGAAGTTTAAGTAATTAAAAGAGAATTTAAAGATCTGGGTGCAATTGAGCCAAGTGATGGTTAGTGGTGATAAATAAATGGTGGAATAACATCTGGAAATTTGAAATTTTAAATAATGTAAAGTGAAAAGATTTAAGCAAGAAAGTGGCCCAGAAAGAAATGTTGTAATCATAACCAGGAAAAATGTGGAAATAGGTTCAGTCCAAGGAGATAAAGTGCTAATAGCAAGGTAGAATCACTTATGGTTGAAAGGTAAAGAATTGCAGAATAAATCCAGAAAATAAAGTAATTGCAGAATAAATTAAAGAGAAAGGGAAGTCAGAGCAAGTATGAGAATGAGTAAATAGTTGGAAAGAAAGATGCAGAGGAAGCTCTGCATATGGCTTTGTTTCTTTTTAGGTGATAGTGTGGTTTATTGTTGCTCGTTTTGAATGTCGAGGACGACATTCCTTTTTAGGTGATAGTAATGTAACGTAGCACGTTTTTCGGATCTTCGTGGATCGTGGATTAGTGGTAGTTCGGATCTGTGTTTATTGGTTTTGGTGTGGTGCTCATGGCCAATATGGGGTCATTGGGCCTTGGTTGTGGTTTCCGCGCGTTGTGTGGAGCTTAGTGGGCCGGCAGGTTAGGCCCGTAGTGTCCGTTGGTTCACTGAGTGTGAACGCGACGGTTGTGTAGGCCGCGTTCTGAACGCGTCGGTCGTGGCGGTCGCGTTCATGTTGCCGTTGTTAGGCGGTTCTCGTCTGCATGGCTGCCGCGTGTCGCGCGCCGGGTAGCCAGCGGACGTCAGCAATGGGATCGCGACGGTGGCCTGGGTCGCGATCATGTCGCGACGGTTAGGTGTGTCGCGTTAGTAACCGCTGTGTGATTTTTAAAAAGGTTTGGCCGAACAGAACTTCTGCAAGTTTTGCTCGACCAGGAGGGGAGGAGCTGCTGTGGGTGATTCGGCATTCCGGTGTGATGTTCGACGCGCTCTCGACGTGAGGACATTGCGAGGAGTGGGGGAGACGTCATGTGGTAGTCGGTTTGCGTGTTCTTCGTGAAGGTAGGGAGATTTCACCATCTTTGATTACGTGGATGGCATGTGATGCGTATTCGATAGGTTTAATGCTTTATGAACAATAGATAGCATGCTAGGTTATTCATTAAAGCATGAAAATCGGAAATTAAATGTGGTTTGCATGGAAATCCGAAGATGGTTCCCGGATCCTGAGAAGGCGACGGTCCCGGCTGTCGCGACCAGGTCGCGACAGAACGACTTGTCGTGACAGGATTTCTTGTCGCGCCATATCGTGGCGTCGCGATCAGAAGGCGGTCATGGCCTCTGTTGCGATAGCAACCGAAGGTTCTGCTTTTCATGATGTTGGTGTTTTGGTTATTCGATTATCGTTTAATTATTGTGCATGGCAATGATAATGATGCCTTGGCACTTGTAGCGCTCAGTGAGCGTGGTTAGTGTGTCATTTGTGTGTGGTTTACGTGTTAAGGGTGGTGCTTACGAAGTGAGGATGCTTTTACATGATATTTATATAGTTTGAGTGTTGTGCATGTGTATGCATGGCTAGTAGTCGATATTGTGATTATTGTAGTATAGTTGGTATAGCTAGTATGAGGTGACGGGGCAATGAAGGTCGGATATGAACCTAGCCCTAGTCTACAGTTATCTTTTAAAGAGTATTAGAATGATATTTGTGTTAAGTAATGTGTATTGCCATAGAGGTCACAGGGTGACCAATGATAGGCAAGGTTGCGTGTATTGTTGTGATATACGTATGTATCAGTATGGAATGGTTTGGAGGTCACATGGTGACCAATGATAAGCCAATTGTGGTTGACTATCGGGACCTATGTGTATGCTTGTGTAGGATAGCTTGTGGGTCACGGAGTGACCAGGTCAAGCTAGTCCTTACGTTTGTACTGTGGTTTGTAGTAAAGAATATATAAGTATATATCGTGGTTTGTGCATTGTTGAGTTTGGTGGTCTGGCGCCTATTCCGGAATGCCTCTTCAGTTGGGAGCCCCAGGTTTTGTGTGAGCCAGGCACGTGAGTGTGCTCGGGGCTTGTCCAGGTGTAGTGGTACCGTCGAGGTCTTGTCGTCTTCCTGGACACCCTCACTCTCGGGGAGAGTTGTCGTCCGGCTGACGGAAAGACGGCAGTGGGATAGTGACTTGTGAGAGTTTGTGTTTAGTCACTTGTAGCGCGCTCGTAGCTGGAGGTTACGGACACCAGTAGACGTACTGGTCCCCAGCTAGTCCTGTTTACCAGTGCCTCACTTTAGATAGCTCGGGCCAGAGTCTCTAAAGGTGTCAGGCATGGGCCTGCAGGGTGTGTGACCTGAGGTTGTGGTGGTTTGGTTGGTCTCCACAGTTCTTTGGCTTTACTTGTGTTGTGGAGCTGCAGTTGGACCTTTCGTCCGTAACTACGAGACTGAGAGGTAGTTCTTGTGTTGTGTTGTCCGGGTTGGATACTGGCGTCATGAACCAGTAGTCTGTCCTGTGTGGTGGCGTCGTGCTTTCCGACTTGTGCTTTGCCAATGGTTGTGGCTTGTGAGTGGCTTTCGGGTTGTGGTTTTACGTGTTGAGGTGTGCCATGGTGTTGGCACGGTTGTTGTTGTGGTTGGTGAGCGGAGACTCACTGGTTGTGGTGTGCCCTAGTGGTGGCACAGTTGTGTTATGAATCTGCCGTAATGAGGTGCATGGTGTTGGCACTGGTTTAGTGATTGGTTTCCGTGGTGGTACCTCGTGGTGGTAGGTACCTGTACTCTTTGAGGGTATTGGTTTCTTGTAGTACGCTGAGTACTAGCCGTTTTCAGGTAGTGAGGTGGAGGTCATGCGGTGAGACCTTCCACTTGTTGTGTTATACCCTTCCTTGGGTAAGTTTCCGAATATGATTTGCTATGCATTGGATTTGGCATCGTGATAGCCAGTCCTGCTTCTTAAGTATGATATTCGATACATCGTGATTTAAGAGTATAGAGGATTGGCTCATGGTTAGCAATCCTGTTACCTTTGTGTTGAAGGCTTTCCAGTGAAGCTAGTAGCTTAGGCAATGCTTTGCCTGTGTGGCTTACAGCTTAGGCGACCAGTTGTTGAGGTGGTATGCCTGTGAGGCTTGTGGCCTAGGCTTTGTAGTTAATGAGTGGACTAATGGTGCTGTTGTCTCTTCATCTTTCCGAGATTTGCAGCAACTAAGTTAATTATGTTTAGTATTGTTAAGTACGCCTTGTTGTGAGCATGAAATGGTTTGGCTTCTGGTGTTGCCAGTGAGACCCGTTGGGGTTGAGGTTCTCCTTTGTTGTGTGTGGTTTTGAGTGGTTCCCTACTGAGCCAGTGACTTGTTGAGGCTCACTCCCTTATAGTTCTTTTCAGGGTTTACTGTTGGTGTCGCTTGAGGAGGTGTTGTGACAGACTTGTACCACCAGCAGTAGAATTAGTAGAGTTGTGAGAGCTTGTGCTCCCTCGGGGTATGCCCCAGGTAGTTGTACTCTTCTTAATTTGGATATGTAATAATGTAATGGGACAGTTGTGAATTGTATATGCAGATATGAGCACATATTCTTTCTTGTGTCTCTTACTGTTGTGGTTTGTCTTTTATATTCTTCCTGGACACGTGTACGAGCTATCCCTTGCGAGACTTCGGTCCGTTCGCGGGAGACGGATCTGGATATGGACCCTTATTGGGTATAGATATCCAGGGCCGTTACACCAACCCCCAGTTGGCCATCCCCCCTCCTCCCAGCTAGCCGCCACCCCTCCCCCCAACTTGATCGAACACCCCCCCCCCCCCCCCCCCCCCCCAGCCCTCACACACACACGACACAAGAGAGAGGGAGAGGTTGAGAGAGGGAGGAGGACAAGAAAGAGGGCGAGAAAGAGGGAGAGAGGGGATTGTTGGATCAAGAGAGAGAGAGAGAGAGAGAGAGAGGTGAAAATATAAAAGACAACCATTTCCAAGTCCGCCTCCCGCGATCGTACCGAAGTCTCGCAAGAGATAGCTCGTACACATCTCCAGTAAAAATATAAAAGACAACCACAACAGTATAAGACACAAGAAAGTACATGTGCTCATACCTGCATGTAACAATTTACAAATGTCCCAATACATTATTACATGTCTAATTAAAAAATACAACTACCTGGGGCATACCCCGAGGGAGCACAAGCTCACACAACACAACTAACACTACTGCTGGTGGTCCAAGTCTGCTACAACACCTTTGCAAGCCATACCAATGATAAGCCCTGAAAGGAACTATAGGCGAGTGAGCCTCAACAAGTCACCGGCTCAGTAGGGGCCACCCAAAAACCACACACGAAATTAAAAAGACCTCAACCCCAGAGGGTCTCACTGGCAACACCGATAGCCAAACCATAACATGCTCACAACATGCATAATGAACAATAACTAAACAATGAGTTATTAACAAACAATAATCCTCGGAAAGAAAGAGGAACCACAGGACTAGCACAAAACCACTAGTCCGTCCATCAATAGCAATGCCTAGGCCACAAGCCTCACAGGCACACTACCACAACAACTGGTTGCCTAAGCTACAAGCCACACAAGTAAACCGCTTGCCTAGGCTACAAGCTTCACAAGCGAACTTCAAACACACGGGTAACAGGACTTTTGACCAAAAGCTGGTCCATTATACCCCATACCACAATATGTCGAAAGCCACACACACTGGCAAAGCACGAGTCGAAAGGGAACGACGACACCACACGGGAACGAACTACTGGGTCATGACGCCAGTATCCAACCCGGACAACACATCACAAGAACTACCTCTCAGTCTCATAGTCACGGACGAAAGGACCAACTGCCGCTCCACAAGCACAAGCCAAAGAACAGTGGACACCAGCCAACACAACACCTGCAGACCACACAGCTGTAGGCCAATGCCTGGAACCTTTAGGGACTCTAGCCTAAGCTCCCTAAAGTGAGGCACTAGAAAACAAGACTAGCTGGGGACCAATGTCGACTACTGGTGTCCGTACCCCCAATTACGAGCGCGCTACAAGTGACTAAACACAAACTCTCACAAGTCGCTGCCCTCTGTCATCTTTCCCTCAGCCGGACGTACAACTCAAACACAGGAGTGAGGGTGTCCAAGAAGACGACACAGACCTCGACGGTACACACACGTGCCTGGCTCACACAGAACCTGGGGTACCCAACTGAAGAGGTATTCCGGATTAGGCACCGGACCACCAAACTCGGCATTGCACAAACCATGGTACATATATATATAATCATTATTACAACCCACGGTACACATGTTAAGGAATAGCTTGTCCCGGTCACCTTGTGACTACAAGCTAGCTTACACAAACACTTACATACATTACATTAACCAATAATATCCTGGCCTGTCATCGGTCACGAGGTGACCTCCATTGCCGCGCCAAACTCATTACACTATAACCACTTAATACCCATACTTATACTTTACTAATTAATTATCTTAGACAGTCTACAACAGACATTAGAGGACCAAGGCTTGGTTCACGCTAGAACCTCACTACCCAGTCACCATAAACCAACCTTACACATACTGCTTAAACCACGTAAACAACACGCTAACTAAGTGAACAACATGTTTACCATATAAACAACTCGTGAACCACATAAACAACACACTAACCATATAAACCACATGCTAACCATATAAACAGCATGCTCAAGGAGCGTTACAGGTGCCAATGCACTGATTACCAAAACCACGCACAGTACATAACGATAATCCGATAACAAGATAACCATGCATAAACACTTAGCCCCTGAGACCCTTAACGCGACGGGGTCCTTGGTCACCATCAGGTCGCGACCCTTCGATATGTCGCGTTCAAAAGAAGAACGTGACAGGTCGAGCTGTCGTGTTCTAAACGCAACACCTTGGGCCGTCGCCTTCACATGCGAAACGCTAATCCGAAAACCCATCTCCGAATCTTCCATGCAAACCACCCTAAATGAGGTTTCAACCCATTTTTCATGCTCATTTCATTTCCTTACATGGTATCTACTGTTTATAAAGCAATAAACAATCTAAACATGCATTACACGCGATCCATGCAGCAAAACCAGGTGGAATCTCCCTACCTTCACGAAGAACAAGCAAACCAACCATGGCACGGTGTCTCCCCCGCTCCATGTGACGTCCTCGAGGCGAGAGCGTGCCGGAAAGGACCCCCAAACACCAAATCGCCCGAAATCCCCACGGCAGCTTCTCCCCCTGGCCAAACAGAGCTCGCTCAGCTCTGTCTGGCCGACCAGGTTTATGAACTATTTGCTATTAAGAACGCGACGTACCTCTCCGTCGCGAACTGAACGCGACGGAATAGGGTGTCGCCTTCTCAAGGCCGACGTCAGCATGCCGCCCAGCGCGCGACACACGGCGTGCATGCAGACCAGGACCATATCTTGGTCGGCAAGAAGAACGTGACCACCAGGGCTGTCGCATTCAAAACGCGACACACACCCCTATTGCGTTCACAAGCAGAAAAATTGTGAGCACTTTGGGCTCAACCTACCGGCCCACGAAGCCCCAGAACTTACAAAAACACCTGAAATACAAACTAATGGGCCACATACTGGCCACCAAACCTGCTAAGCAAGGACCCACGAAGATCTGAAAAACGCGTGACGTTACATTATTATCACCTAAAAAGGAATGTCATCCTCGACATTCAAAACAAATCATAGCAAGCCGGACTATCACCTAAAAAGAAATAAACCCATATACAGAACAAGCAGGATATACTTCTTGTTATGCTTTTCCTTTCCCTTTATTCATTCATCTCACAGCTGCTCTGCTCAATTACTGATCTAATTCTCTTTACCTTTCAATTATAGGCGATTCTACCTTGCTGTTGGCGCTTTACCCCCTTGGACTCAACCTGCTTCCACATTTTCCTGGCTGTGTTTGTAACATTTCTTTCTGGGCCGCTTCTGCTGCTTCAAACGCCTTATTGTATACTGCCATTTTGCGGTGCTTTGCTATATAAAACCATCATTGAATTCCCAAATTTTCCGGTGCCATTCCATTATCTGCCTTTCATTGCCAATTGTTACTCTACCTCAACTTTTGTCACGTCTTCAATTGTCAGATTCTCAAAGAAAACCACATTACTATAACTGAATTTCCTGCCTCTTTATACCATTCTGCCCATGCTGTCTTAACTCATACCTGGCCAAGAACCACTGCCTCTTTACCCAACTGTGCAAAAAACCTTAATCTTTCTTTTAATCATCCAGCCTCGGATAGCTTGTGAATGTCAAAACTCCCATGCTTCCGCTGTGCTACACTGATTATACTGAATACTTAATAAATATTCCATAAGTTCTGTTCTCATTAATATTCACAATTGTTTCGTACTTCCATTATTATTCTGACTCTAGCTGGATTCAATACTAACTTTGTAACGTCCCGACGGGGAATATCGGAGCGGGATTACAGTTATTAAATAGTACAGAGCGAGAATCAAATAACAAACCATTACACAAATAGAAATAATACCAAACAACCTCATATTTCATTAATAATCCACTGAACTCCATTATAATCACTAATAACTCATCAAACTTCATGAACTAACTATTACATCAACGTATCAGAGCCAAAACTAGGGCCCAGAGTACTTTATTCAAATCCAAACTACTACATAAGGACTCACTGACTCATAACTATACTAACTGACTACTGCTAGATAGCACTGGTTGCTGAAATGGTCACTCCTGAGCATCTCCCTTAGTCCCGTCCTCGTGAGTGTGGTCGTCTCCATCCGACTCACCTGAACACATTAAACAAATACGTAGGATGAGCGAATAACACCCAGTAGGACTTAATATCTCATGAACACAAGCATGCTTTAAATAATTAATGTCTTAAAGGCAGGTTAACTAGAGAGTAAAGTCATGCAGAGCATGTCATGATAACGAGAGAACAATAGCAACTGGCGCAGGGAAAATAGTACAATGAGAACGATAATAGAATGGCCATGTAACGTTATAACATGTAAATTGCACAACGGTGCACTAGTAACGATCACACTTGCACTTGTAGAGATAGTACTTTGATTGTCATAGATTAATCTAGATAGTAAATTGGCACTGGATGCATGCCGTACACATCCTTGATCATTTTAACTCCCATGGGCACTAGCACTTTTCGGGCGCTCCTCCCAGGACCAGATCGGGCTCTATTGCGCTGGCATTAGTCATTTCTTTTATCTTAGACAATCACACAATGGCCAAGAGAGTACGAAGAAAAGATGAGAGTAATAGATGAAATAGACGAGAGTGTAGAGAGAACGTGAACAGATGAGAGTATCAAGATAGTAGATGAGACAGGGGTATATTCGTAAAACACATTAAGCAATCGATAGTAATAGTTGCACGACACTAGGTCGGGTGCCGGCAGTCAGGTAGAAGTCACAACCGCCCATTATTCGTGCCAAGAACACGGGCTAGATGGTCCGGCGTGATCACAAGGTGAGAGTGAAACACACTAAGGCCATGGATCGAACTGATCCCTAGGGTGTAACGGATTTTACGGTATAACCAGCTCGTTGACTAAGGACGTGGCCAAAACCAAGAAGAGTTACGGAGGTCTTGACAAGGAGTCCCTGGCCCAGTCGAGAGTATTCCCGATGGAGAGGTGGTCCAAGTCAAGAGAAAGTGTGTAGAAAACGGGTCCGTCGTGCCTCGAGTGCTCGAAGGCCGAGGGAAAACGATAACAGTAGATGAAACACGCGAGTAAAAACGGAAACAAGTGTAGTTAAATTAATTAAGGAATTTAGTAATTTATTTTGCTAAATTACCAGATATATTATTGAGAAATTCAATAAGGTCATTTGACAATTATGAAAGTTTAGTGGGTGCATTGTATAGAAATATGCAAAATATGATAAATTGTGCAAATAGCTTTAAATTACCAAGAATTATTTAATTAATATCAATTAATATCATTCAGGTAAAGAATAGTCTTAATAGTGTATGATCTAGCTTGAACAAGGGTTAAATGGTAAATAGAACAGAGGTACAAATGCAATTATCAGGTGCTGGCTGAAAATTTGAAATCGCGGCGGCGGAGCCCGTCGCGATTCACATTGCGACGGGGCGACCTGGCGCGACATGTAGACCGGCCGGTCTGGCCCAGTCCAAGGGTGGAATCACGGTGGCCTAGGCCGCTGCATTCTTAACGCGACGTGACAGCAAGGCACGACCCGACTGATATCGCGGCGGGTCGCGCTGTCGCGATATCAGAAGAGTCCGGCCCTTTTTTCTTTTTTTCCGGGGCAGATCCTATTTAATACAGGGTACTTGTAAATTCATTATAAAATTGCACGATGATACAAAAATCACGAAACTAGTTTTAAATAAAAATAGACACATAGATCTATCAACTTGTACAGTTAATTTGAAAATAGACAAGGTTTAGGTATGCTTTGATCGGGTGACATTTCTGTGACCTAAACATGCGCAGTTAAGGTTCAACGAATTAATTAACAATGGATACATGATGAAAAATTTCGAAACCAAGGGCGTTCGAAAGCTAACATGATGTAGTATTTAAGAGACTTTTCGCATGATATGAAGTCAAGTATGCACGAGGTTTACAAGCAAACATGAAGGGTCAGGTGCATGGATCTGACAGGGATTCAAAGAATTAATTCTCCCTCATGGGAGATCGAAATAGAGCGAAACTAGGGGCGTTTGAAAGCTAACATGATGTAGTATTTACGAGAATTTTCTCATGCATGAGAACAAGTACATGCGGGGGTATAGAGCAAACATGAGGATTCAGGTTCATGGTAACAGTAGGGTTTCAAGCAATTAATTCGCCCAAATGGATGAGCGAAATACAACGAGACGAGAGGGCTTTTGAAGAGGTTCTTGAAGGTAATTTTTTACACGAATTTAGCTTGAGAGATTGCCTACCTTTTACGCGGGGTAAGAAAATGCCCTAGTTTGGAGACGAAAATGGAAGAAAACTTTGGTGTTCAAGCCTCCTTCTCCGAGCTCCCACGTTCTCCAGCCTCTTCCTTCGTCTCCCAAGTCTCCAGAAGTGAACTAGGGTTGCTAGGGTCGAAGTTGGAGGTATTTTGATGGCTAATAGAGTCCATACAACTAAAAACTGTTTCCTCCTCTTCAAATTTCGAAATTCCACCTTTATCTCTCTATTTTCCCTCATTTATCTACCTAATGGGTAGGGAAGAGAGTTTAAATTCGTGGCCAAAGGGTTAGGATGGGGTAAGGACTCCTATTTTGGATATTTATGGTTTATTTAGTATTTATCTTAACCTTTTACCATTTATTCATAATTTAAATACGAAATTCAATTAATTAAATCTCATCCCATTATGGGCTACCCCTATTTGGGCCCAAACTATTAGGTTTGATTCATTAGTGTAACCCATTAATAATTTAGCTTAATGAGTATTGTTTTAATTCCCTTTTATTCCATTTATCCTCCCTTTATTTCAATTAAATCAATTTATCTTATTTATTTAAATTTTTTATTTTTCTTGATTTTAAAAATCAAGGTTGCTACATCCTCCCCCTCTTAAAAAGAATTTGGTCCCCAAATTCATATGATCATACGAGGAAGAATGACTTACTGAATAATTCTGGATAATTCCGATGCATTGTTGCTTCGGGCTCCCACGTGGCTTCTTCAACTTCGTGATTTCTCCACAATATCTTAACCACGGGTATAGATCGATTCCGAAGCTGTTACATTTTCTTGTCCAAGATCTTCACTGGTCTTTCTTCGTAGGTCATATCTTTGTTTAGTACGATATCATCATAGCTGATTACGTGTGACATATCATACACGTATTTCCTCAGCATGGATACATGGAAAACATTGTGTACTGTCGAAAACTGGGGAGGTAGACCCAGCCGATATGCTACCTCTCCAACTCGCTCCAATACTTCAAATGGACCTATGAATCTTGGTCTTAGTTTGCCTTTTATCCCAAACCTTTGAAATCCTCTGGTCGGGGATACTTTCAACATCACATGATCTCCGGTCTAAAATTCTAAGTCCCTTTTTCTTTTATCAGCATAGCTCTTCTGCCTGAACTGAGCTATCTTAATTCGGTCTTTGATAATCTGTATGTCTCTGCTAGTGTTCTGCACCATGTCTGGTCCTAGCCATTGCAGCTCACCTACTTCATTCCAACGTACTGACGATCTACAACTTCTGCCATACAGTGCTTCAAATGGTGCCATCTTGATGCTGGCCTGATAACTATTGTTGTAGGCGAATTCAATTAGTGACAACTGTTCATTCCAATACCCTTCAAAGTCTATAGCACAGGCTCGCAACATGTCTTCCACTATCTGGTTTGTCCTTTCAGTTTGTCAATCCGTCTGTGGGTGGAAAGCTGTGCTAAAGTTGAGTTTTATGCCTAAGGTAGTATGGAGTCCCTTCCAGAATCTAGAAGTGAACCTAGGGTCACGATCTGAGACAATGGATACTGGAACTCCATGTAGTCCGACTATCTCTTTCACATACAAAGCTGCAAGCACATCGACACTCCAGGTACTTCGAATTGCTAGAAAGTGTGCATACTTTGTCAATCTGTCCACAATAACTCAAATAGCATCAAGTCCACCACGAGTTTGGGGTAAACCCATGATGAAATCCATTTCGATGCTTTCCCACTTCCATTTAGGTATGTCCAAGGGTCTAAGTACACCCGCAGGATGACGGTGTTCTGCTTTCACCTGCTGACAAGTGAGGCAGTGCGTAGCATGCTTAACCACCTCACGCTTCATGTTGGGCCACCAAAATGACCTTTTCATGTCTTGGTACATCTTGGTTGCACCTGGATGAATTGTGTACTTGGTCTTGTGGGCTTCATCCATTAGCTTTCTCTTCAGCTCTTCATTGTCAGGCATGCATGTCCTGGCTTGGAATAATATTCTCCCATCCTCAGTGATGGAGAAATCTGGCTTGTCAGCTATGGTCTCCCTGACTCAGACTAGGAATGGATCGTTTGCCTGATGTTCTCTGATCTCGGAAAATATGTCAGGTTGAGCTTTAAGGTTAGCAACTAACATCTTATCATTTCTCTGCTCAATATTCAAATCCAATCTGGCAAATTGTTCCAATAATTGCATCTCACCCATGACTAGACATGATAAGGAAGCTACTGGTTTTCTGCTAAGTGCATCGGCTACTGCATTACCTTTGCATGGGTGATATTGGATGTTGAAATCAAAATCCTTTAGATACTCCAGCCATCTCCATTGTCGCATATTGAGCTCCTTCTAAGAAAATAAGTACTTCAAACTCTTGTGGTCGGAGTAGATAATGAATTGTTCCCCATACAGGTAATGCCTCCAGATCTTGACTGCAAATACTACTGCAGCCAATTCTAAGTCATGGACGGGATAGTTGACTTCATGCGACTTCAACTGTCTTGAAGAATACTGTAGTACCCCATAAAATCCATTAATTAAAAATTATGGATAAATTGAAATTTTATCAATTAATAAATTCAACTAGTTAAAAAGGTACGCATTATTATCACATGCGTTTAAACCCATATAAAAATTTCATAAAAATAATAGTTATACTTTAAATAATGTTCTCTAATGACCCATCATGAAATTTAGGCATAGAAAAATCGTTTGGACTTAGTTTAAGAATTTATGCGATTTATTAGCATAATTAAGGAATAAGTCGAAGAACCCATTATTTTATGACCCAAAGTAGATTATAAATAAAAATAAACATGTGGGTAGACTTTAAATAATATGGGATGATAGCCCATTATGATATTTGGACCAATAGACAATCTTGGCCCATGAATAAATTCTCTAATAAAAGGATAATTAAAAATCCATTAAGTAAAGTAAGTGTATGGGTTGTATAATTAAGCTCACACGAGTTATTGGGCCAAGAGTAACAACCCAAATGATGAAGGTTAGAAATATTGGCATGAATAATATTTAATCAAATTAAAAATATGAAGTTACTTGAATAAGTGTGATAAATAGATTTAAATAAGAATAAAGGGTGAATAATTAGAATTAAATCAATACCCATTAAGCTAAATTAGTAATGGGTTTTTACTAATGGTCCTAACATGAATTGTTGGGCCCAAATATGAAGAGCCCATCATGAGATGGGAAGTAATTAGGCTAAATTCGTACCTAAAAATAGTAATAAATAGAAAATGGTTAAGATAATGATTATTTTAACTCTTACTTATCTTAAAAAGAGTCTCCATCCCATCCTAACATATTAGCCACGAAATAAGATCTCTCCCCAAGCCAATTAAGTGATAAATGTTAGAAAAGGAGGAGAAAAATGTGTAAATTCGGAGTTAATATTTGAATAAATTAAAAAGGGGTAAGATAATGACTAAACTAGCTTATAAATGTCCTAAAAAGAGTCTTAACCTTACCCAAATCCTTTACCCACGAAATTAGCCTATCATCTATCCTATTAGGTGGGATAATGCAAATAAGGAGATAAATAAGGAAAATTAAGAGTTTGAAGGGAAATGAAGAGTTTTAGAAGAGTAGGACTCTTAAACCAAGCCATACACACCCAAATTCGACCTTACCACCCCATAGATCATTGTTGAAGCTCTAGGGGACGAAGAGAGGAGTTGAGGACGAAAGGAGCAAGAAGGAAGGAGCTTGGAGCAAGAGGATTTCATCTTCTACCTCGTCTTCAAGCCCTAGGATTCCTTAAACATATGAAAGGTAGGCAATCTCTCAAGTAAAAATCATGTAAAAATTATCCTAGGTAGCCTTCATGTACCTCATCAAAAGCCCTCTAGTCTGGTTGCATTTCGCTCATCCATTTGGGTGAATTTAATTCATAAATCGCTGCTGTACCATGAACCCGAAATCTCATGTTTTATCTAATCCCCCGCATGTACTTGTTCCATTGCCATGATAAAATTCTCAGTTATACTAAATCATACTAGCTTTCAAATGCACTTGCTCTATTTCGATCTCCCATTAGGGAGAATTAATTCTTTAAATCTCTGTCAGAACCATGAACCTGACCCTCCATGTTTGCTTGGGAACTCCGTACATCCTTGATCCCACACCATGAGAAAATTCTCATAAATACTACATCTTCTTAGCTTTCAAACGCTCTTAGTTTCGGAATTTTTCATCATGTATTCATCTCTAATTAATTCGTTGAACCCTGACTGCGCCTGTTTAGGTCATCGAATGTAACCTGTTCAAAGCATGCCTAACTCTTGTTTAAATTCAAATTAATCATGCATGTTGATAGATCTATGTGTCTACTTTCATTTGAAACTAGATTCACGATTTTTGGTTCATTATATGATTTTATATTGAATTTAGAAGAGCCCCATGTCAAATCTAATCAACCCTGGAAAAAGGGAAAAAGGGCCGGACTCTCCTGATATCGCGACGGCGCGACCCGCCGCGATATCAGTCGGGTCGCGTCCCGCTGGCACGTCGCGTTAAGAACGCGGTGGCCTATACCATCGCGTTTCCACCCCTGAACTGGGCCTGGGGCCGGTTCGCTTGTCGCGCCCAGCCGCCTTGTCGCGACCTGGAGTCGCGACGGGTACCCAGAAAAATAGCCAGAACACGAAATTGCTTATATACCCTTGCTCTACTTGCTAATTAGCCATTGTTTAGCCTTAATTAAATATTGTTATTCATAATTTGATCTGAATAATTATTAATGTGTAATAAATTGCATGAATCTAATTAATTTAAAATACTTGTGCACAATCCATCATGCTCTTTTGATTTCATACACTTGCACATACTTAACCATCATGTTGCCATTAAACCTTAGTAATTTACATAATAATGTATCTGGTAATTAAGTGAAACTAATTACCTAATTTCCCTATTATTTAAATGACACATGTCTTCGTTTTATTCGCGTGATTTGTACACCGTTATCGCGTCCCTCTGCCTTCGAGCACTCGAGGCAAGACGGACAACATTTCGTTACACACTTTCTCTTGACTTGGACCACCTCTCCACCGGGAATACTCTCGACTGGACTAGGGAATCCTTGTCAAGACCTCCGTAAGTCTTCTTGGCTTTGGTGCACGTCCTTAGTCAACGAGCTGGTTGTACCTTTAAATCCCGTTACACTCTTAGGGATCAGTACAATCCAAACGGCCTTAGTAAGATCTTTCTTATCTTGTGATCACGCCGGACCACCTGGCCAGTGTTCTTAGCACGGATAGTGGGCGGTGGTGACTTCTTCTACCAGAGTGCCAGTACCCGACCTGGTGCTGTGCAACCATTACTATCATGGTTTATCATTGTTTTACGATTATAACACTATCTCATCTACTATCCTTGTACTCTCATCTATTCACGTTCACTAGACTATCTTGTATGTTCATTAAGTACTCTCTTGAGACTCTTGAGCTGTTGTGGCTCCATTGCGTGTACTATACATGACTGTCTAGCGCCATAATATGGGTCCAGTGACCCTACTGACTCGAATGCATAATTGTGCAGGGCACGGAGAGTGTCCGAGGGGCTCCAATCTAGTCCTGGGGGTAGAGAGCCACCTGAAAATACCTGCAGGGGCTATTGACGGTGTTCTGCATTGCACCGGTTCTGATTATCTCGACATTAGCTAGACACCTAACTGTTATACTATTAGTCTAAGGAGTTCAGACGTACTGTACTATTTCGGTGCTATTATTGTGCTAACACTGACTGTTATAACATTAGTCTGAGGAGTTCAGACGTAATGTACTATCGTTAAACGGCTACTGTCCCAAAGTGACTATTGGCATACTCGACTAGTGCACCGTGGTGCAACCATACATGTTATGTCTTTACACGCCATCTCTTTACATGTAATATCGTTACACGCTATCTTAATATACAAGCTATCTCGTTACACGCCACCTTGATACAAGCTATCCTATTACATGTCATTTTGATACACGCTATCTTGTTATATGGTCTTTTCTCTATCATTCTAGTTTTGCAATCTTCTTGTGAAGTGTATTATCATTCACATGTTATCGCATGCTATCATTCTAGTATGCCATCAATCTCTTATCATGTACTATTTCTCTCTTGACTATACTTGATCATTCTCTCTAGTTAACCTGCGTTACAAGACATTAATCACTTAATGTATGCTTGTTTACACGAGATATTAAGTCCTACTGAGCGTTATCGCTCACCCTTCGTTATTTGTTATTGTGTTTTCAGGTAAGTCAAGTGACGACCTTACACACAACAACGTGATTGGACTGGAGTGATGAGCGTCCTGAAGTCATAGCGATGGAATGTCCTTAGTACCTTAGAGTCTAGTTAGATATTTGCTTTAGATTTCTTTTCCAATGTAATAATGTCATTAAGCCCTATGTTTTGGCTCTGAATTAGTGGTTGTAATAGTTTAGAAGAAATATCAATAAAATGATGAGTTTTAGTTGCAATTATTGTTCATTAGATGCTCTGATATTTGCGAATGTATGCGCAATTTTTGTTACCATACACGTTGTTCATACCCCCCTGATTTATTCTGCTGCTAAATTGGCAGGGCATGACAGTTGGTATCAGAGCCTAGGTTATTCTTAAGTATAGGATGATCTAAGTTGACCTGCCTGGACTAGAGTCAATTATCCTACCTATGACAGTTGGTATCAGAGCCTAGGATGTCCTTAATAATATATTTTAAGTCTAGGATGTTCTAGGTGAACTGTCCTCAAACGTGTCTAAGTCAACCACCATACCTATATGAGGATTGGGTAGAACCATGGTTATGATCTGAATACATTATAAATATATATGCATCAACTTAGTAATACCTTAGTACCCAAAGTCAAAAAGAAAATAAATTAAATGCTATTGCTCCCAGGAGATTAGTGGAGATGATGGAATGAAATATTTTGAGTAAATTGGTAGTCGTATCATATCATATGAATTTGGGGACCAAATTCTATTTAAGTGGGGGAGGATGTAGTACACCATAAAATACATTAATTAAAAATTATGGATAAATTGAAATATTATCAATTAATAAATTCAACTAGTTAAAAAGGTACGCATTATTATCACATGCGTTTAAACCCATATATATATATTTTTTAAAATAATAGTTATACTTTAAATAATGTTCTCTAATGACCCACCATGAAATTTCGGCATAGAAAAATTGTTTGGACTTAGTTTAAGAATTTATGCGATTTATGAGCATAATTAAGGAATAAGTCGAAGAACCCATTATTTTATGACCCAAAGTAGATTATAAATAAAAATAACATGTGGGTAGACTTTAATAATATGGGATGATAGCCCTTATGATATTTGGACCAATAGACAATCTTGGCCCATGAATAATTCTCTAATAAAAGGATAATTAAAAATCCATTAAGTAAAGTAAGTACATGGGTTGTATAATTAAGCTCACACGAGTTATTGGCCAAGAGTAGGAGCCCAAATGATGAAGGTTAGAAATATTGGCATGAATAATATTTAATCAAATTAAAAATATGAAGTTACTTGAATAAGTGTGATAAATAGATTTAAATAAGAATAAAGGTGAATAATTAGAATTAAATCAATACCCATTAAGCTAAATTAGTAATGGGTTTTTACTAATGGTCCTAACATGAATTGTTGGGCCCAAATATGAAGAGCCCATCATGAGATGGGAAGTAATTAGGCTAAATTCGTACCTAAAATAGTAATAAATAGAAAATGGTTAAGATAATGATTATTTTAACTCTTACTTATCTTAAAAAGAGTCTCTATCCCATCCTAACATATTAGCCACGAAATAAGATCTCTCCCCAAGCCAATTAAGTGATAAATACTAGAAAAGGAGGAGAAAAATGTGTAAATTCGGAGTTAATATTTAAATAAATTAAAAAGGGTAAGATAATGACTAAACTAGCTTATAAATGTCCTAAAAAGAGTCTTAACCTTACCCAAATCATTTACCCACGAAATTAGCCTCTCATTTATCCTATTAGGTGGGATAATGCAAGAAATAAGGAGATAAATAAGGAAAATTAAGAGTTTGAAGGAAATGAAGAGTTTTAGAAGAGTAGGACTCTTAAACCAAGCCATACACACCCAAATTCGACCTTACCACCCCTAGATCATTGTTGAAGCTCTAGGGGATGAAGAGAGGAGTTGAGGACGAGAGGAGCAAGAAGGAAGGAGCTTGGAGCAAGATGATTTCATCTTTTACCTCGTCTTCAAGCCCTAGGATTCTTTAAACATATGAAAGGTAGGCAATCTCTCAAGAAACAATCGTGTAAAAATTATCCTAGGTAGCCTTCATGTACCTCATCAAAAGCCCTCTGGTCTGGTTGCATTTCGCTCATCCATTTCGGCGAATTTAATTCATAATCTCTATTGTACCATGAACCCGAAATCTCATATTTTCTCTAATCCCCCGCATGTACTTGTTCCATTGCCATGATAAAATTCTCAGTTATACTAAATCATAATAGCTTTCAAACACCCTTGGACTTGCTCTATTTCGATCTCCCATTAGAGAGAATTAATTCTTTAATCTCTGTCAAAACCATGAACCTGACCCTCCATTTTTGCTTGGGAACTCCGTACATACTTGATCCCACACCATGAGAAAATTCTCATAAATACTACATCTTTTAGCTTTCAAACGCTCCTAGTTTCGGAATTTTTCATCATGTATTCATCTCTAATTAATTCGTTGAACCCTGACTGTGCCTCTTTAGGTCATCGAAATGTAACCTATTCAAAGCATGCCTAACTCTTGTCTAAATTCAAATTAATCGTGCATGCTGATAGATATATGTGTCTACTTTCATTTGAAACTGGATTCGTGATTTTTGGGTCATTATAGGATTTTATATTGAATTTAGAAGAGCCCCATGTCAAATCTAATCAACCCTGGAAAAAGGGAAAAAGGGCCGGACTCTCCTGATATCGCGACGGCGCGACCCGCCGCGATATCAGCCGGGTCGTGTCCCACTGGCACGTCGCGTTAAGAACACGGTGGCCTATACCGTCGCGTTTCCACCCCTGAACCGGGCCTGGGGCCGGTTCGCTTGTCGCGCCCAGCCGCCTTGTCGCGACCTGGAGTCGCGACGGGTACCCCCGTCGCGTTAACAGAAAAATAGCCAGAACCCAAAATTGCTTATATACCCTTGATCTACTTGCTAATTAGCCATTGTTTAGCCTTAATTAAACATTGTTATTCATAATTTGATCTGAATAATTATTAATGTGCAATAAATTGCATGAATCTAATTAATTTAAAAAACTTGTGCACAATCCATCATGCTCTTTTGATTTCATACACTTGCACATACTTAACCATCATGTTGCCATTAAACCTTAGTAAATTACTCAATAATGTATCTAGTAATTAAGTGAAACTAATTACCTAATTTTCCTATTATTTAAATGACACATGTCTTCGTTTTATTCGCGTGATTTGTACACTGTTATCGCGTCCCTCTGCCTTCGAGCACTCGAGGCAAGACGGACAACGTTTCGTTACATACTTTCTCTTGACTTGGACCACCACTCCACCGGGAATACTCTCGACTGGACTAGGGAATCCTTGTCAAGACCTCCGTAAGTCTTCTTGGCTTTGGAGCACGTCCTTAGTCAACGAGCTGGTTGTACCTTTAAATCCCGTTACACTCTTAGGGATCAGTACGATCCAAACGGCCTTAGTAAGATCTCTCTTATCTTGTGATCACGCCAGACCACCTGGCCAGTGTTCTTAGCACGGCTAGTGGGCGGTGGTGACTTCTTCTACCAGACTGCCGGTACCCGACCTGGTGTTATGCAACCATTACTATCGTGGTTTATTGTTGTTATACGATTATACCCCTATCTCATCTACTATCCTTGTACTCTCATCTATTCACGTTCACTCTACTATCTTGTATATTCATCTAGTACTCTCTTGAGACTCTTGAGCTGTTGTGGCTCCCATTGCGTGTACTATACATGACTGTCTAGCGCCATAATATGGGTCCAGTGACCCTACTGACTCGAATGCATAATTGTGCAGGGCATGGAGAGTGTTCGAGGGGCTCCAATCTAGTCCTGTGGGCAGAGAGCCACCCGAAAATACCTGCAGGGGATATTGACGGTGTTCTGCATTGCACTGGTTCTGACTATCTCGACATTGGCTAGCCACCTAACTGTTATACTATTAGTCTAAGGAGTTCAGACGTACTGTACCATTTCGGTGCTATTATTGTACTAGCACTGACTGTTATAACATTAGTCTAAGGAGTTCAGACGTAATGTACTATCGTTAAACGGCTACTGTCCCAAAGTGACTATTGCCATACTCGACTAGTGCACCGTGGTGCAACCATGCATGTTATCTCTTTACACGCCATCTCTTTACATGTAATCTCGTTACATGCTATCTTGATATACAAGCTATCTCATTACACGCCACCTTGATACAAGCTATCCTATTACATGTCATTTTGATACACGCTATCTTGTTATATGGTCTTTTCTCTATCATTCTAGTTTTGCAATCTTCTTGTGAAGTGTATTATCGTTCACATGTTATCGCATGCTATCATTCTAGTATGCCATCAATCTCTTATCATGTACTATTTCTCTCTTGACTATACTTGATCGTTCTCTATAGTTAACCTGCGTTACAAGACATTAATCACTTAAAGCATGCTTGTTTACACGAGATATTAAGTCCTACTGAGCGTTATCGCTCACCATTCGTTATTTGTTATTGTGTTTTCAGGTAAGTCAAGTGACGACCTTACACACAACAACGGGATTGGACTGGAGTGATGAGTGTCCTGAAGTCATAGCGATTGAATGTCCTTAGTACCTTAGAGTCTAGTTAGATATTTGCTTTAGATTTCTTTTCTAATGTAATAATGTCATTGAGCCCTATGTTTTGGCTCTGAATTAGTGGTTGTAATAGTTTAGAAGAAATATCAATAAAATGATGAGTTTTAGTTGCAATTATTGTTCATTAGATGCTCTGATATTTGCGAATGTATGCGCAATTTACGTTACCATACACATTGTTCATGCCTCTTCGATTTATTCCGCTGCTTAATTGGCAGGGCATGACAGTTGGTATCAGAGCCTAGGTTATTCTTAAGTATAGGATGATCTAGGTTGACCTGCCTGGACTAGAGTCAATTATCCTACCTATGACAGTTGGTATCAGAGCCTAGGATGTCCTTAATAATATATTTTAAGTCTAGGATGTTCTAGGTGAACTGTCCTCAAACGTGTCTAAGTCAACCACCATACCTATGTGAGGATTGGGTAGAACCATGGTTATGATCTGAATACATTATAAATATATATGCATCAACTTAGTAATACCTTAGTACCCAAAGTCAAAAAGAAAATAAATTAAATGCTATTGCTCCCAGGAGATTAGTGGAGATGATGGAATGAAATATTTCGAGTAAATTGGTAGTCGTATCATATCATATGAATTTGGGGACCAAATTCTATTTAAGTGGGGGAGGAGGATGTACACCAGAAAATCCATTAATTAAAAATTATGGATAAATTGAAATTTTATCAATTAATAAATTTAACTAGTTAAAAAGGTACGCATTATTATCACATGCGTTTAAATCCATATAAAAATTTCGTAAAAATAATAGTTATACTTTAATAATGTTCTCTAATGACCCATCATGAAATTTGGGCATAGAAAAATCGTTTGGACTTAGTTTAAGAATTTATGTGATTTATTAGCATAATTAAGGAATAAGTCGAAGAACCCATTATTTTATGACCCAAAGTAGATTATAAATAAAAATAAACATGTGGGTAGACTTTAAATAATATGGATGATAGCCCATTATGATATTTGGACCAATGGACAATCTTGGCCCATGAATCACTACAACAAATTCGGTCTATACCCACAGATTTTACCTACGGCAAAGTAATATATAAGTATAGATGAGAATTACATATGGAAAAAGTATTGGTTATCAGGTTATACATACGGTTATTTTAACCGTGTGTATATAAGTAGATATAATTTTGGTTTTCTATGACAATATGTAAAAGTTTTTATTTTGATCACGATTACTAAAAAATGTAAGAAAAAATTTAAGTATTGTTATAAAAATTTTAAACCATATGCATTGATCAATAAATAACATCTCAAAAAATTATAACCGTAACAATAGGAGATGGCGCCTTTACTTTTCATTTCCCGCGGATTACATTTTTTTTTATTTCATTTCCCCTTCTCTTGTTCCCCACTTCAGTTCTTTTCATTTCCCACAGTTTGCCGCTTTGGCGAAGTCGTCGACGCCGATCTCCACCGCCCAGGAGAGCGCGTTCTCCAGGTCCACGCTGCCGCACCCAGTCGCTGTTGTCCCTTGGCCTGCTCGGCATCCCCTTCTCCCCTCACCCCCCCCCCCTAAAAGCCCGCTATCCTCGTTTCGTCTGATTTCAACATCTGTCTGGGGCTAGGGTGCTGGTTTGGTCTGTGCAGTACAAGGAGGATGGACCGAGCCTCTGGAGCTTCTTGCTGTCGGCGCGAGACATCAACGCTTACATCTCGGTGGGGTTCTCCCCCAGCGGGAAGATGGTGTGAAGGGGAGCGAGAGGCTCTGGCGACCGGCCGGGTCGCTGGGCCAGGGAAGGCCTTCTGTCGTCGGAGGTGTCCCCTCCCGTCTTCCAAGCGGTGCACTGGGTGTCAATCACTCCACAGATTGCATGCCCACCCAGCCTGCTCCTCCCTGCTTCGCCGTGCTTCCTCCTGCATCAGTTCTGAGGACCTCTTCTTCTTTGGATAGTGGGACTAGCCAAAGGGATCAAAGATTTCTTTATTTGAGGTTCCAACGACAAAGGAAGTCTCTATTCCGGTGGCCCCTTCCTCTGATAGGGAAACTTTTGTGGCCGACCAATCTAAGGGAGGGTTGGAAATGGAGGTAAGTACCAAATCTTTGCACAATTGTCTTACTGATCCCAGAGCCCTCCCAACATTTGCAATATGGAGCAACAAATCACCCGAGTATATTGGTAACATCTCAAGAACCTACGTACTATGTTTAAACAATTAGAGGTAGTCCTACCAATGTTGGGAGACAAAAAACAAGTTAGAAGGATGGTGCGAGATTTAAGCCCCTTAGATTCTTCGAGTCTTTTTCCTCCTTCACCTGATAACGTCATGGAGAGTGGAACAATTTCCCATAGGCAGGGTAGTTCCAGCCTACCTCCGAATCCTAAGGGGAAAGGTAAACATATTCCTCAGGGAACACCTCGCAGATCCTTAAGGCAGTTGGCCTAGCTTACCTTAGGCCATATTGTCCTCGCTTTGCCATTTTATTTATTGAATATTTTCAGCTAGAATGTCTGAGTACTAAACAAGCCTGAGCACCACAGACAACTTAAACATATGCTAGCGCAAGAAAGTGTGACATTGTTGTTATTGTTGAGACAAAAATCCGTCCTGTCCATACTGTTAGATACAAATCCCAGATCTGGCCAGAGGCCCATTTAATTGAAAACAATCTGACATCTGATCATGGGAGGATTTGGGTTTTGGCTGAGCAAGAGATATTCTGCTTCATAAAGTAACTGATACTGATCAATTAGTTCATTTGCATTGCACTCAAGTTGCTACCGGAAATCAATTTAATCTTACTGTTGTTTACACTTCCAATATGGTACAGAAGAGAAGGCTTCTTTAGAGGGATCTCCATACCATCTCAACCATTACACCAGGCCAGCCTTGGGTGGTTCTGGGTGATTTTAATTTCATCCGCTTCGCTTCAGAAAAGAAGGGGGGCATTTTGGTTCCCGACTCTATTCTTGTAGAATTTGATAATGCTATTCTGAATGCGAACCTTCTAGATATTAAAACTACTGGGAATGCTTTTTCCTGGAGTAATAGATCTTAGCACCCTAGAAAAATTATGGCAAAGCTTAATAGATGTTTGATTAATGATCATTGGCTTTCTTTATATCCTGACTCCTTTGTTGATTATGTCATTTTTTTTGTAGTGAATAAATTCTCTAATAAAATGATAATTAAAAATCTATTAAGTAAAGTAAGTACATGAGTTGTATAATTAAGCTCACACGGGTTATTGGGCCAAGAGTAACAGCCCAAATGATGAAGGTTAGAAATATTGGCATGAATAATATTTAATCAAATTAAAATATGAAGTTACTTGAATAAGTGTGATAAATAGATTTAAATAAGAATAAAGGGTGAATAATTAGAATTAAATCAATACCCATTAGCTAAATTAGTAATGAGTTTTTACTAATGGTCCTAACATGAATTGTTGGGCCCAAATATGAAGAGCCCATCATGAGATGGGAAGTAATTAGGCTAAATTCGTACCTAAAAATAGTAATAAATAGAAAATAGTTAAGATAATGATTATTTTAACTCTTACTTATCTTAAAAAGAGTCTCCATCCCATCCTAACATATTAGCCACGAAATAAGATCTCTCCCCAAGTCAATTAAGTGATAAATGTTAGAAAAGGAGAATAAAAATGTGTAAATTCGGAGTTAATATTTAAATAAATTAAAAAGGGGTAAGATAATGACTAAACTAGCTTATAAATGTCCTAAAAAGAGTCTTAACCTTACCCAAACCCTTTATCCACGAAATTAGCCTCTCATCTATCCTATTAGGTGGGATAATGCAAGAAATAAGGAGATAAATAAGGAAAATTAAGAGTTTGAAGGGAAATGAAGAGTTTTAGAAGAGCAGGACTCTTAAACCAAGCCATACACACCCAAATTCGACCTTACCACCCCATAGATCATTGTTGAAGCTCTAGGGGACGAAGAGAGGAGTTGAGGACGAGAGGAGCAAGAAGGAAGGAGCTTGGAGCAAGAGGATTTCATCTTCTACCTCGTCTTCAAGCCCTAGGATTCCTTAAACGTATGAACGGTAGGCAATCTCTCAAGCAAAAATCGTGTAGAAATTATCCAAGGTAGCCTTCACGTACCTCTTCAAAAGCCCTCTGGTCTGGTTGCATTTCGCTCATCCATTTGGGCGAATTTAATTCGTAAATCCCTGCTGTACCATGAACCCGAAACCTCATGTTTTCTCTAATCCCCCACATGTACTTGTTCCCATGCCATGATAAAATTCTCAGTTATACTACATCATACTAGCTTTCAAACGCCCTTAGGCTTGCTTTATTCCGATCTCCCATTAGGGAGAATTAATTCTTTAAATCTCTGTCAGAACCATGAACCTGACCCTCTATGTTTGCTTGTGAACTCCGTACATACTTGATCCCACATACCAGGAGAAAATTCTCATAAATACTACATCTTCTTAGCTTTCAAATGCTCCTAGTTTCGGAATGTTTCATCATGTATTCATCTCTAATTAATTCGTTGAACCCTGACTGCGCCTGTTTAGGTCATTAGAATGTAACATGTTCAAAGCATGCCTAACTCTTGTCTAAATTCAAATTAATCGTGCATACTGATAGATCTATGTGTCTACTTTCATTTGAAACTAGATTCGTGATTTTTGGGTCATTATACGATTTTATATTGAATTTAGAAGAGCCCCATGTCAAATCTAATCAACCCTGGAAAAAGGGAAAAAGGGCCGGACTCTCCTGATATCGCGACGGCGCGACCCGCCGCGAAATCAGCCGGGTTGCGTCCCGCTGGCACGTCACGTTAAGAACGCGGTGGCCTATATCGTCGCATTTTCACCCCTGAACCGGGCTTGGGGCCAGTTCACTTGTCGCGCCCAGCCGCCTTGTCGCGACCTGGAGTCGCGACGGGTACCCCCTTCGCGTTAATAGAAAAACAGCTAGAACCCGAAATTGCTTATATACCCTTGCTCTACTTGCTAATTAGCCATTGTTTAGCCTTAATTAAACATTGTTATTCATAATTTGATCTGAATAATTATTAATGTGCAATAAATTGCATAAATCTAATTAATTTAAAAGACTTGTGCACAATCCATCATGCTCTTTTGATTTCATACACTTGCACATACTTAACCATCATGTTGCCATTAAACCTTAGTAAATTACTCAATAATGTATCTAGTAATTAAGTGAAACTAATTACCTAATTTCCCTATTATTTAAATGACACATGTCTTCGTTTTATTCGCATGATTTGTACACCGTTATCGCATCCCTCTGCCTTCGAGCACTCGAGGCAAGACGGACTACGTTTCATTACACACTTTCTCTTGACTTGGACCACCTCTCCACCAGGAATACTCTCGACTGGACTAGGGAATCATTGTCAAGACCTCTATAAGTCTTCTTGGCTTTGGCGCATGTCCTTAGTCAACGAGCTGGTTGTACCTTTAAATCTCGTTACACTCTTAGGGATCAGTACGATCCAAACGGCCATAGTAAGATCTCTCTTATCTTGTGATCACGCCAGACCACCTGGCCAGTGTTCTTAGCACGGCTAGTGGGCGGTGGTGACTTCTTCTACCAGACTACCGGTACCCGACCTGGTGCTGTGCAACCGTTACTATCGTTGTTTATTGTTGTTTTATGATTATACCCCTATCTCATCTACTATCCTTGTACTCTCATCTATTCACGTTCACTCTACTATCTTGTATATTCATCTAGTACTCTCTTGAGACTCTTGAGCTGTTGTGGCTCCCATTGCGTGTACTATACGTGACTGTCTAGCACCATAATATGGGTCCAGTGACCCTACTGACTCGAATGCATAATTGTGCAGGGCACGGAGAGTGTCCGAGGGGCTCCAATCTAGTCCTGGGGGCAGAGAGCCACCCGAAAATACCTGCAGGGGCTATTGACGGTGTTAAGCATTGCACGGTTCTGACTATCTCGACATTGGCTAGACACCTAACTGTTATACTATTAGTCTAAGGAGTTCAGACGTACTATACCATTTCGGTGCTATTATTGTGCTAGCACTGACTGTTATAACATTAGTCTGTGGAGTTCAGACGTAATGTACTATCGTTAAACGGCTATTGTCCCAAAGTGACTATTGCCATACTCGACTAGTGCACCGTGCTGCAACCATACATGTTATCTCTTTACACGCCATCTCTTTACATGTAATCTCGTTACACGCTATCTTGATATACAAGCTATCTCGTTACACGCCACCTTGATACAAGCTATCCTATTACATGTCATTTTGATACACGCTATCTTGTTATATGGTCTTTTCTCTATCATTCTAGTTTTGCAATCTTCTTGTGAAGTGTATTATCGTTCACATGTTATCGCATGCTATCATTCTAGTATGCCATCAATCTCTTATCATATACTATTTCTCTCTTGACTATACTTGATTGTTCTCTCTAGTTAACCTGCGTTACAAGACATTAATCACTTAAAGCATGCTTGTTTATGTTGCCTAGTTGACGAGCCCAGAGGGGGGGGGTGAATGGGTCTTTAAAAAATAATTTAGACAATACCTGTAAATAAAAACATTCACAAAAATGTTCTTCGAAGAAGGTTAGTGACTGTTAGTTCAAACACCAAACACACAAAGACCGCAATCACACGACACAAAGGATTATCCTGGTTCGGACCTCCTCTCCTTAGGAGTCCTACGTCCAGTCCCTGAGCAGCCACTCAGGATTTCACTAACTAGGGTATAGTCCCCCTAAGGACGCTACAACATCCAGCTCAGCTAGTCTTCCTTCACACCCGAAGGGAAATAACAACACCCTGGATACCCACCAGGTCTTCCTTCACAACTGAAGGGAAACAGCACCCTGGATACCACCAGGTCTTCCTTCACACACGAAGGAAACACAATAAAGAGAGTAGAAAGAATTCAAGCCCCTAGATCAAGCTTTTAACAAGCCAAGATCTGAAGCAACTAGCACTGAGGGCAAAGAATCTAAGCTAAGCACACTCTCAGAACTACACAAGCTCTCTCAAGATTTTCACTACAGAGTGGAGAGCAAAGAGCAAAACGAGAAAGAATGAACTTGTTGGCTCTTTAGAATTCTAGCAGAAGATTTTTAATAGCTTGAACGAGCATTCTCAGCTTCTGCGTTTGATCTTCTCTTCTGTCTTGTATTTATATCTTCTTTTGAAATTCGCCCGTTGAAGTAACCGTTGTCCCTTAGATTGGTAGTCATTAGACTGCTTGACACTTGGAAGCTTCAACAATCTTTTATCCATTTGAGCACGCAAAGAGATAATATCTTCTGCCGTCTGTATGGTCCAATGTTGTATGACAGAACGTCTTTAGGACCCTGCATAAATTAAATGCTAGAATAGTAGACAGCTAGGCTGTCTTTAGTTGTCAGTAAACGTTGATAAGAATATTCACCAAAATAGCAATGCTAAATAGTTTCTTCTAAAAGATATTGACAGAAGATGCACTATAATGGATGATATCGTCTGCATGCATGCAAGGTACGTTCAGATCTCATAAATGCAGGAGTGTCAGAGAGATATAAACGTGGACTTTGACTAGTCAACGCTTCAAGAGATAAGATAAGTGTCAAGTTGATATAAACCATAAAGTCGTTGTCTATATGACTTATGAAATTGTTATGAATACTAACAAGTCATTATAGAGAGCAAATCGTTAAAGCAAGTTTATGTGTTCAACAAGGAAATCGTTATGAACACTTATCAAGTCGTTATGAGCTCTAAAGAAATCGTTGCGCAAAGCAAATCGTTATGAGCGCTAAAGAAATCGTTGCGTAAAGCAAATCGTTATGAGCGCTAAAGAAATCGTTGGGCAAAGCAAATCGTTGTGAGCGCTAAAGAAATCGTTGCGCAAAGAAAATTGTTATGAGCACTAAAGAAATCGTTGTGCAAAGCAAATCGTTATGAGTGCTTAAAGAAATCGTTGCACAAAGCAAATCGTTATGAGCGCTAAAGAAATCGTTGCGTAAAGCAAATCGTTATGAGCGCTAAAGAAATTATTACTATGACTTATAGAATCGTTACGGCGAGCAAATCGTTGCGAGTTCTAAAGAAATCGTTATGATTACTTATAGAATCGTTGCGGCGAGCAAATCGTTGCGAGTTCTAAAGAAATCGTTACGATGACTTATAGAATCGTTACGGAGAGCAAGTCGTTGCGAGTTCTAAAGAAATCGTTATGATTACTTAAGGAATCGTTACTGCGAGCAAGTCGTTGCGAGTTCTAAAGAAATCATTACGATGACTTATAGAATCGTTACGACGAGCAAGTCATTGCGAGTTCTAAAGAAATCGTTATGATTACGTAAGAAATCGTTATGGCGAGCAAGTCGTTGCGAGTTCTAAAGAAATCATTACGATGACTTATAGAATCGTTACAGAATCGACTTGTTTGAAACAACATGACTTTCCAGTCTTACAAAGAAATCGTTAAAAACACTTATGAAATCGTTATGACTTTCAACAGAAGTCGATGTGGACTTAGAGAAATATCATTCTAAAAAGATTAAAGCTTCAGTAAGACAATACTTACCAACATTGACTTGATTGACCTTGGTAATTTTCATGTACTTAAGACTTATGAAATATGTTAGAGATTATTGATGAAGCTTTGTTAATCACTAAAATACATATGTAATTAATTAAAATTACATGGGGACATACTCATCATCAATCTCCCCCTTTTTGGTGATGACAAAACTGAACAATAAGCATGAATGACAAATTCTCTCTATTTAACAATAATCATAAATACATGAAGAGTCTGAATAAAATTTTTGTTTTTGGTATGTATTTCAGACATGCTAATTTTCTCCCCCTTTTTGTCATTAAGCAAAAAGATAATCTGAGACAAAGAAAGAAGAGAAAGGGAAACTAAGACAAATTAAAGTATTTCATTCATCTTGAGGAGGTACAGGTAAATAATAAGCAGGTGACAAAAGAGAGGCAAAATGGGAGATGGTTTCCCATGCCTGTGCTTCCTGCTCTTCAAAATGAGTTTTAAAGACTCCAAAAGACAAAGAGTAGGTTGGTCTCATGGAGGAAGCCATCCTTTGGAGATGAAGATCTAAGTGTTTGTAGAGAAGATCAGCATAAGCATCCTTATCCATAGTCATCTTTTGGAAATGACGAGTCCCAAAGCTGGCACAGGTAAGAAACTGATCCATGGACACAGGATAGTGATTGTGATTATCTCTGAGAGCTTTGTGTAGAGCTACATACACCTTGTACCTTTCCTCCCAAACTTTGAAGGGGTCATTTACAAGGTGAATGGAGTTCATATCCAAGAAAGTGGCTGGAGAGACAGCAGGTTTGCCTTCCCTGGCTTGAGCTTCATTCAAGGTGAACAACTGCTGAGCAGACAAGGGATAGAAGCTACTCCATTCTGAGGATGTCAACCTTTCGCATTCAGACAGAATTGGGGCTAGAACTTCAGCACTGACATGCCCCTGTGTTGATATTCTCTAAATAGAAATCTAGGAAAAGAACCAGACAGCCTTTCTGTACTTTGATTCTGCCCATCACTCTGGCAAAACGTTCAAAGATGATGGATCCTACAGAAGATTCCATGACAAGGAAATGAATCTGAGTAGTGCAATCTCATTTGGCACTAGGAGGGTAGAAAATCTACCTGAACATCTGAAGTGTGAGAGATGCCTGGACTCAGAGCTGAAATGACCTTCTTAAACTGGCTCAACTGAACTTCTGGAAGCTGATGGACATATCTGTAGTTGTTAAACCACATGTAATATCTGACCATCTTGATTTCTTTTTGGATGAAGGAAGCCCATGTTTCTTTGTGGTAGAGCTGAACCACTCTGATAAGGTCAGGGAGTGATCCCTTGGAGGACATCTGGCAGATTTGTCAAGGATGAATTTTTTGTAGAGATCCTGTGACTTTTGCCCCACTGCTCTTCAGTTTTGGAGTGGGCAAGAGAAGATTTTGGACTTTTCGGATTTAGAAAGAGAAGTGTAGGGTAAAATGGTGTTCAAATGATCTGTGAGATTTAGAAGGGAATGTTAATGATAGTGGCAAAAACGACCTTGGAAAGGTATTCTCTATACAGTGGTTATTTTTGTTGTCCACTGTGAGAGAGAACCACAAGGGAGGATATTTAGAATCAGAGGAATGGAGGAAGTAGAAGAAATTTTCCTCTTCTTGGGGACAGGACTAGAAGAGTCTGCCCTATGGATATGCTCCCCAACCTTCAACACTGCCCTGAGAATGCCTTCCTCAAACTCATCCTTTACCTTTTCCATAAAGGGAGAGTCAAGTTGAGCTCTTTCAGGATGATAGTGATGAAAGAGGGTGGAGGAGAAGGGTGAAGGAATGAGTGAGAAGTAGTAGGGTGGTCATCAACTAGTCCAGAGGAGGGACCAGAGGAGGAGGAGGTTCCAGCAGAGGATGCTGGAGGGGCCTGAAAGGTAGATGAAGGAGAAGAATGTGTGTAGAGGATGCAGGAGATGAGGTGGACTGGAATGGTGCTGGAGAGGAAACGGGTCTTGATTGAGGCTTCTTGAAGGTTTGTGAGCAGAGGTGCTGTAGGAGCTGATGGTGGAGAAGGAGGAACAGGTGTGTGAGAGGGAGGAGAAGGAGCTGGGGCTCAGGTGCCAAGGTCTCTTCTTCAACCTCTGCCTGCACAGTCCACTCTCCAATGGCCCTGATGGCCCTGACACTTGCTCAGCTGGCCCTGGAGGCCCTTCAACCTGGTCAGCTGGCCCTGATGGCCTTTGCATAGTAACTTCTACCTCTGCTGCTACTGGTGCTAGCCCTGATGGCCCTGACTCTTGAACTGATGGCCCTGATGGCCCAGACTCAGGAACTTGGGCTGCAGGAGGTGGAGGAGGAGGAGCTTGGGCTCCAACCACCTTCAGGATTTCACTCAGCATATTCTTCATGCTGCCCATTTCTTTGTTGAACCACTTCATGGCATTCCTGATGTTGGAAATTCCTTTGAAGCTGAAGCTTGGCTCATGAAGATGGAGGATACATCAGATTGAAGAGAACATAGAATAGTTCCTTGGGCATCAAGTCTCTCAATCACAGGCTTCAATTTATCACAATCTTCTGCCTCATTAGCCTTTCATGTGGAGTATTTGATAAGAGTGGTACTTCGGGCTCCACTTCTTTCCCTTTCTTCTAGCCTCTGAAGCTGGAGGAGGCTGATCATCATCAGAATCAGAGGAGTTGGCTGTCTCCCCATCTCTAGGATCAAAGACTGGAGGATTGTCATGTCCCTCCCCCTGAGTAGGAGCATCCTCTTCCATTGGCTCTTGCTCCCCTGAATGGGAGCATCCTCTTCCAAAATAATATTATCAGGAGCATCTGATTGCTCCTCCTGAACTGGTATTGCAAGTGATTCTTCAATGTGGCCGGATGCCACAGCTTCTTCTTCTGCAATTCCACCAGTCTTTGAGGTGATTGGGGTGGTGAGAAAGAATCCACTACCTCTCTTAGGATAGAGGCAACAATGGAGGTGGACAAAGTGTCTGCTGCACCTACCACTGCTCCTCCTACTGGAGCTTCTGGAGGGTGAGATTCAATTATTAAAGGGGGTGACCCTACTTGCTCTGCAGCTCTTGTTTCTGCTGCTACTGATTCTGCTGGTACTGCTGGCACAACTTCTGCTGGTACAGTTGGTGGTTCTGCTAATTCAGCTGGCTCAATTTATACTCTTGGTTCTGCTACTGCTTGATCCGCTGCTGGTTGTTCTGCTGCTTCTTCCTGAACATCAGGAATATCTCCTATGATGGCCTCTCCCTCTGCTACTGAGGTCTTAGACCACACCATTGATCACTGAGAACCACTCTTCCTTAGATTTATGGACCTAATTGATTGGCCCATTTTCTCAACTACAGCTCCGTCAGATCAATACCAAAATGCCTGAAAACTTGGTAAGCAGATGAGCATAAGGCAAGAGACATTAAGCTTGCTCTTTGTATCCCAATTTGATCACGGGCAAATCTCATCCTTTCAATCATCACTGCGGCCATATTGATGTCCTTGTTCTGTATGGCCCAGAACATCATGTCTGAGTCTGCTTGGTACAGGTGGAGAAAGTGGCACTTCTTGGAACCAAAATCTGACAGACTATGAAATGGAGGAGGCAGTTGAAAGCATTCAGTTTGTTAATGTCTAATTTACCATCTTTCAATCTGAATCCCGGTCCTGCAATACCAAGACCTTTAACTTGGGCGTCCATGGTGTGAACCCCACTGTGCCTGGATGTCTTTACTCCAAACAACTCATGATCTATCTTGATCTGGGTTCCCTTGACAGATGAAATCAGGGACCCGTCTTCCTCTGTTCTCAGACAAACATAAAAAGCCTTTACGAGGTCCGGATAACTTACCTCGAAAGGGTGGTGATTCCCATCCACTGCATCCTGTTCATTGCTTCAACTACACTGTGCATGCCATTCTTCTCTAGATCTGCTATATCCACTGCCTTATTTCCACAGACTTTCGTCTTCACTAAGGTGAACCTTTCCTGCTGCTCAGGAGCAAGAAACTCGGCGCTGTAGCCACCCAAACTCCCAAAACGGTGGATGCGGCCATGGAATCCGTTGAGGAGTTTTTCTGGAGGGTTGAGAAGGAAGGAGGAGTGAAAGCCCTCAATAATTTTGCGGGAAGATGAAAGAAGCTTCAAACTTAGCAGAGAGTCGATGTCGAAATTGCTAGGGCATCGGCTCAAGCACCCAGACGAAAGGGGGAAAGGTAGAAGATGGGATACGAATCGTTCTCTCATCGATTTTATGAATAATTAAATGCGCTGAGGAAAGTGTGAGGAAAGTGGTAGAAAGGTAGAAAGCAAACAAGTTTGACTATTCAAACCGACTTCAATAAAAGAGCGACCAGGAGGGATAATATTGCTATTTTTGCTTAAAGCCAGAGAGAAAGATTGTTTAAGTCTGAAAAATTTATATGCCAGTTTTCAACAAGACTTTTTTCACAAATTGCACATGCCCAATTCCCTTCTAAGAGATGTGAATCTCTCTTCAGGTAAGGCTTTTGTGAAGATGTCTGCTAGCTGGCCATTTGTATCAATAAAAGATATTTCAATATTACCATTTGCTACATGATCACAAATAAAATGATATCTAACCTCAATATGCTAGGTCCTTGAATGTTGAACTGGATTCTTGGTGAGATTAATGGCACTGGTGTTGTCACACAACAGTGGAATCGATTTGATGTTTAATCCAAAATCTTCAAGTTGTTGCTTTATCCATAAGAGTTGTGTACAACTTCCAGCAGCTACGTACTAGCTTCAGCTGTAGACAGAGCCACTGAATTTTGTTTCTTTGAAGACCAGGATATCAAACATCCTTCAAGAAATTGACAACCACCACTGGTGCTTTTTCTATCTACTTTGCATCCAGCATAGTCAGCATTAGAGTATCCTACTAAATTGATTTCACAAGATTTTGGATACCACAGACCTAAGTCATGAGTTCTAGCTAAATATCTAAATATTCTTTTTACAGAAATTAAATGTGATTCTCTAGGATCTACTTGATACCTAGCACACATGCATACACTAAATAAGATATCAGGTCTACTAGCTGTCAAATAGAGTAGTGAACCTATCATACCTCTGTAGATCTTTTGATCTACTTTCTTACCATCTTTGTCACTGTCCATCCTCGTTGATGTGCTCATTGGTGTTGATAGTGGCTTGGTATTTTGAATCCAAACTTCTTCAGGAGTTCTTTTGTGTACTTGGCATGACAGATGTGAGTTCCTTCCTTTCCTTGTTTGATTTGTAATCCAAGGAAGTAATTAGTTCTCCCATCATGCTCATTTCAAATTCTCCCTGCATCAACTTTTCAAAATACTTGCAAAGGGATTCATCAGTAGAACCAAAAATAATATCATCCACATAAATTTGAACCAGTAGTATGTGTTTGACCTTTGAATTTATGAAAAGAGTGCTATCTACTTGATCTCTACTGAAACTATGGTTTAAAAGAAATGAACTAAGCCTTCCATACTAGGCTCTAGGTGCTTGTTTTAACCATATAATGCCTTATGAAGTTTGAAAACATGATTAGGAAATTCTGTGTCATCAAAACCCGGGGGTTGTTCCATAAACTTCATCTTTTATGAAACCATTTAGAAATGCAGATTTGATATCCATTTGAAATAGTTTTAAATCTAATGCTGATGCATATGCAAGTAGTATTCTAATAGCCTCAAGTCTAGCTACAGGTGCATAGGTTTCATCGAAATCTATGCCTTCCTCTTGAGAATAGCCTTGAGCTACCAATCTGGCCTTGTTTCTTAAGATTACACCATTTTCATCCAGTTTATTTCTGAACACCCATTTGGTGCCAATGACTGGATGGTCTGATGGTCTAGGAACAAGTGACCATACTTGGTTTCTCTTAAACTGATTTAGTTCATCTTGCATGGCTATTATCCAAGATTCATCAGTAAGAGCTTCATTGACTGTCCTAGGCTCTATTTGAGAAACAAAAGCTAGGTAATCACAAGGATTACATTACCTCTTGTTCTTACCCCTACAGATGGATCACCAATAACATTTTCGAGTGGGTGATCTTTCTTATATCTCCACTCCTTTGGAAGATTTTCAGGTGTAATTTCCTTTTGTTGCATGTCTTCCAGTGGTGGATCATCCTTGTCCTCAATTGATGTATTCTTCAGTTTCTTAGACAGTACATCTGCATCATCATTATCACTATCTTCTTCCTTTCTCAAGGAAGGGTTAGTTTCATCAAAAATAATATGTACAGACTGTTCAATTAATATGTACGTTTATTAAATATATAGCCTTTGGTTTAGAGGTGCACCCCATGAAGATGCCTTCATCTGATTGGCATCCAACTTACCAATATCTCGCTTGCCGTTGTTGTGTATAAAGCATGGACATCTAAAGGTTCTGAAATGACTGATCCTTGGTTTCTTTCCTTTGAACAGTTCATATGCAGTCTTCTTTAGAATTGACCTGATCATCACTCTGTTGATGATGTAGCTTGCTGTGTTGACTGCTTCAGCCCAAAGTATCTCGGCAGATCGTATTCAGATAGCATAGTTCTTGCCATATCCAATAGGGTTCTATTCTTTCTCTAAGCAATTCCATTTTGCTGTGGTGTCCTTGGTGCTGAGAATTATGCTCAATTCCCCGATCTTCACAGAACTTAGCAAACTTTTCATTCTGAAATTCACCACCATGATCTGATTGGATAGAACAATGCTGAACTTCTGATCCTTCTGGACTTTCTTGCTGAAACTAACAAAGTTTTCGAATGTGTCATCTTTATGCTCCAGGAATGATACCCATGTGAATCTTGAATAGTCATCGACTATGACAAATCCAAAGTTCTTTCCTCCAAGACTGGTAGTCCTCATTGGCCCAAATAGATCCATATGAAGGAGCTCTTAGGGTTTTGAGGTGGTCACCACCGTCTTTGACTTGAAGGAGCTCTTGGTGTGCTTTCCCTTAGCACAAGGTCTACAGATATCTTCCATTTTTGCACTGACCTTTGGTAGACCTTCCACAAGATTTTTCTTCAGCAATTTTCTCATGCCATCTATACTGCAATGTCCTAGACGTCTGTGCCATAATTCAGCAGACTTATCTTTATTTGCTGCCAGACAAACATTTTGTTCTTTGAGTTCCTCAAGATAGAGCACATATAAATTCTTTTCTCTGTTTGCTTCAAAGATGACTGCTCCATCCTTCAGTATGCTGCATTTTGATTCTTGAAATTGGATCTGATGGCCTCTGTCACACAGTTGGCTGATGCTGATAATATTTTTCTTCAATCCTTTGACCAACAACACATCCTCTATAACTGTTTTTCCTTTACTGTTCACAGAGCCACTGCCTATCACAGTTCCTTTTCCATTATCTCCATAAGTGACTATTCCTTCATCATCTTGGAGATGAGTGAACAACTTCTGGTTTCCTGACATGTGCCTTGAGCACCCACTATCCAAATATCATTTGGATGCTCGAGGGTTAACCTGAAATAAAACCATCAAGTTTTAGGTACCCAAATTCTTTGGGTCCTGATGGGTTAGTATCATCTTTTTCTTTTTATTACCCATTTCTTATGTCTTATTGGACATGTGGTTTTTATGTGACCTAACCTATTGCAATGACTACAACAAGATGTTTTTGTTACTCTTTCAATATATTTAAATTATAGCTTTATAGCTATATCTTGTTCAGGGACAAATTTTGGAGTCGGATATACTTTAGGTGGAATTATTATTTCTGCATTTTTTGATGGTGTGTATCCTACACCATCTTTCTTCTTTCCTGAACGTCTAGCTCCTTTTAATACTAATGAATTTTTACCATTTGTGAATTTTTCTAGTGTGCTTGATAATTTATCATTTTCTTTATTTAGTTTTTAATTTCTTTCCTTAATTCATCTACACTCTCCTGTTTTTCTAATTTTGTTATTTGTTTATTTTTATCTTTTAAATCTTCACATAGTAGTTCATTCCTTCTTTTAAGTTCAATTATTTATTTTTCTAGTTCTTCATTTTCTGTTTTCAGATCAGAGTTAGTGTTTTCTAAACAAGTATTATTTTTCTTACTTACTTTTAATAGTTTAGTTATTTCTTTATATTTATCATAAAGTTCATTAAATGCTTCCTCTAAATTATCTGAATCAGAGTCATTACATGAATCAAAAGAAGAGTCAGAAGTTACCTTGTCTTCGGTATTTGCCATGAAAGCCAGATTGGCTTCTTCTTCATTGCTGCAGGAGCTTGACTCACTGTCTGAGTCACTACTGTTTTCCCATGTTGCTGCCATCGCCTTCCTTTTGTACTTTCTGAACTTCTTGGAGCTGTCTTTCTTCCTGAACTCCTTCTTCTTGATCTTTGGACACTCAGCTTTGATGTGTCCTGACTTTTTACATTCATAGCAGATGGGTTCTCCTTTATTCACATCCTTTCCATCTGATCTCTTGAAGTGCCTTCTTCCAGACTGGAACTTCTTCTTCTTGGCCAGAATTCGCTGCAGTCTTCTAGAGAGCATTGCTTCCTCATTTTCACTGTCTTCATCACTTTCACTCTCATCTGAGCTTACTTATGGTGAATCTTCTTCAGCTTTTAAGGTATTGGAGTGTTTCTTTCTACTAGAGGACTCTCCTAGCCTTTCCATATTGATCTCATGGCCATGAGGGACCCGATGAGCTTTTCTAAAGACATCCTTTTTAGATCATTAGCTTCTTCAATGGCTGTTACTTTTGGTGTCCATGAGGATGGTAAAGATCTAAGAATCTTTCTGACCATATCTCCCATTTCATAGGTCTTTCCTAGTCCAGCTAGCCCATTTGTAATATCTGTAAATCTACTGAACATTGGGTAATGGACTCCCTGATTGCATTTGAAATCTTTCGTACTGTGCTACAAGAATATCTATTCTTGTTTCCTTTACCTTATCTGTGCCTTCATAGGTGATTCTGAGCTTTTCCCACATTTCCATTGTGGATTTGCAAGCTGAAACTCTGTTGAACTCCTTTTTACTAAGGGCACAACACAAAATACTCTTTGCTTTACAATTCTGCGAGATCTTCTTCCTGTCGTCGTCTGTCCACTGAGCTTTCTCATTTGTGACTAAAAGATCGCCTTCTTCCACTCTGGACCATATCTGATAATCGTGGCCTTGCAGAAAGTACTCCATTCTTGTTTTCCAGTAAGTGTAATCCTCTCCATCGAACAATGGTGGTCGGTTGACAGACTGACCTTCGTTGTGACTTTGGGCTGCCATGGATCTTTACTCTACAGATCGTTGGATCCTTTTTTTGTCGAAGAGACTCGCTCTAATACCACTTGTTGCCCAGTTGACGAGCCCAGAGGGGGGGTGAATGGGTCTTTAAAAAATAATCTAGACAATACTTGTAAATAAAAACATTCACAAAAACGTTCTTCGAAGAAGGTTAGCGATTGTTAGTTCTGATGATCAGTCTGTCCCCATGTAATTTTAATGTATTTTGGTGATTAACAAAACTAAACTTGTTTTTATAAATAATATCTAATGAATATTTCATAAGTCTTAAAGTACAGGAAAAATACCAAGGTCAATCAAGCCAATAAAGGCATGCATTACTTCTCTGAAGCTTTAAATCTTTTCAACATGATATTTCTCTAAGTCCATATCGATTTCTGTTGAAATTCATAACGATTTCCTTATAAGACCGAAAAGTCATGTTGTTTCAATCAAGTCGATGTCATAACGACTCTATAAGTTATCGCAACGATTTCTTTACAAAGCACAACGACTTGCCTATCATAACGACTCTATAAGTTATCGCAACGATTTCTTTAGAACTCGTAACGACTTGCTCGCCGCAACGATTCTATAAGTTATCATAACGATTTCTTTAGAACTCGTAACGACTTGCTCGCCGCAACGATTCTATAAGTTATCATAACGATTTCTTTAGAACTCGTAACGACTTGCTCGCCGCAACGATTCTATAAGTTATCATAACGATTTCTTTAGAACTCGTAACAACTTGCTCGCCGCAACGATTTCATAAGTTACTGTAACGATTTCTTTAGAACTCACAACGACTTGCTTGTTGTAACGATTTCATAAGTTACCGTAACGATTTCTTTAGAACTCACAACGACTTGCTTGTTGTAACGATTTCATAAGTTACCATAACGATTTCTTTAGAACTCACAACGACTTTCTTGTTGTAACGGTTTCATAAGTTACCGTAACGATTTCTTTAGAACTCACAACGACTTGCCTGTCGTAACGATTTCATAAGTCACCATAAAGATTTCTTTAAGAAC